>OX375811.1:19466113-19790348 GCA_947359405.1 Antitype chi | reverse complement strand
CGTTGATCCTATAAATAGAAAATAGCAACAATAATAACAGGAGTCAAAGCTGTCGTATTAGTAATATTCGTCATATTGTTTAACCCTGCGTATGATTAAAACAAGTTGTTTTAAAACACGTGTTTATAACAGTTCCAAATAAATCGATTAAGTGTTTATGCCGCGTTTGTGTATGACGCATCTACTACTACTTAGCATACATGTTGAACGTCACTTGTCGCGCGCCTAATGTTGTCTTATTAGTGTAACTCGGCTTTATTAATAATACATTTGAAACAAGTTTTAAGCAATTTTAAAAGCCTTAAGAAAAAATGTTTTAAGCCGCTTTAATAATAGCGTATGCTTGGAAGAAATGAAAACGAATAAGTATTTAGGACTTTAGTAGCTTGAAATAAAACAAATCTATAGTTTTATTGAAAATAATGCAAAGCATTCATTCACAAATAAACGTACAAATTTATAATATTACAAATGATATCTTCATAGCATTTGTTCCCAACGAGTAACACCCTCAAATGTCACACTGTTACTCGATGGGAATGTTTTTAAGAAAAAATTCCCAACCAGTCACACTGTTACTCGATGGGAACTTCTTATTAGTAATTTCCCAACCAGTCACAATATTACAGTAGTTAATGAAAAGAAGAATTAAATCGGTTTTTACTTTAAAAACATTTATTCGTCATATTGCTGGTGATTCTCCTTTGAACGTTTTATTCTTAAATAATTAAATAAAATTACAATACCTAAATACATACATACATACATAGACTCACGCCTGTATCCCCGAAGGGGTAGGCAGAGGTGTAATATTACACCCACATCTCGCCATCTATATTTAAGTCCCACGTAATAAGGGGGGGGGGGAGGTACCTAAATACAATCAGCTTTATATAATATATCAGAGTAAATCATCACATTTTACAACAATTATCAGTTCTAATTTCTAATGTTAATTTGAACTTTAAACAATTTTCCAAATACATATAATTAGCCATAAGTATGTTGTGACAATTAAAATTATGTATAGCAAAATAAAGTTATGATAAGCCGGCAACATCAGTTATCGCGAGTGTGTAATGGCGGTTATTTTCCATGCACATTTAATGTAAAAATACTTTTGCATCCCTCTTCCCGCGGCCCCGGCGGCGGCGGCCACGTGTCGTAAGTGGGGGAGAGGGACGCAAAATGAATTAGTCAGAGCAGTGCAACGAAGCAAAGTGCACGTTGTCGACAATGTCAGAGCCCACCGCATCTAGTTCGTCCGGTCAAGTGCCATTAAATTTAATTAAAAGGAATGGTGGGACAATTTTGCTACGAAGTGGACATCAATTTTATGCTAGACGAAAGCATAGTAGCGGATTAATAGTGTGGGCGTGCACAAAACGAAACATTTGCAAAGGAATCTTGAGAATAAAAGTAAGTACCTATATAATAAAGTTTACTGATAAACCTATGGTTTGTTTGTTAATCAATACGTTTATTTGTGAATGAATGCTTTGCATTATTTTCATAAAACTATAGATTTGTTTTATTTCAAGCTACTTAAAGTCCTAAATACTTATTCGTTTTCATTTCTTCCAAGCATACGCTATTATTAAAAGCGGCTTAAAACATTTTTTCTTAAGGCTTTTAAAATTGCTTAAAACTTGTTTCAAAATGTATTATTAATAAAGCCGAGTTTACACTATAAGACAACATTAGGCGCGCGACAAGTGACGTTCAACATGTATGCTAAGTAGTAGTAGATGCGTCATACACAAACGCGGCATAAACACTTAATCGATTTATTTGGAACTGTTATAAACACGTGTTTTAAAACAACTTGTTTTAATCATACGCAGGGTTAAACAATATGAAGAATATTACTAATACGACAGCTTTGACTCCTGTTATTATTGTTGCTATTTTCTATTTATAGGATCAACGAATACTAGACGAGACTGCTCATAGCCATGCTCCAGACTTTGCGAAGAACGAAATTGATGAATCAATCCATAAATTAAAGACTGAATTGTACAAACCGGACTTTCCTAACATTCCACAAAAATACAATTCCATGATAGGCAACCTTAAAGATGCCGGTATAAATATTGTATCCAACATACCAAAATTTACTAGCGTTAAAAGTACACTGTATAGACAACGGAACAAAGAAGCTGGAGTTTCAAAGATGTTATTTAAAAACGCTCTTGAAGTCGAAGTGCCACCAAGATATAATAACTTTTTGTTAGCAGACTACTCAAATAAAACTAATAATACACGAATAATAGTATTTTCCTCGGTGGAAGCAAGGCAAATTACATGTGAATCAAAAGAATTTTATGGCGATGGCACATTCAGAAGCTGCCCTTCTCCATTCGTGCAATTGTATACAATTCATGTAGATACTGGTAGTACAATAAACCACACAAATATAACCCCTGTGATATATGCTTTAATGACCAACAAAACAATGCAGAGCTACTTAATTCTGTTTCAAATGATTAAGTCGCAGTTGCCGGATTGGAATCCAACAAAATTTAAACTTGATTATGAAAAGGCTGCAATGAATGCCATTATCAAAGTCTTTCCAACAGTCATAATAAAAGGTTGTTATTATCATTACAACAAAGCCATTTTTAAAAAAGGAAAAAGCCTGAATATGACCTCACGAACGTCACAAGATTTGAAGGAGGTGCGAATAATTGAACTTAGTGCGATTCTTCCATTATTGCCCGAAAACGAGATAATTAATGGATGGGTTTACATAATTGCTAGATACGGAGATAGTGAAGGTACAGGCACAAAAAAATTCATTAACTACATGGAAAAACAGTGGCTCCGTGAGGAATATTTAAAAGTGTGGTGCGTTTTTGGTGACGCCCATCGCACAACAAATGCACTCGAATCTTGGCATAATAAACTAAATAAGACCATTGGAACAAAACACCCGAATATTATGCATTTCTTGCACACAATTGAAGAAGATTCTTCTCAGAATACTGTCAGAAATGTTCTGAAACAACAAGGCAAACCGTCAAAAAGAAAACGGGGTAAGAAATCTATATCAAGAGACGAGTTTATTCAGGAAGTGCAGCTGGAATTAACACAAGGTCTTATTTCAGTTGGCCATGCTTTGGAGATTTTACGACACTAGAATTAAGAACTGATACTTATTGTAAAATGTGGTGATTTACTGTGATACATACATATAGGTACAAACATAAGGTTGATTATATTTAGAAAATTGTTCTTTAAAGTTCAAATTAACATTAGAATTAATAACTGTTAATTGTTGTAAAATGTGATGATTTACTGTGATACATGCATATAGGTACAAACATAAGGCTGATTATATTTAGAAAATTCTTCTTTAAAGGTTCAAATTAATATTAGAAATAAGGACTGTTGTTTGAGTGAGAGCTTCCTCAAAGCTCGATAGATGGTGTTGTTAAGTTTTCTAAATCTCACTGTTAAGATTTTCTGCAAATGTGATGTGTTGAATCGTTTTTTTGAATATATTTGTACTCGCAGGAAACTTTGTTTCATTTTGATTTATTGGGCAGTTGTCAGTTATCGGGTGCATCAACATTTATGGTCCTTCGAGCCGGATTTAATTGTTTATATTTTTGAATGTGTGGCACGGAAAACAGGGTCGATTACCCTGAAGTGCAAAGTTCATCACCGATAGTGACGTGGTGATCAGCAGTACGACGAGGTTGGCGTAAGAGAGGCACCAACAGTGTCGTGAAGACTTCGCCCTTCGAAGACAGCGACAGGGAAAGCTACAAATGTGACAAGATCATCGAGCGGAACGTCAAGGACTGTGACGACACATTACGCAGCGACGTCATCAGTGATGTACCTAAAGAGGTTTGGTTGAAGCAAAACTGTGAGTTTCGATCAAAGAGTTTTTAATCTAGACTTGTAATTTTCTCAGTGAAGTGAAATTTAATTTCGAAGTGTTTGGGACTTGTAGAATTTTAGCATTAGTTTTAGACTTAGAATAGATTACGAAAAAAAAGTGTTGTGACGGGGAACCTATGCCCGATTTTTTCTAAGTTTAAATAATGTTTCAAACACTTGTAATTTTTTTCGGTTTTATCATTAACTTGTAAAATTTAATGGATTATATTCGTGTTAATTTTCACCAATTGCTTTAAATTACTGAATTCGTTTTGGATGATTAAAAGGTTTATAGATTATAACACAATGGAATCCTTACGTAAACTACAGATGAATAACAAAACGATAATTGAAAAAGCTAGAATTAATTTTAAAAAATCACCAAAAGATCGTTTAACAGTAAGTTATTTAGAAGCACGACTTGAGTCACTAGAGTCACAGTGGCAACAATTTGTAGAAACTCATAGGCGCATTGTAGAAAAGGCTACTGACGAAGACGTCGAAAAATATGTTTATTTTACATCAGACATATACGATCAAACAGAAGATGCATATTTGACATATAAGTCTGAGTTAAAAGAGCTATTAATAAAACCCAGTCCTTCTAATGTTAATTTATGTAGTAATAACAAAAATAACTCAAATGTACAGCTACCAAAGATTTGCTTGCCATCGTTCTCGGGGCAATATTCAGAGTGGGTTACGTTTCGCGATTTATTTAATTCACTGATCGCTAACAATGAAACACTGGATGAAGTTCAAAAACTACATTATTTAAAGGCTCATCTTTCAGGCGAAGCAGAACAATTGCTACGCCATATTCCAGTAACTGCATCTAACTATCGTGAGTGTTGGTCTTTGTTAAACAAAAGGTATGACAATAAAAGATTTCTAGCCAACAATATGCTGAAGCGGCTTGTTTATCAGTTGCCCATTATTAAAGAATCATCAAATGCTATTAAAACTCTGTTAGATACCACTGTAGATTGTCTTCATGGATTGCGCACTTTAGGTATTGACTTAAACACGTGGGACGCAATTGTTGTTTTTTTAGTATGTGACAAATTAGATCCTGAATCCCGTAAATTGTGGGAGTTGAGGATAAGTTGTAATGATGAGTTACCTAAACTTGATGAACTAAAAATCTTTATGGAGTCGAGGTTTAGAGCTTTGGAATATTTAGAACCCAAAACAAATCCCAAACCTTGTGCTCGTAATGCTAAGAAATCTTTTCATATCACCAATACTCAAAATTGTATTGTTTGCTCTGGAGATCACAAATTATGTCATTGCAAAGAATTCTCTAAGAAAGATTGTGACGAACGTCGTGAGTTTGCACGGGTCAGTAAGCTTTGTTTTAACTGTCTTGGAACCAACCATTCTGTATACTTTTGTCGTCAGTCCACCAGATGTCACCTTTGTAAAAAGAAGCACCACTCACTATTGCACCCAAAAACAACTGCCAAATCTGCTGAAAATGTTGATAGTTCAGCAGACAGGAATGTTGCGGCTGCTAATGCAGCTACTTCTTCCAATCACCGCGAGATTACCAAACCAATTTGTTGTTTTGCAGATGTTCACAACCAGGGTCTGTTAGCCACAGCCTTGGTCAACGTTGAATCAAGAACTGGGACTGCTCTTGTTTTAAGAGCCCTGATGGATCAGGGCTCTCAGGGCTCTTTCATTACAGAGGCTGCAGTACAGTTGCTTGGATTGAAGAAAACACCTGCTTACACTGACATACTTCGACTAGGCGATGATGAGGGAAATACAATGCCCTCTAAGTGGAAAGTTCAATTCAAATTGCAGTCACGCCTAGATCCCACTTTTGTTTTATACGTCGATGCTTATGTATTGAATAGGCTTACATCACGTCTTCCTGAGAGGAAGATCGTTCAGGTGTTGCCTTTATTTTCATCTTTGGAATTAGCAGATCCTTCCTTTGACATGCCTGGGAAAATTGATTTGCTGTTGAGTACACGTGTGGTCGGGGAAGTGTTACTGGATGGTCTAGTCAAGGGTCCGCCTGGAACTCCAGTCGCTCAGAAGACTAAATTAGGATGGATTCTGTCTGGTGAGATCCACACATCGTCAGTCTCTAGGCCAGTTTGTTATAACGCTGTATTAAAGTCAGATGTGAACACTCTACTGAAGAAATTTTGGGAGTTAGAGTCAGAGCCGTCCACTCACAAGGTTATGTTGACCGAAGAAGAGCAGAAATGTGAGGATTTTTTCGCTAACTCAACAAAAAGAGATGAAACAGGGCGATATATTGTCAAATTGCCGTTTAAGTCTGATCAAACTAGAAGTCAGTTTGGTAGATCAGAGGCTATCGCTCGTAAACGGTTTCACATGCTGGAAAGAAGACTGACAAATAATCCTGATTTTAAAACGCAATATACTGCTGTTATCAACGAGTACGTTCAGTTAGGACATGCTGAAGTTGTTTCCCAGGAGGATTTAGGAAAGGATGCTGTTTATTTGCCGCATCACGCTGTAGTACGCGATGATAGAAGTACTACTAAGGTTCGGGTCGTCTTTGATGCTTCTTGTTCGGGATGCAATGGAGTTTCGTTGAATGATGATTTAATGGTTGGCCCGAGATTACAATTAGATTTGCGTCAAATCATTATGCGATGGCGCCGCCACCCCATAAGTATAGTAGCGGACATTGTGAAGATGTACCGTCAGGTAAAGGTAAATGAAGAGGATATTGATTTTCAGCGTATTTTGTGGCGCGACAACCCTGATTCGGAGTTGCAACATTTGCGGTTGTTGCGTGTCACTTTTGGCACATCCTCTGCTCCTTACCTGGCAGTACGTTCTTTGCAGCAGATTGTTTATGATGAAGGAAACTGTTTTCCTTTAGTGTCAGATCGTATTATAAAGGATTTTTACGTCGATGATTTCTTATCTGGTTGTGAGTCTGTTGATGAAGGTCAGCAAATTTATCAGCAAATGAATGAGTTGTTAGGTCGTGGAGGTTTTCAGCTGCAAAAATGGTCCAGCAACAGTGAAGAGTTGTTCAATAAAATCAAAGATGGTTCATCAAATGAAAACTTGGAATTTAAAATGGATACAGTCATGAAAATTTTGGGTTTAACCTGGGATAGAAACACAGACCATTTTAAATACACTGTCCATCTTCCTCTTATTAATTCTCCGGTGACCAAAAGAAAAGTAATTTCTGACATTGCCCGATTGTTCGATCCTCTTGGTTGGCTTGCTCCAGTAATAATTACAGCTAAAATATTCATCCAACGTCTTTGGCTTGCAGGCATCGACTGGGATGATGAACTTCCAGATCATCTTTTGAAAGATTGGCTTTGTTATAGGAACAACCTGCACAACCTCAGTAACTTTCGATTACCTCGATGGATTCACACAAGTCAGCACAATGTCCTTCGAGAACTACAAGGATTTTGCGACGCTTCTAACTACGCCTACGCGGCTATTGTCTATATTCGAACTGTCGATTCCAACGGCCATGTTCACAACAGTCTAATAGCATCCAAGACTAAGGTGGCCCCTGTTAAACAGGTTTCTATACCTCGTTTAGAGTTATGTGGCGCTGTGCTTCTCTCAAAACTGCTTTGTGAAGTTTCGGACACCTTAGAAATTGCAAAAGAAAATGTACATGCTTGGACTGACTCTTCAGTGGTACTCGCTTGGTTGAGTAGCCACCCAAGTCGATGGAAGACATTTGTCGGAAACAGAGTTTCTGAAATACTCACTGTCATGGACAGTCATCAATGGTCACACGTCCTGTCTAAAGAGAATCCTGCAGATTGTGCTTCGCGAGGAGTAAACCCTTCCGAGTGTGCAGAGCTTGAATTGTGGGTGCAAGGACCTAGTTGGCTGAAAAATAAAACTATAGATTATAGCAAAAGGGAATTTGAGAAAACTAATCTAGAAAAAAAGGAAAAGATATTAGATGTTGTCTGTAATGCTATAGTGAAAGAAAATGACATAATGGTCAAATATTCATCTCTTAGGAAGTTAACTAGAGTCATTGCATATTGTAGAAGATTTTTAAAATCAAGAATTAATGTGTCTTCTACAATTTATTTAAACTTTTCTGAAATCAATCAAGCTTTACTTATATGTATTAAAATATGTCAAAAGGAGCACTTTAAGGAAGAAATAGATATTTTAAAAATAAAAGCAACAATAAATAAAAGGGGAATACTTACCTCGCTCAATCCTTACTTAGATCAGGAAGATATTTTGAGAGTTGGCGGGAGGTTAAATAGAGCGAACATTCATGAAGATATGAAACATCCTATAATCATTCCACACAAGTCACACTTGACACACCTTTTGATAGCTGACGCTCACGAACGCACGTTGCATGGTGGACCTCAATTAGTTCTTAATTATTTAAGATCCAAATACTGGATCATCAGTGCGAAGAGTGTCATAAGGCAATATGTACGCAAGTGTGTGACTTGCCTCCGTCATTCCGCTAGACCTGTAGCACCTTTAATGGGTCAGTTGCCATCTGCTAGGGTAACTGCTAACCGACCTTTCTTTAAAAGTGGCGTGGACTATGCCGGTCCTATTAACATCAGGCCCACAAAGGGTCGCGGTTATCACTCCATCAAAGGCTACATTTGTTTGTTTGTTTGCATGGCCACTCGGGCCTTGCATTTAGAAGTAGTAAGCGACATGACGTCACAAGCATTTTTAGCCGCCTTCAAACGCTTTACAGCTAGGAGGGGTCATTGTGGTGAGATGTGGAGCGACAACGGCACTACCTTTGTGGGAGCCAACCGGGAGTTTAGGGCATTGTTCACCCACGAAAGGTCTGGTGTAGCATCAAACATTGCTGAATGGTTAGCAACCAATGGTACAAGTTGGCATTTTATTCCACCCCACTCGCCAAACTTTGGAGGGCTTTGGGAGGCTGGAGTAAAGTCTTGTAAACACCACCTCAAACGAGTCATAGGCAACAGCACACTAACTTTTGAAGAGTTAACGACTGTGCTAGCTCAAATCGAAGCTTGTTTAAATTCCAGGCCAATATCAACGATAAGTAGTAATGCGGAAGACCCATATCCTCTGACACCAGGACATTTTTTAATAGGCGAGCCTTTGCTGCTTGCGCCGGAATCCAACTTTGAAACGTCAAATATTAGCACTTTGAAGAGGTGGCATTTAACTCAACGTATGGTCCAAAATTTTTGGCGTAAATGGTCCCGTGAATATTTGGTTCAGTTCCATCAAAGAAACAAATGGTCTCATCAAACTGCAGAACCAAACGTGGGTGAAGTGGTATTAGTAATGGAGGACGATTTACCTCCTGCAAGGTGGCTTTACGGTCTTATTATTTCAAAGCATACTGGCTCGGACAATATCACACGAGTTGTTTCATTGCGTTGTAAGGGTTCCATCATAAAAAGACCTTTGTCAAAGTTAATATTGCTTCCTGTCACTACTTGATAATGTTATGTTTTTTTTTATGGTTTATAATTGACTAAGAATAGTGGTTAATTTATAATTAACGTTTTGGTTTAAGATGTAATTTCAAACTATAGTTTTTTAATTGTAGATACTTATTATACAGTCCACTTATGTTTATTTATTTTTTGAATTTTGTGCCCTCCCAACTATTTTGGAATTTGCTTCATGGTGGGTAGTTATTTAAGTTTATTTTATTGTTATGATTAATTTAGTTTTGGACATTCTGTCCATGGTGGGCGGGATGTTTGAGTGAGAGCTTCCTCAAAGCTCGATAGATGGTGTTGTTAAGTTTTCTAAATCTCACTGTTAAGATTTTCTGCAAATGTGATGTGTTGAATCGTTTTTTTGAATATATTTGTACTCGCAGGAAACTTTGTTTCATTTTGATTTATTGGGCAGTTGTCAGTTATCGGGTGCATCAACAACTGTTAATTATTGTAAAATGTGATGATTTACTCTGTTATATTATATAAGGCCGATTGTGTTTAGATATTGTTACTATGACTAAAACATTAAAATGAGAATTACTAGCAATATGACGAATGTTAACGTTTAACGTCCGTAATTAAGTAACTGTATTTACCAATGTTGTTATTTTGTTGATTTTAATAAAAATTTAAAAAACCGATTTAATTCTTATTTTCATTAAGTTCTGTAACAGTGTGTTCCCATCGAGTAACAGTGTGACTGGTTGGGATTTTTTTCTGAAGAAATTCCCATCGAGTAACAGTGTGACTGGTAGTGTGACCGGTTGGGAATTTTTTCAGAAAAAAATCCCATCGAGTAACAGTGTGACATTTGAGGGTGTTACTCGTTGGGAACAAATGCTTCATAGTTTTCAAAATTCTTTTGAATTCCATCCATTTTTTATGGTGTGCCGAATTAGGTTTCACTGGTTGAAGCAGTGGCTTTGCAAATTTATTTTTGTTTGCAAAACTGCCGTTGACCGAGTCAAACAACTCGTCGAAAAATAGCAGCAAATCTGCAGTATCTTTGCATTCTGCTGGCAAAATTCCTTTATCTGAAATGGGACAAAAATCAATTATGAAAAATCTTATTTTTTCTAATTTCAGGGCGATTGCATTATTACATCTTTATTAATTCGGATCAGGACACAGCAGCACTTTTATAGCAGTGTAGCCTCTGCCAGTAATTTCATCTGCGAATCCCACAGGAACACATTACAGTGTATCTTTACCCAAATCCGTTCAGCTGTTTTTACATGATTGAGTAACAAACATAAAAACAATAATGTTTCCATAAACTTTCTATTTCTTTACAAATCTCATATATTAGTAGGATACATTGAATCAGTAAAATTTAAACACTCATTCTTTCTGCAATTGGATATTTTTAATATCTATACTTGTGTCCCAGTTCACTCAACATCTATTCAGAGAAATATAAAAATACAAACCTGCTAAGTATCCCATATTCGACGCCACTGTCTGACTAAATACCTGAGCTGCATATTTAACTTTCATTTTGCTTATTTTTTTTCCATCAATATGATTTTCCGTTAATTTTGGAACCAGTCGGATACCTTTATAGGCTGGATTCTCTTTCATCAAAAGTTCCAAGTGATGCCACTTTGCGGTTTTACTGATGCCATTTATCTCAAATTTCAAACTTTTTGTTAATAAGTTATTTCTTATGCCCTTCAACAAATGTGGCGGATCGTATAGTGGGATTATTTCTTTTTCATTTATTTTAATTGTATTACAAGTCTCCTCAGGGATTTCTCCTCTTTGTAAACATTTTCTTTTTACTTCATCTGTTAAAATTTTGATGGCACTTCTGTTGTTGGCCCCCTGATCACAAACAGTAGCCAACACTATAAATCCAGCGTCTAGTAACTCCTTTATTACTATTTTAATTTGTTTAGCCAGTTCTGGACCCTTAGTTGCTCCTGATGAAAATGTATAAGCAACTGGCTGCTTATAATTTCTAATAAGGCCACGTACCATGAAAACTTGACCATGATCTGCAAAAATTGGGCGCGGTTCTTCACCGTCCGTTACAAAGCCCGTTACGGTATCTTTTCTAGTGTTAAAAGTGAGACTGGGTTTTAGAGACATTTCATCAAATAAAAATACGCATAGTCGGTCTTCGGTTGTCATTTTAGCAGTTCTTGCCTTTAATTGGTCAAACACATTCGTATTTATACCTGGACCAATATTTGCTTGGTTTAAAAGGGTCCCTAAGGTTTGTGGAGAAGGCAGTATAAATATTTCCTCAAAAATCTGTACGCCTTTGGGCTTTGCTTAAATATTGACAATGAGACAATTTTTTCTTTTACTGAAAATCTTCGGCCTTTATCTTTCTTCTTATTCTCTCTGAACTGCATAAGAGTTATTAACCTTCCCGTACTTGGCATATTTTCTAATGCTTTTATAAATTTTATGTTTGTAAAAAGTTTCTTGGCACTCTTTAATTCTGTTGCTTGTTTTTTGGATTTGTTTCTGCATTTTGATAGTTTCATCTTTACATCAACTAATTTCTTATACAGTTCATGTTCAGTTTTTGTCATCTTTGATCTTAAAAATGTGGTCTTTTTCATTGTCTGGCCTGTTAAAGTTAAATAAAATTAGTTTTATCTTTGATGTAAAGATATAATAATCTATCTGATTGATATAATATCAATCAGATAGATTGCAATATTAAAAAAAAAAAATCTTTGATGTGTAAAACAAATCAAGTGCTCTATGAAATACATAGAAATATATTTAAAGGCTTTCAGGTCCTATTTTTGCAAACTTTGCACACAACATAAAACCCAAGCCTGTCTCATGTACATTGTGGATAAAAGTAGGTATAAAATAATAACTTACTTTTCAGCTTGATTTGAATAGCATCCTTATGACACACATTAGAACTTATTCTTTTCTCTGGGAAAATAGATTCTTTTCCCTTATTTCTTTCTATAGTTGGAGCAGGAATAGAAGTTATATTTTGTTCAGGGACGAGTAGTTTGCATTCTGAAAATTGAAAGGATTTTATATTATTTAGAAAAAAAAACACCTTATAACTTTTACTAATTTTGACTGTAGGTATCCCTATTTATCCAGGTTCAAAGTAAAGAATAAAGTAGAGCAAACTTTCAATAGACCAGAGAGGTTTCAGGGGTTAGTTTATTAATATTTACATCTTATAACAAGTTTTGGCTTGGCAAAAAAAAAACTTACCAATGTTTTCCTTCTCCATCGGAATTGGTGGTATTGAAATGCTTATTTCTTGATCTTGATTTTGGAGATCAGTACAAACTGAAAATTGAAAAGTTTACATTGATTATGTATAAGTCAAATGCCAAAGAATGCTAGGAAACAACGTGTTAGAGGTGTAGTTTGGTTAAGGTTTTTGGGAAGGGCAAGGGGAATAAAAATTACATAATATATCTGTACTTTAACAATAGCACTTCATTGTTAAATTTAACAAAGATTACCTTTAGAAGTAGACGGCAAAATGTTGGACACATTTTCAATCGATTTCAAAGGCCTTCTTTCTGTCGAAGTACTAATAAACTTGAGTGCTGATAGGCCTGTAAATAAATAGTCAGTTAAATTATTAATTGTGTACTATAATAGAGCTTGTTTTTCTGGTTGATTAGTAACTGCTTACTATTCATAAAAGATAGTCTATTTGCCCATCTCACTCTATGCATACCAGATAAAACGTCACAAAAAAGTTGTTTTGTTTTCGACAATATTCAGATTTAATTTACTCAAGTACCTAAGTATATTAATTTTATTTATCAACATTAGTCTAATAACTGTGAAGTTTATTTACTCACCTGGCAATTTTAATGTTGGCACAGCAATATTGCTGATTCGATTATAGCGGCAACAATATTTGAGTTCAAAATGCACATGACAAACTCGCCGATTTTTGTGTATGTACTCATTACTGAATTGCAAGATGTCCCCACCAATATTTAAGACCCATGACATGAAGCGATCCAAATCCTTTACAGGGTTTGGAAAAAGGTGAAGCACAGTGTGGGAATCTGAAAAGAAGAAACACAATACAGAATTAAAAAGTTTTATTGTGAAACTGATGTTTCATAAACACATATTTAATAAAACATTTTCTTTTTTAACTTTGATCTTACTGTTTGGGAGCTTAAATGGCTTTGGCTTCCAAATAACCTCGAATTAAAACTTAATTCCATAATATTATACTAACAAATCTTCTAAAAATTTATCCACATGCTATCAGTCCTTGCGACTGCTATCAGTCCTTGCGACTGCTATCAGTCCTTGCGACTGATAGCATGTGCATACATTTTTGGACATTTCAACACAATCAGAGTGAAATACCGGTAAAACGGGGTGAATAGAGACGTAGAGGTGAATCGCGACGAAACTTTACAATAGATGAATGTTGAAATTATATAGTTTGTAGTCAAAAAGGACTTTAATATGTTTACTGTTATAAAATTAACGATTATGTGCCTTTGTTGGCAGGAAACGATCATAATTTCAACGTCACATCTAGTTTAAAGTTTCGTCTCGATTCACCCCGTTTTACGGTAACGGTAAAATGGGGTGAATAGATATGCAGGGGTGAATCGAGACGAAACTTTAAAGTGGATTTTACCGTTGAAATTATATAGTTTGTAGTCAAAAAGGACTCTAATATGTTTAATGTTTTATAATTAACGATTAAGTGCCTTTATTAGCAGAAAACGATCATAAGTTCATCGGCAAATCCACTTTAAAGTTCCGTCTCGATTCACCCCTGCATCTCTAATCACCCCATTTTACGGTACATAAAGTTATGCATAGACGGATGTCAGTCTTCTTACTATCAAATTATCATCGTGTCAGTCCTATTTTCCCACAGCTTGATGTAGGCCTCCCCTATAGTATTCCACAATGAACGGTATTGGCCCACTTGCGCATTATAATCTCACTTTCAAACATAGTCACCAAATAGGTAATCTTAGTACATACCAGAATTCTCAGAACACCCAGGGACACAGCACTTTTTCTCCGAAGACATGATTTGCACTTGTCGTACTGCCGTCAACAAATACACAATGCACTGGAGTCAATATCTCTATTTCAGTCACTAAACAAGCTATCACGGCGTATATTCGATACTAATTTGGAGGAGCAGGGGCTCAACTCAACAAACATAGCATGGAAACAACACAAGGATATCTTGGAATAGAACCAAAATCACAAAATACACAAAAATAACGAACCGCACCAAACGAGAATCGAAATTTTTCTGCAATGTGACATAACACAATAACACTTACATATCGACATGACATGGGAAAATTAATTTTACCAGTAGCCGTAATTCTGAAATTCTACTAGCTCCTAATGGAATTATTTGTAATAATATCGAAATACGGCGGCATACCAGTGTTAAAAAAAACTAGATTTTAAAACTAGAAATGTAATAAAATTAATGACAAACAAAAGCATTTATTAATTTTACCATTATTTAAAAAAAGTAATCGATGGACTATAACAACACACACTAAACTACCATTATGGTAGTAAAGAATAATAGGGTAGTGATATTAGAAAAATAACCCGTCTAAATTTAATTTAATTAATTTAATTTAATTTGTCCGTCAATTGCTGAACAGATCGTACAACATTATAATTATTTAATATGTCTGGTTAATGCTATAGTAGCGACCTCTGTATCCATGAGATCGAAACTCTTGCGATATAATACTACTAAATGAAAAAATACTACGATAAGAAGATTATTAAGGTACATTTGGCGCTCCACAATTTTTTAGTATAATGATCCAAGTTCTGCTAGGCTTTTAGTTAGAAGTTTGATGACCCTGGCGCGAGCGTTACATGTAATGCTCGTAGTGCCGTCCACACGTAGAATTCGTGTTACATTACACGGTGGATTACATTACACGTTACACTCGTCTGGACCCGGCTTTAGAGATCGTGGAAAATTCTGGCCCATAATCTCATCCTTGGACCAATAATCAGCAATTTTTGGAAGCTTCACCAAACCCATATACAAAATCAAGCAGAAAAAATGTTTCATCTCGGCGAAGTTAGTTTCAGACTATGAGCGAATTCTTGCATTTTTTGAAGCTTCTGCCATGCGGGTTATCTTAGTCATTGCGAAAGCATTATTACATTCAACAATATGTTGTAAAAGACTATCTGTCACCAAAAGTGCATAAAAATCAGTTGGAGATTTGTTAGTCATTGACGTGCGGATAGAAACTGGCATGCCACAATATTCAGTGAAAGGAATTACATTGCGCTGATTACCTTTGGGGTTTGTCCACTTAGATGATGAACCTCTATCTAAATCTTGGATAGCGCGTCCAATTTCTCCATCACTACTTTCACTTGATGACGGAATCCGCAGCCGCCTGTAACTCTATTGGGGGGGTCGAATCTTTTCTTCATCATCAGAACTTCGGTTTAAAGTTTTGTCGAGAAGATTGATTTCTATGTTTTCTATCTCAGTCAAGATATCTTGAGTAATCTCAAAATCTTCGAACTCATCAATAATGATAGTAAACAATACTTTATGAAATAAATAAATACGCTATTGAAAAATTCTTCCGATGCAACGGCGTCTCAGCTCAAGATATGGGCGTCAACTGCGTAAGCGCGGGCGAGTTTACAAACTCAGGAGGCGCGGGAGGGGACCTGACACCGCGACCCGCGCGGCCCCCTGTAACGGAAATCCGCTTTTTCGACCGTAGGAGCCGCGTCGATCAGTGCTGCCCGACGTTTAATATCTCCAGATATAATGAGTTAGCTGACTGTTGTTAAATTAGAACATACATTTGGACATTAGATACAAGTATCTAATTAAAAAAACAGTTTGTCTAAATTTGGATAGAACTGTGATTTTTGCTTGGCCTAAAGGAAAAGTTCGCTATCGGTCAGCACTGACCGCGTTGGCGTTCAACGTGTTAAATAATAAAATTATCATCTTGGCATTTCTATTAAAGGCTAATAAGTTATATTCTTACCAATGTGGCCTAAAATAAGGCGTTTTCCTTTCCCGCTGGGATTTTTTAACCCTGTAGACAAACCCTGCCTGTGAGCCTCTTTGCAGGATGTTATTGTGGTATCTTGCCATGTTGAAGATTTGGTGTGTCCTGCAACAATCCATATTAATGAGTATATAATTATGATATTCGCAAAGGTCGGTGTACAATATTTATTTTGAAAATTAATTAATGTTGTTATTATACCTTCATCGACCCATGTTTCATCCAAATAATATATTTTCATTCCTTCCCTTCTATATTTTGAAATCTCCTTTAAATATTTTATACGCCATACTGCAATGTCTGGTTTGTATAAGCATACTCTTGCGATTGCGTTTAGAGTATTTAAAGCCTAATTTCTTCATCAACTTAAACATCACATCTTTTTTATATTAGGCAGACTGTCATCATTATTGACACTTTTCAGAACGTTGTCAATAGTTGGAATTTCATAAAAAAAAAACATTTCATATTTTTCTCCTTACTGCAGCGAAATCCATATCATCGAAACTGTCAATTTTGCTTGGTTTCTTTGCCACTGGAGGAGGAGACTGAACACAATGTGATGTTTTGTATTGGTTAATAACACGGTACACAATTGGTACACTCAGACCCATTATTTCAGCCGTTTTTTTGATTATGTCAGTTTTCAATGGATAACAGTCTTTGGGCCATGTTTCTTATTTATTTAACCATTTATGCACACACTAAACAGACAAAAAGAATACACACACACAACACAAAAAAACACATTTATCACTGTCTGTTTCTCAGAGGGTGAAAGAGGTCCTGTTTTGATGTGTTTTTTCTTCGGTGATGGAAATGAAACTACGGAGTTAGTCTGGCTAGGACCAGGCTCGGGTTCACTCATTTTTTTTACAATATGAATTTAAAAACCAATAACTATAAATAACAAATACTAACAATGACTAAATAACAAAAACAAAACAAAGGAACAAGCTATATTAACACAATTTAACAAAATCGAAACACTCGCAAAATCGTTAATGTTGAGAGCGCTGTCAAAGGCGTCTGGTTAACCGACTAAACGTAATATCATCTGCCAGTTCTGTTGCCAGACTACATCACAGTTATACTTTTTAATTTAGCACCGTTATCTAACCCGTTGTATTTTCTAAAAGGTTTAGAGAATCTGTCTTTTTGGGCTCTTTACAATAGGCAGATTACAAAATATTATATTATTTTAATAAATCTAACTAAAAATTGTGCTCAAGTAGTTACATCTAGGAAGAATAGTTTAAGAATAAAAGATAAAGTTTAATACACATTAATAAAACAGAAAACTGTCGTATAAATCGAAAATAAATTTAATTTTGTCATACCGTATTTTTAAACAAGAAAGTCTCAACTATAAAAGACCCTTTTTACGATTTGTTTCCCTTTATTTGATTACCTAAACCAAAAGAGTATAGAATCAAATAAATTATTTGGTTCGGCATACTAATCTACGAAAAACTTAAAAACATACAAATAGTAATTTTCCTCTCTGTCTGTCGAAAAAATATTAAATATTATATTTTACATACAATATTAAATTTTTCAAAATGTTTAATAAAGTCTTTCGAAGGATAAACCAGACCACCCCGAGATTTTAAAGTAATTAATAGTTGAGTAGCCAACCGGACCTTCAGTTTTTGTTTGTCAAACATCAAATGTGCCTTCGTCAACTTAGTCGCAATGTGCAAACCTTCACGATCTTGCAGTTTTAATCATTTCCAAAAGCGTTCCAGACTAGTTAAATAGTATGACATAGATCTATAAAAATGAGTATTCTATTTTTTTAAAAAGATGAACGTATTAACACTGCCATGTGTCTATATATTTGAGGCAGCAGTATATGTCAAAAATAATATTGACATGTTTAATTACTACACGCGTATACGGCGTAAGGACAAATTGCGCACAGTAGCTAGCAAGACTCATCTAATGCATGAAAGTATCTTTTGCACTGCTTCATGCATCTTTAATAATATTCCGGGGCCTATTAGGATAATCACGGAAATGAAAAAATTTAAAAAGAATCTGCATGATTTACTAGCCAACAAATGCTACTACTCACTAAAAGACTTCCTATCAGACAAATCACTACTCCAATATAGTCCCCCTCAGTCATGATGCGTTCGGTGACCCACTGATGTGTACCTACCATAATGCGTTCCATTTTATTTTTGTTTTTATTATTATATTTTGGTGTGAAATTGTAATGTAATTAATTCTTATTGAAATTCCTAATGTAATTTATTTTCTATTTTTATGTAACTATTGTATGCCCTAAGGGCGGGACGTAGCTGTTCACAACTAATTATTTAAGAGCTGTATTATGTACCTACCTATGATCCACAATAAAGAGATTGAATTGAATTGAATTGAATTTTCACCTCTTTCGAATGTAGTGATATAGCATTTTGATCCTTCATGACATCACAACCTAGGGAACAAAACATGCTGAAATTTGCAGCAGGTCCGTCACATACGAGTATTATGCTCACTACTTTGGCTTCCACTTCCTCACATCTTCGAATACACGTTTCCACTAATATCGATTTTTGTTCTCCCGTTAGAGACGTGATAAAAATTATCCTACAGGCAGTTTCCATCTTCCATTTATGCAATTCAGTAATATAACGAGTCACCGATTGGCGATATCGAAGGCATCGCTGTCGCAATCCATACCGCAGTTTACACACATCCATAATATTTTTTTGTTTGCCCAGCGACTTTCTTATTGCCATTTCTTCGAAAATTAATGCACAAAGTACTGGAAAATGACTACTTTGAACTTTTGCTTTTAAAGTGTCAAATGCTTCACTGCAAAAGCCAGGCTCAGCATTTATGTGTTAATACCATTTACTCAGGGTACGTGGATGTGGAAGACTGAACTGATAAGCTTTTAGGGATTCTTTTTTAAGGAGAGAGCTAATATTCTGATTTCTTCAGAATATTGCCTCTCTACTGGCAAACCTTAAGATTTTGCAACTTGTCTTTTTAAGAAGTCTTGGGGTCCTGCACATTCTGCAAGCAAAGCTTGGGATTCTAAATTTAATAAATTTCTTTCCCTTAAATCTTTGATGAATATTAGAGGTTTTTTTTTTTGGGTGGGAAATCATCAAATAACTTCTCCCGCTCTGGGTGGAGCGGGAGCCGCGGTATCTCTTTTGGACAACCCGCACCCCTGGCAGGCATCGGCACTTGCGGACTCCACCATTTGATGCTGACATCTCTTTGAGGCGCACGTGGAACACAACGTGCCATCGACCCGGGCTTGGTCCTTACCGGACAACGAGCTACCCATTACTCGCCGTCCGCAAGCCCGCGCCTACGGTGGCCTGGAATCAGCCTGGGATTCCCGACGTCCAGGGCGTCTCCCGTGGCGACTACGGCCGTGAGGGCGCATATACTGCCTCTCCCTCACGTGCGCCGTCTCCCTCTTCGCGAGCATTACTGCTTCGCAGAAGGAGGTGACGGCTAACCATTCACTCTCGCTCCGTACCATTGTCTGCACCAGGCCCGGGCGCGAGAGATCGCCGCCGCCGATCGCCTCCACGAGGACACGGCGGTGCTCCGCCCAAGCCGGGCAGACCGCCACCGTATGCTCCACCGTGTCCTCAGGGCGATCTTCTCAATGGAAACACCCGGGCGTTTCCTCCCGCCTTATGCGAAACAGGAACCTCCCGGAACAACTGTGTCCGGTGAGGACCTGCGTCAGGCGGAAGGTGAGGACGCCATGCCGCCTCTCAACCCACTCCTCAAAGAGGGGACTTACCGCCGCTATCGTGGCGTGCCCAATAATATTAGGGATTAAAGTATGAAATTGCCAATTGTACTGAAAAATTGAAACTCGTTTTTTTTTCTAAGATATAACATATTTATTTAGTCAAAATATTTACCCTCATTATCTATACATTGCTGCCATTTAAACGAAAGTTCATTTATGCCCTTACGATAGAACTCTGAGGATCTAGATTCAACAAACTGTGTGAAAGCATTTTGTACTGCCTCCTGGGAAGAAATTTTTTATCACGTAGAAAATTGTCCAAATCACGAAACAAATGGTAATGCGTTGGAGCAAGGTCTGGCGAGTACGGAGGATGACGTATAGTTTCTAACTGCAGCTCCTGTAGAGTTACAACGGTTTCTCGTGCAGTGTGAGGTCTTGCGTTATCATAGAGCAATAATGGTGAAGATAGATTCACGAGTCGGGGCTGTTTCACTTCCAGTTTCACCATCATTGTTCGAAGTTCGGCACAGTAAACATCTGCTGTTATTGCCTGACCAGACCTGAGAAAGCTATAGTGAATAACACCATGAAGAGACCACCAAACAGTTACCATTACCTTTTTATTGGTAAGCTTTGCTTTAGGGCACTATTGCGGCGTATGACCTCGGGTCAGCCATTGCATTTTTCGCTTACGGCTATCGTAAACAATCCACTTTTCGTCACATGTCACAATTCGATCCAATATTCCTTCATTTCTGTACAGATTTAACAAGGCAACACAAGTTTCAACAAGCGTTTCTTTCTGCAGGTCAGTCAAATCGTGAGGCACCCATTTTTCATATTTTTTTTATCATATTACTTTGATGCAAATGAGTCAATATTGAAGGTAGGGTAACGGTAAACCATGACGCTAATTCCTGGGTTGTTTGACTCGGATCGGCTTCTACCATCTCCTTCAATTCAGCGTTATTCACCTGTGTCGGCGGTCTACCACGTGGTTTGTTCTTCAAGTCGAAGTTTCTATTACGAAAGCGTTTAAACCAAAAACGCACGGTGCGTCCAATAGCAGTCCTCTCTCCAAACGCAACGTTAATATTGCGAGCCGTTTCTGCCGCGTTAGTTCCGCGTCTGAAGTCGTATTCAAAAATAACTCGGATTTTCGAAGTATCCATCTTTACGTCTAAGCTGAATAAAAAAAACAGTTGAAAGTCGAAAATCGAATGTTGCACATTTTTTAAAATAAGAACCTCATAGGTATCACGTGAAAAACGTTGCACACGAAAACTCACACCATGATTTTATGTCAATTTGAAGTTTCTATTACTATACAACGGCAATTTCATACTTTAACCCCTATTATTACTAAAATGAGCAATTTGTGTTTTCTGTCTTCTAACTTTCTCATTAAGTCTCTTTATCTTGTTGTTCTGTTTTTGACATTAGTCCTATATTTTTTTAATAATTTAATTGTGTGTACCTGAAATCAAATAAACTAAAAGTAAGCTTTAATAGATATTGAAGACAAGCGAGAGATATCTCCCACCCAATCTCAATTCAGTTGATGACTTGTTATCATTGAGATCAGATTCGCAAATTATGATGACAGGAAAAACTAAAGCTAGTCATACCGATAAATCTGTCGCAGCGGAGATACCACCGGCTAAACCTGGCGCAGCGAATGTGCTAGAGGCTAAATCTATGTCACTCCTCTTTGAAATCTCTCCGGGTTGATATTGAATGGTAGGCACACAAACAGCATTGACCTAAAAACCACTTTTTATTATTAATAAAAACAGAAAAGTTATTACTCAAACGTTTTATGACACTTCAAAAACAGTTGGTGATCCTAGAGTCACGTGGGGCAAGTATGCGCAGCGGGTAAGTGTACGCATGCTAAGTATCTCGAAAACAGTTTATGACTAAGAACCGGCACCCCCCCTATTCAGTGCCTCACGCAACGTCGTCCGAAGCGCGCAAGTGTCATTGACGGCCGGCGCGCCATTTTGTTTCCACAGGTAAGAAACGTTTTTTACTTAAAATATTACGATATTTTACAGAATTTAGCGTGTAATCATTTGTTGACGTAAATCATTTATGAAAATTTGCTATAAATCATCGATAACTGAGTAATATCTAATGCAACTAATGGTAATGTTTGGATGGTTATGATGACGCAATTGTGAACAATTTCGACTGAATCTCGTTTGGATGCTTTGGGGCAAGTGTGCGCTTACGCTTGTCGGGCAAGTGTGCGCAAGCGCACACTTACCCCGCATTGCGGTTGCTTTGTATTTATGTTGCAATTTTTGTTTCAGAATAAAATTGTACACTGAAAATGCCTCGAAATTATAAAAGAAAGTTCCCAGATAGAAGTGTCGTCACAGACGCAACTAGAAGCTGCTAAGCTATTAATTTCAAAGGGTGCTAGTAAAAGAAAAGCTGCATCTCAAATTGGATTGAAAGAGAGTACTCTTCGAAAACGCTTAAAAGTTGGAATGACAGCAAAAAGTATGGGAGGATTTACTACAATATTTACGAAATCACAAGAAGACGAAATTTGCTTCTGAATGCGATAAATGGCTAAGCCATCACCCAGGGCGCGTGATTGGCCAAACATAAGTCGCTCACTTGGTGAACGAAGCCTTCAAAAAAATAGCATCGCTTAGCAATGCTGTATCGGGCTTTAAAGTTTTCGGAATTTGGCCAATAGACCGAGATATCTTCTCAGAGGAAGATTTTGCGGCATCTGCAGTCACAAACATTATACAACCTTCAAATGATACAGAAGATATTGTACCAGTTACTAAAGCTATTTCTATAGACACTCAAAATCTTCAACAACCACCTTTACAAATACATATTATAAGCACTGGTACCCCATCAACCTCACCTAGCTTCTTAACTCAAGATAACATAATAAACCCTCTTTTATCGGAATCATCAGGAGTCGCAACTATGGAGACCATGACAGTATCCACCACAATAGACGTTCCTTCAACCAGCAAAGAACACATTTCATTGTCATCCTTTCGAGAATTACCAAAGGCCACATCACAAAATCGGCGTAAGAGATGAAAAAAGTCAATCATCCCTTATAAATTAGAAATGGAACAAAAAAAGAAAGAAGAAGAAGAAAAAATTACAAAGAAGAAGATAAGATTAGATTTGAAAGAAAGACTCAAATCAAAGAAGACTTGCACCATAACTACGAAGACTGCTAAAAAAAAGACTGTTAGAATTAAAAAAACAAAATGATAAGAATGATTATTTTTGCCCTCTATGTGGCGAAAAATACACATATCCACCGAATGAAGACTGGATCAAATGTAACGTTTGCAATAGCTGGTGGCATGAAAATTGCTCTAACTTTGAACGTGGCATCTTTGTTTGTGATAATTGTGCTAAAGACTAGCATCATTTTTGTTCCTTTATATTCACAGTTTAGTTTAAATCAAAATAGATCTCATTGAGTTTTAGTTAAGGCCAAATTGTTGATTGTTAATTAATAGTAGGTATAACAATAAAATATATTTTTTTTGCCTGACTGAGTGATAGCGCAGATTAAGATGTTATGTTGCGTACACTTACCCGCAATACTGCGCACAGTTGCCCCTAGTGTAGGGTAAGTGTACGCATTTTGACTATGTTCGTTTTGCTTATTTCTCAAGAATATGTGATATCATTGAATAATGTTTCTATGTTTAATTTGTTGATTAATAAATACTCTAACCAATTAACCTCGTTTTGTTTTAAACCTAACATTTTTGTTTTTATGACGCTTCAAACCTTAAGTGCGCACGCTTGCCCCACATGACCTGTTTAAAAATCCAAAAAAAGATATTGATTGTGAGTTTCTCTGATTTTGATCATTTTCAATTAAAATGCCACACATATTTGATCAAATCACCGGCTGTAAACAAGCAATAAAATTGTTAGTATTTTGATGTTTCTTGATTTTATTAATAGGTTTATTTATTATGATAAACCACCCCATTTAATTTGCGATTGGTGGGTTGAGAAGTGTCTCTTTTCACTTCTCACTCGCTCGCTAGTTTAGTAGCTGTCGAGTGACAATGAGCTAAATAATCGTACGTAAGCTCACTTCACATTTACCTCATCCAAATTTTGACAGGGAGATTTTTACAGAAAAGCACTGCTATTAAAAAGTAAACTGTAAACTATTATTCAAAAAGCAGACTACTGGTGACATTTGTCATTAAACATTAATACATTCCTTAAAAAAGAAATACCATAAATGTACTTAAGGTACTTGCACTCAATAAAGACCATCTTTATTAGATTACTTTAAAATTTATTGGATTACACAAAGTAACGCTTATAAGCTATAAATAACATTTAGTGAAGATCTATAATTATGACAAAAAACTCACAGTTTGCTTTGTTAAACTATCCAAAAACAAGTTCTAAAAAAGGTTTATGTTTGGACAAATTATGTACCTATGCCCCTATTAAGGACCGTACTAAAATGTAACAAATGATTATTTTGTAATAATATTACTTTTAATTTAATGTATTAAATTGTACTATAGCAAATAATTAGTATTTCACCAAAAATTTTAAGGTGTGCTTTATTATGTATATCGAAGTGAAAATTAAGAAGAAAACTAATTTTATTTCAGTAATCAACATATACCGGCTGATTTTTTTTAGCGTCTGGACAACAATATGACATGTTGTGTAAGTAGAATAGAACTCATATACGCTAACCTTTGCCTGGTACCATTGATATGGAAAAAGTTCCGAATATCCTTAAAATACATGAAAAAAAAAGACATCCTACGGCACTCGCGTAAAACGAATAATAGCCAAAATAGGTAATAGTAAATGGGCGTAAGCTGCAACGGCCCATGAATGGAGCATGCCGAGAGTGTGAGCGAGACGCTAGCATTAATTTCGCGGCTGATCCCTACACTCTTCACGCACACATTTGCGCGTGTACCTACATACGTCACCTTTCTGTATGTAGTTTTAGTAGGCAAATAATTTGATACACTGAGTGACGCGTGTCTTGAAACCGTAAACCAAATAAATGACGTCTTGTAAGATCAGTAAAGCTTTGATAGAAATGTAAACAAACCTGTTGATGTTAAATTCTTATAACAATCACTAACTAAGCGTTTTAGTTCAGCCCACAAATAAAAGTCTAACGGCGTTAAGTCTGGTGAACTGGCCGGAACTATCACGGAATTCACTATCTAAATACGCGCGCACAGATCGCTCGTAGTGAGCTGGACATCCATCGTGCTGGAAGTACATGTCCCGCAGATAGTGCAGAGCAACGTCTTCCAACATTGTGTCGATAACGGACTGTATAATTTCTCGATACGTTATCCCTGTCAATCGACCTTCGATCCAAACTGGACCAATTATGCGATCGTGTATTATCGCGGCCCAAACATTCACACTGAATCGAACTTGATGAGCGTGTTCTTTTATTTTATGTGGGTTTTGAAAACTCCACCAGTGCTCATTGTGTATATGGGCGCCAAATCATTATTTGATTTTAATTTTAAGCTTGTTTAATTGTTTTGTACCTAATTTGACTTTCATGTTATTTAATAAATGAATACTTGTATTTCCGGTTAAGTCTGTAATAAGGTTTTATTTTGATGTAATTAAAATGATAGTTTCCGGTTTAATTTATATTCAATTTCTATTTAGTTACTTACTTCCTTTTGACTTATTTAAAATATTGTAGTTTCCGGTTTAATTTATATTCAATTTCTATTTAGTTACTTACTTCCTTTTGACTTGTTTAAAATATTGTAGTTTCCGGTTTAATTTATATTAAATTTCTATTTAGTTACTTACTTCCTTTTGACTTGTTTAAAATATTGTAGTTTCCGGTTGAATTTAAAAGTTTTTATTCTGATACTTCCTTTTGATTTATTTATAATATTGTGCGTTTCCGGATGACTTTATTTTGATGACATGGCCCATGGCAAGGATTGTAAAGACAATATCTGGACCAGATGGTATTGTCAGAGTGGCAGAAATTAAACTGCCAAATAATAAAACATATGTTAGATCTTTAAGAAAACTATGTCTGTTACCAATAATTTAAATATTAAAACACAATTTTATTCAAATGTAATTTTACTTGATTATATGTAGTACAGCATTTGTTATGACATGGCCCCGGCCCAACTATGTTTGAGAATAATACAAACATACAACTTTATTTGCATTAGCAACATTTTAATTTTAGTTTACTAGTTTTTATATACTGGCAACATAGTGTGTAAAAGAAATTTCTCTCTGTGCGCCTTGAACATTTTGTGCTCTTGTATTAATATTTAAACCTATTCTGGAAATACAGTTCTATTGCTAAAAATCAACCAGCATTTTATTGTACAGTATGCCTTTAACTCCTAAAATTATAAGAAAACAAGCATAAGGTGCATTCGGCTAACTCCGAAAATCGGGATATTCCAATAATTACAAATTTCGACAAATCGCAGCAATATTATTTGCTCTACCAACATTCACCTAGCTGCCATCTTAGTAAGCTTCCGCGCGTCAGTTAGCTCAAGAGGCTATGAGCGAGCGTTGGTGTGTAAAACGACATTTTCGTGAACGAAAGATTTTCGCGCGTTTTTCGCATTACCGGATTTACCCGAAGATCTATAATTATGAAATCAGGTAAGTTATTTAACTGGTTGTTTTTTAATTCGATAGATTTTCGTTAAGTGCATTTTTGTATAAGTTTAGGATACCCTGGCTCAAGGTTTTTGGTTTTTTCAGAATTAGTCGACTAGGGTAATTCTGAACTATGAACCATTCGGATTTGCCCGATATTGATTTTCCAAAGAAATAGTCAGTGGTTCCCAATCTTTCAAGTTCCTTTTTTTAAATATATTAATTGTTTTTTCTTTCAGTTACACCATCCAATGTACACAGACCTATTTTAAATTGTCTACTTGTTGTGATGTTTTGATCGATATGACTGTCAAGGTGTTCTAATAATAATAATAAAACTTTTATTTAAGATAACTTAGATCCAATTTGTTAGTAGTATAATAACTTATAACTAGTGTTAGTAATACAATCTTAATCTACTCGCCCCCTGCCTGACCCATGAATCGAGGTATCAATACTCATGTGTGCACTAATACATCGATTCACGTACAGACAGTCAAGTCTATTGACTATCATACTTAAAACGCTGTTGCGACTAGCCCGAACTCTGCTCAGCATCGACGCGCACCGCTTGCGCAGAGTAGCGTAGAAGCAATCGATGCGCGCCTCTGCAAACATACGTGATGCACTACAGTGGCGGGGCAGCCGCAACATCGTTCTAAGCGCATTATTGTATTGTACCCGTAGGGCACTGTACGCTCTTTGAGTATAGACTGCCCACAGGCTGCAGGTGTAAAAAGATGTACAAAAGGCTCTGAAGAGAGTGATTTTTACCTCACTTGTACATCGTGCAAACCTGCGAGCAATCATGTTTGCTCTAACGGACAGTGCCCTAGCGTGCAGTGTTCTAGCTAGTCATAACACTATATTTTAATTGTTTCAGGACCATGCCTAATAAAATTACAACTAAAGATAACACCCCGGTACACACAAGAAGATATAACCAATGCAGTTCGAGAAATTAAAAACGCAGTTTTATAGTAATAGCTAAAACAATTGTTAATAAATAGTTATTGAAAGTTTGACAAGTAAACGTCTTATTGGAATCGAAGTGAAAATAGAAAATAAATAAAAATTACGATATTTAATTTTAAATGAATAAAATCCTCTTTTTATTTAAGGTGAAATATCGTAATTGTTAAGCCTTAGACTATGCCATGAATATCGTATAATAAATTATTATTAATAATATAGTATTTTATTACGCTTACATTTAATGTATCTCTAGCTTTTGCGTCTTTGGTCTCCCTCAAATGGTGTACCCACTTACTAAAAGTTTGACTACCGCAGACAACTTGTAGGGTAATTCCGAAAATCAAATATCACATAAATATGTTTAGGCTACTTAGAGGTCAAAATTGATAAATATTTATTTTTAAAGGAAAATCTGAACGAAAAAGGAATATGTTCTTAATGCTCAAACTATCTAAAACCCACTTTTATCTGTCATTCAGAATTACCCGAACATACTTCGGAATTGCACTTGTACAAAGTAAAAATAATCAGATTTTTAAACACTTGTATCTAAATACCGATGATATATATAAAAATATTCGAAAGAGAGTTTTATATTATAGGCTGTATATTCAAGTAGGTAAAGTGACCTAAATTAGTATCATTAGCTCCACCAATTTCGAGTGGTGAATGAAAAGATGAACATACTCCTAACTCTTCAAAAATCCTTTCATAATTACCCGAATGCACCTTATACATTCTGTAAAGCTCATAATATTGAAAACCAAAAGAGACAGCTGGTAAAAAGTGGTTACAGAATTTTTTTAAAAGTCATCCTGAAATTTCAAAACGCAAAGCACAGGTAATGAATCCTGCATGTGCGCAAAAACTAAATAAATGTATTGTGGGAAAACATTTTGAAACTATAAAAGAGATTTATGACAACATATATATCCAACCATCCTGAATGACTTTACAACGTAGACGAAAAAGGATGTCGTTTGACTCTACATCATCAGCAGGTGCTTGCCCAAAAAGGAGCACGAAGGGTTCATTTGTTAGCCCAAGAGCTTCCGGAAAATGTGACGATAGCAGCATGTGTCAAAAAGATAATAATATTAGACGTAGTGATACTATGGACCACCAAGACGATCCTGACGATAATCCATTGTCAAGACTTTTGGCGAAGTATGCGAAAAAGACAGCATTTAAGCAAATTCTTCCAACTCCAAATTTCGCTGTTATCAAATCAAAGCCAACGCGCAAGGCTCTAAACTACATATATTAGGCAACGTGTAACGAACGTTTTATTTAAGGACAAAATAAATCAGACAAAGGATAAGCAAAAGAAACAAAAAGAAGTTAAACAGATGCCAAAGAAACTTAAAGCAAAACAAAAAATAAACAAGAAAGATATTGTGAGAGATCTTGGTGTCCTACTGGACAATAAGTTGTCACTTAATCAACACGTGGAAAGAATTGTTAATATTTCATTTAAGATGTATGGCTTTGTCATGAGATCATGTACAGAGTTCAAACGGCCCTCCACCTATCTCTACTTATATAAGACGCTTGTACGCTCGCAGCTCGAATATGCGGTCCCAATCTGGAACCCGTTTTATAAGAAATATATAGATAAAGTCCAGCGTAAATTTCTTCGCGCCATGTATAATAGGCTATTGCTAAAAATCAACCAGCATTTTATTGTACATGCTGGCTGTGGTCCTTCGAAACCAGTGACAAGTAGTGCGGTGTGAGATTTGCGTTTTCAAGTCAGCGTGGTCGGCGCGGAATTGGCGCTATAGCCATTGTTCGTGACCGCCGAGCAAGTTTTTGCGAGAAATCTATAATTTCTCTGCAAAAATACAAGAAAAATTGCGAGGACTGCTGCATATTTCGCTTAATTACATTAATATTGTTGTGGATTGCAAATCTATAATTTGCAGCTCATTGCGAACTTGAGCGTTCGTGGTCGCCGGGCAAGATTCAGCAGGAAATCTATAATTTCACAGCAAACTTTAGGAAGATTCGCGAAGATTTTTGATTATTTCACGAGACAAATTTGATTCAAGATTATTTCTCTTGTCATAAAATTGCAAATCTGTAATTTTACATTTCATTCACATCTACCTTCATAAATATCATTCGGAGCGGGAAACGTCGGAGTCGCGCGTTAACGTTGGCAGCATTGCGGAGCTGTCATCGAGATTACCTTTGGTGGTAAACATCAACATAACCGTAAAGTGTGTCCGTCCGGTGTTTATTTGTGGCTTAAAAGTGCGCGGATACGTAAAGCGAAGTGTATTGGTGCATATTAAAGTGTGTTTGTGCGTAATCTAGCGTATTTACCATGTCGACGGCGGAGGAAATGCTTAAAAAGTTGCGTCTCTTCCGAGCACAGCTAAAAGGTACTGTTACACGCATCGAGAACTTTATTAGTGATCCAATCAATCTTGCGTCTGCATCTATCGAAATGATACAAGCTCGTATTGATAAGCTGAACACAACTTTCAAAGACTATGAGAGAACACAACTAGATATTTTATCATTGGATGAAAAAGATAAGGAAAATGTTAGAGGATAAATATTTTGACATCATCTCAAAGTTAAATTCAGCTTTAAAAAACTTATGTACTTCTGAGGTAAAACAATGCTCAAATGTTTCAACTTCAAAATTACCTAACATTGATATCCCGATATTTGATGGGAAGGATTTCACAAAATATACTCCATTTATTGATTTATTTATGGCTGTTATTGATGGAAATAGGACACTCTCAGATGTGCAAAAGTTATTTTATTTGTCGTCCGTCGAGTGTCGGAGTGTGCGGACGCGTGTTTAAAACGTACTAAATAATTATCGTACTAAATTGTTTTAATTTAATATATTTCCACAGTTGTCCTTGACTGACTTCCCAATCCGGATAATTTTTCCTAGACAGCACCAAATCCTCTTTTGATTTATGCCACTCATCTTTATCTTTTATATCTATTATGTTAATTTCTTCTTCAATCGCTCTAGATAATGCATCCGGCACACTTTGCGATGGACTATTTCGTAATGAAATTGTTGTAAACGCATAGCCCACCTTGCCAAACGCCCATGAGGGTCCTTATTGCGGTGCAGCCACTGAAGGGCACTATGGTCCGTAATTACCTTAAAATGATTCCCTTCAATTATGGACGAAACTATTCTACAGCATGCAGAACACTTAACAATTCCCGCTCAGACGCTGAGTACTTGAATTCTCTTTCTGTCAGTTTTTTGCTCGTGTAACCTGTTATTGATAGGATCTTATAAATGTTGGTAGACATTTTTTGAACCCTTTTCTAGTGCTTGCTATAACCGCATTCATATGATTCTAGGACTATAAATCTTCATCGGTTTTATTTTTTATGGTGATGATGGAACGACGCCATCTATTTACGGGATATACACGCTCTATCTCATCGGTTCGATACTTTTTAACTTCAATGTAGAACGCAACTTTCTTCTGTTCCTCCATTTAACAGGAAAAGCCGTTTGCCAATCTCCTCGTAATGTCGGAGTAAATAGGAGGAGGCTTCTTGTCCCTATTAACTTCAAGCGCGTCTTCATCGCTGTCACTTCCAAACAGCTCACGAGCAGTAGCCTTGGTCACACGAGGGATGGGGTGAATCTTCTGTTTCTTACTGGTGGACTGCTGCGAGCTTATGTTAATGCTGGCTTACGCTTTTTATGCACCTTAAACTTGGCTTTCACTGGTGTGTCACTTAGCGATTCATCTTCCGATGGGAATAGATGGTCGGTTGTGTTCTTGGACCTGTAAAAAACTTTTCCAAAAAAAAAACAACCGACTTCCAAAGAAACACTACAAAGTGAAAAATAACTTTAATTTCGGAAGTCGCTGTATTTGAATTTCTTGTCACCGCCTGCTGAGAATTTGTCTGCACTCCGCCAAACAGGTTGTGGGTAAGTACTTCTTCTTTAATTGCTGGTATTTGTAGTTTCTCAATTATGTCCTGCTTAATGTAGGTCTTCTGTGAACCACTGTCATATAGTGCGCGAACATGAAGCTTTTTGTCCTTGTATTGTATCTCAACTATTACAGTTTGAAGAAGTGTGGTTCCTTGTATAGTAGATGATGCTGCCGTTGTTTTCTTTTCAGATACCGGTGACTCATTGCTGTTATTGTTTGGTGTTACTTTATTTGCCATACACAATACTGTTGAATGCCTTTTATTACAGATCAGACACTTTACTGAAGCTCTGCAATTTTTCCAGAAATGTTCTTTCCTCAGACAGATTTTGCAAGCCTTTTTCTTCATAACTACCTCTTTGCGCTGATCTACAGATAACTTTTGTAATTTGTAGCACTCAATACTGCTATGTCCTTCTTTGTCACACCATAAACAAATATTTTTTGGTTCTTCTTTCACCGTTGCAGCAAGGAAATTAGCAGTTGGCGTGTCTTTCTTGTTTGTTGCATGGTTTTCCGAAAATGTATTAATCATTTTTATCCTTTGTTCATTTTCAACCTCTTTGTGTATAAATGTCAATAATTTGTTCAATTCTTCATCTATTTGAGGAAGCGACGACACTAGAGGTAATAGGAAAGCAGCATGATTTTTTGTGACTCCAACAGCCGAATACTGAAACGCCACTCAAATCTAATAATCATTTGAAAGCTACTTAAATATAAGCATCCCTCAAATTTAAATGGTATTTTCAAACGCCACTCAAGCAATTCGAAACCACGGTTAGCTAAGCAGTCCTCAAATGTTTACATTATGGCAACATCCTGCTAAAAAATATATATCAGCACGTTCTCAGTTACAAAATAATTTAGATAACATCTCGTTTTCGTTTTACGCAATCTTCTTTGAACAAATATTTTCTATAACTAATAATCAGTTAAAATATAACAGCGCATTGTAGGTTTGACTTGAATTACGATTGAAATTATGTATTTAATTACATAAAAATCAAATAAATTTCAAAAGAAGACGTATGAATGACGTACGAATTGTCGTAGATTGGAACGTTACTCTTGACATTTTGCGCGCGATTATTAAATAAACAAACATTCCCTCTGAACTAAAATCGGCTGTTTTGTTAATAATATAATTATTAATTGATTCACGATGGAAGAGAAGAAGAAACGCGGATGCAATTATACACCTGCTGAAAAAGATATGCTCTTGGAAGTGGTAAAGAAGTAAGTACACACGGCTACACATCAAGTTATACATTTCCAGTTTACGCTGATCTCACACTGTACGGAAATCGTATACGAGATCGTATCGAAGCGAGATCAGCTTATACTGGCAATATATAGCTTGATGTGTGGCTACACATTGGTCATGTAGGTACACACAGCCGTGTGTACCTACATGAACAATGAAATACTGTATTTTGTACTTATATATCCGCAATACCCTATTGCATGTAATAGCTTGTTAGTCATGCCTATAACATACATAGCCAGGGCAACCGTTGTCTGTATCAAGTACATACCTTACCCATTGAAACTAGTGACCACTTTCCATCTGAAAGGCTCAGGAATAAATACACGATTTATGTCCAAGTACTTTTATTCCTACAAGTATGAATACAACCAGATAATGCACATTTACACATATTCAACTGAACAATTCACAGATCTTAAGTTTAATTCCAAACTGACATGTTTTAAATACTAAATGTTACATATTTTCAGATATCAAAATATTATAGAAAATAAAGAAACAAATGCCACTATAATTTTGAAGAAGCGAGAGGCTTGGGATACAATATGCCAGCAGTATAACGCTATCGCTGTGAGCAGCATCAGGACGTGGCAACAACTCCGTCACCTCTATGAAAACCTTAAACAGAGGTCTAAAAAGAACATAGCAAAAGCAAATGTAGACTTGTTTTTTTTTATCTATCTTTTCATAATATTTCTTTATTTTAAAATTTTCTTAAATATTTTTAAGCGTCTACAATATTACGAGACCACTAGAGAGATACAAAAGAAGGCATCAATAGATAAGGTTTGTATAAATTAAATATTTCTGGAGAAAAAGTCCTTACAGAATATCTTGCGATTGTAATTTTTATTTTTACAGAAAGAAATCAATCGCACTGGTGGTGGAACTTATAAAAGCGTTCTCTCTGAACAAGATGCTCAGATTTTAGCCATGGCTGCTCCTCAAATTCAACCATTACCTAATTGTTACGATGATGCTGCAATATATTTTGGTTTGTGTAATATTAAAATGTATATCTTTATACTTTGACATTACAAAATAATAATTATAATAATGTTTAATTTATAGGTGATACAGAACCAGAACTCAATTGTACAACAAAAACAAATAATGAAGTTATATCTTCACCATCATCATCATCATCATCTCCCATAATCCAGACCATTGGTAAATTTAGTTTAATTTTTTATTATTTCCCTAATTCAGTTATTGTATAATATGTGGATATTTTTTAGAACACCAAGACACAACTATAGCCTACATAGCAGACAATAGCAAACCTTGCACAGTAACATCAATCAATATAGCTGGTAATCATTTTCTGTTATTGTAGAAGTTTACATGGTAAACTACTTTGAAATTTAGCTATAAAGGCATTTCTTTTACATAATAGATAACCAGCAAGCTGCAATGGTCATCAAACCCCAACAAAAAAATAAACCTCCAAGATCATCCTCTGCTGGTAATTATCTAATTATTGTTCTTTGTGCTAATGGTATAAAATTTTAGTTAATATTGTACTAATACCATTTTTCAGGACAATTGAAACCTACATTGAAACAGCAATATTTTCGAACAAAACTAAGAAATGCAAAATTAGAAACCAAATACCTCATTAACAAAAACAAAATGGAAATAAATAAGTATAAAATAGAAATGCAATTTTGGAAATTGAGACTGCAGAATCTAAAATCTAAATTGCATTGAAATAAACTATATTTATGTGGAAAAATGTGTATTTATTAAACTGGTCCTTACAATAAAGTTCTGATTAGTCTCAAGTCCTATAGGTTCTGTGGATTCCTCCTCAACATAGGGTAAAGAAATATCCTCCTCCAAAAGCTCATCCGATCGTGACAGGGCAATATTATGTAGCACTGCACATGCTACAATGACCGGTGGTATGTTTTTTATATTTAGGCCCATCCCGTTTTGTAGGCAAGGAAACCTTCTTTTAAGAACACCGAAGAGCCTTTCCACAGGATTCCTGGTGCTTATTTGGGATCGATTATAAGCTTCTTCAGCAGCTGTCCTTGTATGTAATAATGGAGTTAGCAAATAAGGCCGGCACGGATATCCACTATCCCCAAGAATAATACCTGTCCCAAAGTCCCCACGCTCTAATTGAGCACACAGTGGTGAATCATTGAAGATGGTACTGTCATGTACAGAACCTGGCCATCTTGCAATAACATTCCTTATGCGCAGTTTTGCATCACACACCATTTGCACATTTAAAGAAAAATATCCTTTCCTGTTTCTATAAACTTCAGATTGGGCACCACCTGAAAAAATTCTAGTTGTATTGTGAGGCAATAAACATTACTAAAGTACATAATAACATATTTTAGAAGAAATAATTCTACAAAAGGATATAATTGCTAATGTAACACAAGACTTCTTATTTTTTTTACTGTGTAATATTAGTGGTAATCAGACATTTTAAAATTTGAGCACATGATTAACAGTGAAGTTGGTAAGTACATACCTGGAGAATTTATTTTAATATGAGTGCAGTCCACAGCTCCCACAACTCTTGGAAATCCTGCTATTGCAAAGAACTCATTTGCCACAACTGGAAATTCTTCAAGTGTTGGCATATTTATGAATACTGACTTCAAACTGGCTATTTTGGCTGTTACTTTATGCACTATTCGATGCACCGTGGGTTGTTCAACCTTAAAAATATCCCCTATTACGCGTTGGTAGCTGCCTGTCGCATAGTACCGGAGAGCTATGAGGATTTGGTCCACTGGCTGTATGGCTCGGTTTCTTTTAGTTAAAGGTTTAATACTGCTACCGAATACAGAGTCCAAATACAACACAGTTTCTTTTGAGATGCGGAACCGTGAAACAAACTCCCTGTCGTTGTACTTTTCAAAAGCGTTCAACTTTTCTTCATTTTTGCGCCTCACAGTTGGCCTTTCGTGATCCGAAAGTGAAGACAAGGACGATACAGACATTTTTATCACTATTTGTAAAGTTTCAATAGATTTAACTTGATTTGAGGGACCTCACGACCACTCTCAGATCTAAGGGCTGCTCAAATCAGTTTGACAGTTGTTTTGACAGATAAATAACGTTGAGTAGCGTTCCAGTATACGATTTTTAAACTGAGTGGTGTTTGAGCACAACTTAATTTAAGATGCGCTTAGATTTAACAGATACTTAAAAGTGACGTTTGGGTATACGAAATTAAAGTTTAAGAGCTGCTCAAACATTTAAGCAGCCCTTAAATATTTGAGTGACGTTTCAGTATACGGCCGCAAGTGTCTCCAATGCTCTTAAATATGCACTTAATTTGTCATATAATATGGCCAATTCAACTCCATCACCACTAACTTTTTCTAGCACCAGTGCCAAAAGCTCCCTTACATAAACTTGAATTTGTAAATCTTCTCGCCCATATCTAGACTTCAGGTGCTCTATACACTTTGGATAATTTTCAGCAGTAATGATAAATGATTTTATTTCTGTAAGTAGGTTTGTACAAACACTTTTACACGTCAAACATGAAAGGCCGAAACAAACTCAGAGGTCAGTCTCTTAATCTTGGTCAGATCATGTGAAGACTATGTGGATTGGTGTCTGAAATGGTCTTTTGAGGAAAGAACCACACAGGTTGAGTGGACCTGTCCAATCAGTGCACGCATTTATCAGTAATCATGCAGCTCAATTCAGAACTTGATGAGCTCAATGATCCGACGAACAATACCAAAGAAAGGACATTTGGATAGGCCTCATAAATTACTCAAACTACCAGACCATGATTAAAACTAAACCAGAAAAAAAGAAACCAAACAAAAATAAAAACACCCACACAGTCATCACATTCACAATAATTAAAGCAATATAATACTTTACAAAGTAAATATTCATGGGAAATTATATGTGCGGCAACAAAAGTTTTCTTTAGCACCTGCAACCTAGCGTCTTTTTTATATGTAGGCGACGAGTTAATAGAACAGCTTCAATTATATTAATTCATCATCTTTACTATTCCAACAGAACATCAAAAAACCAGCGTCAATTTACGAGCGTAAATTAATATGACTCCGAGCTACCGATAAATATATTTACTTCTGATTTGATAACTCAGCGACTAATGTTGTTAGTGAGCTACTTTATATATTTTAGAGATTCAACATATGTCTGCTAATAAAATCAAATTCCAGCCTCAAAATTAGCAATCAAAGTTTTTTATTCAACAACTAAATTAATAAATAATATTCTTTTTTCGTGTAAGTTTGCAACACAAGCGCGGGAGTGTACCTGACGCTCGTTGGGAATCAGAGGGGCGCGACCGGCCATTTGCACCAATGTTACTAGCTGGTCACAACAGGCAACGGAAGAACTCTTTGCGACGACACCGGTGTTAAAATTAGCTGACTGGACAGCCTGATATCTATGGGCTAAAACCGATACCAAAATTAGAACAATACAATCAACACCAACAACCAATACCTACCTAGTCCCAGGTGACAACTCCACGAGGACTACTTTGACGGAGAAAACATTCAACGATTTTGATGAGTACAAAAAAGTGTTTTTTTCTTATTGCAAAATTACATTACCGAAAAAAGAAGAGGAGTGGATTAATGGCCACTGTGACTGTCCAGATTTTCACTGCAAGTATCTTGCAAGCATTTGGTGGGTCTGGCTATCAGGATGAAACATGCATTTCCGCCGCCAGAAGCAAAAACACAAAAAATTGGTGTAAAGAGGAAGCGTGGGAGACCAGGTAAAGCACAAGCTGCGCTGATTATTCCGTGACAAATAACAATGTTATTCATTATTTGATTGCCTTACATTATTGTAACTTAGGACATAAGTACAATTATACTTAACATAAAAACCTATGCTACTGCCATTAAAATTATCTGATTTACAAATAAAATAGTTGTTTGGTTTTAATTTTCCCTAAGGTGTGTCCAAACACAAACAAACACAGAGTTTCAGATGTTTGTTTTTGATAACAATATTTTTTGTATGTTCATTTGGGTAGGTATACTTTATAGCGTTCCTGTAAGGCTTCAGCGAGCGGACCATGTAGTAACATATTATTTAAAGCGCTCAAACTGTCGCACAGAGAAATCCTGTATTCCTCTACATGCTCGTAATTTACCAAGTCTGTTCTCCCGAGTTTTGTTAATGTTCGTAGAATGTCCGGTATCAAGAACAACCTCCCCTCAACGCAAACGAGGAATTTCGAACAGAAATAAGGGTAATAATACTGGTCCAACAGCTTACTTTCAAGGTTAAGCCAATCAGCCAACGCAGATGTGGCATCGTGCGTGGGATAATACTTCTCCATAAACAGTAAACTGTCATCACCGGCAAATAACCCCAATCTCATATGTCGAAAATCAAAACTGGCACTCATCGCAGCCAGTAAGCAGACAGTGTTTCCTAAAAAGGTAACAGCATCACCCGACTTACGCTGAAATTCAGTGTTCATTTTAACCCCATTCATTTTGTCGCGGAGTGTGGATCGACGATGAGATTCGTACCAAATGTCTAAGAGATATTTAGGCACACCTAGCAAGGAGTAAAGTTTGATCTCAAATCTAAGTAAGGTTTCGTGTTGAGACTTATCATACTTAGAGAAATCGTTTTCAACTTTATTGGTTTCACGCTACAGGTTGGTTACATCATATATTTGATTTATCCTTCTTTCAAACTCGTCGTTAGACATCCCAGTCATGATCATAATGTTAGGTTTCAATATGGATATTAATCTGTCGCGAGCGATACTAAATATCCGACAGACAACAGCGTTAATTTCCTTCGAATGGTAACATATGGTCTGACCTCCGGGAATCTTATAAACGGCGTTAGGTTCTAAAGGTGGTTTCAACTTATCCTTAACCAAGTACACAAACTTGTCTCCCGTAGCTATATTCCCTTCGTGAATTTTTCTGAATTGGCTCCATAATGGCATCCAGCTTTTTAATTGCCCGTCGAATTTTGGAATGTAAATTTTTGGCAATTTCATTTGTGTGCTTCCTTTATTTTTTGAGCCCGTTATTGACACCATTTCGCTTTTTATTTTCAGCCATCTTAGCGTGTATTTTTCACATTCTTCCAAATCCGTCAAAATCATGGATTCTTCGAAATCGACTTTTTTCAAAATTTCTGACTGAACTTGTACATTTACTTCCTCCAATTTTCTGTAAATCTTTCCAAGGTTCTCCATTATTATTTGTTTATTTTCCCCTTGGTCAATTTGCTCGCTCAATTTGTTCGCATTTTATGTGAACTGCGTTCGGAGCGCCGCGCCGCACGTAATCTTTGGTGTTGTTCCATTTTCTTTTGTTTCTCGATCACGGTCGCCATATATCCAGAATTGTTCAAGATAGTTTTATGTTGAGTCCTTTTATCCTTTTGCAGGTTTTCATTAAATAACAACACCATGCTTGTTCACCATTTTTAATTTTTTCGTTGTTCATTACATAGTTTTGGACCAGTGTTACCACAGACTAAAATTAGTATGGTCGGATACACAACTTGATATCTAACAAATGGGCTCACCAAATGTCGGCGTACAAAGATCCCTTTGGTCTACTCTCTCTTCCCTTTATCCTTAAATCTCGTTGTGTCCTTTTGACCTTCAATTTTTTCGTTTTTGGATATCCAAAATGTCTAGGGCAAGACCTTATGTTTAGTGTGTCAGGTAAGTGTGCGGAGCTGAAAAGAAACTCTGGATGCCAAAATACTTTGCTTTTATTATTTTTAAATTTACAATATTGAGTTGGTTCTATATGCGGAATGAATATAAACTAGGTGTCGTTCGCGTGGTTTGTGTCGTTTTGCGTCGTGAAATGTTTTTTTTTAAGGGCATCTCCCAGTTGACCTTGAGAGGCCGTGACTGCTTAGCCGGGCTTTCCTGGGGCTGCCATTAAGAATTAACTTAACGCCTCCAGCCAGGGCTTACAAACTAAAAAAATACAAACTAAGCGACTGCACGCTGAGGGCACCCCCTGTGGGGTACGTGCCTCGGCTCAGAAATCGGTTAAGAAATGAAGAAACATCTCAGCCTAGTGGGTATGTATCTCAATAACGTGACTACCTATTTTCAAACTGCACCTCAACATTCAATTTTATTTTTATGAATCTTTTCAGTTGTTGCCTCATAACGAATCCCGAGATAGATACTAGTGCTACTCGATGCCGGAAAAGAAAAAGACAGCCCAAGAACTGGAAGGTTAATATTTTAAAAGAGAAGCATCAAACTGGACAGCAATACATTAACAACAAAGGTACCTTTGTTGCAGCAAAGCGCATTAAAACAACTAAAGATTGTTACCAGTCATGTAAATTCAAGTGCAGTCGCAAGATATCTGAATCTGAACGCAAGTTTCTATAAACTCACACATAATGAGAAACATTTATTTATTTTGAACACAACTAAACGTTGTAGTACTGTCAGGCCAAATAAAAGCAAAGTCAATTCAAAAAGAAAATATTCATTTTCCTACTTTGCAAATCTTAACAATGAACAGATACAAGTTTGCAAGAACTTTTACTTGGGAACATTAAGTATGTCTCAAAAACCTGTTTATAATGCACACAGTAATAAAGATGTTGCCAACACCCCAAAACCGGATTGTAGAGGCCAAAATAGCAACCGTAGAATTCCAGGAAATGTGATAGCTACCGTCAAAGACCATATCAACTCATTCCCTAGAGTTGAGTCCCATTACTGTAGGAGTACTACAACTAGAGGATACTTAGAATCTTCACTATGTTTACGAAAAATGATGATTTATATGTTGAGAAAGTTAGCCAATAAGCAGAGTCTGCAGAGCCTGTGAAATATTCCATGTACAGATTTATATTCAATACTGAGTTTAAACTTTCTTTTCATGTTAGAAAACCTGATCGTTGTGATCTTTGTGAGCACTATGATGTTGCTAAAAAAGAAAATATTGTAACGGAAGATTTGAAAATTAAATATGATAAACATAATTCGGATAAAAAATCTATGCGTGCAGAGAGGGAGAAGGATAGAAACACTAATGTTCCAGTGTTATGCTTTGATTTACAAAATGTGATCACACTACCCCGCGCTGATATTAGTTCATTTTTCTGCAAAAGGAAATTGGATCTTTACAATTTAACAGCTCATCTTTCCACCTCTAAAACAAAATATTATGCTATATGGACCGAATGCTCTTCAGGGCGTGGTGGTAACGAAATCGCAAGTGCATTTAAAAAGATACTGGAAAAATTAGCTGAAGAACATCATTTTACAAAACTGATAACTTGGAGTGACTCATGTGTACCCCAAAACCGCAACTCTTTTATTAGTCCTGCTGTTTTACATTTTCTTACAGAAAATCCATATGTCACAGAAATAACCATGAAGTATTCAACGCCAGGACATTCTTGTATTCAAGAGGTAGACAGTGCACATAGCGCTATTGAAAAGGCAATAGTTGTGTCAGAGATTTATTCACCTGTAGGCTTAGTAAGGCTTCTGAAGAACATTAACACAAAAGATCCTTTTAGAGTGATTTAGATGCTTGAAGGTGATTTTAAAGATTATAATTCAGTAGCAAAAACTATGAACTTTAAACAGGTTCCCTTTACAACTGTTTGCAGCTTGAGGTTTACACAAAATCTATCTCAAGTATCCTTTCTTGCATCATTTACGCATGCTCTCTATAGTTTGTAATTTAAGATTAAAAGACCGACCAACAAGAAAACAACGGGCTACTGAAGTTAATATCGACTTGACACCAAAATCTCACAGGAATCCACCAGTGATATCTAATAAGGAAAAGAATGACATTAAGTCTATGCTTAAATCTATGCCAAGTCAAGATCAACAATATTTTAAAAGTTTGTTGAAAATTTTACCAGCTGTTCTGATCGGTTGATTTCTCGTAGGCAGCTCCACACAATGAAACAGTGGATATAGGTACTTAAAGAGTTTATTTTTGACAATATAATTTACAACTTTTGATAAGAAAACTTTTGCTTCGTGCAGTGCAGTGGCTGTCAACGCAATGACCACAGATTAAAAAATCCTCGCGCGCCCGCGCTCCACAAGACGTCTTGAGCAAGTTCGGATACGGCTTCAACATCTTTCCCCCCCCTCGAACGCTTCAGGGTTTCGAGGCTGCGGCTGAAGTCGGCTCGGGTAGAGAGCAAAGATTATGGACAGCTCGCCGAAAAGTGCCCTTTGAAGTGTAGACGTCCGCCACTCGTGCTGTTCCATCAGTCCCGCGATACAGCTTACTAATCCGCGCCATACGCCATTTCAATGGCGGGACGTTTGGTTCCTTGATAACGACTAAGTCGCCTTCCAGGAGTCCTCTTTGCGGGATCCGCCATTTGTGTTTTTGTTGTAATTCGCTTAGGTATTCGTTTCTCCACCTTACCCAGAAATGTTGTCGCATTTGGTCTAGACTTCGGTATCTGTCAAGTCTGTTGGTGTTTGAGTTTGTTAAGTCTTCCGATGGGAACGAAGTTGATGGCCTGCCGATGAGGAAGTGCGTGGGTGTCAAAGGATTCAGGTCATTAGGATCAGATGATAGAGGGCTCAACGGACGTGAGTTCAGGATTGCCTCAATTTGCACAAACAACGTTGATAACTCCTCAAACGTAAGATGTTTATCACCTAGAATTCTAGTCGTATGGTATTTAGCGGACTTAACGCCTGCCTCCCAAAGCCCACCAAAGTGGGGAGAGTAAGCTGGCGAAAATTTGAACGTAATGCCTTCGTCGGCAGCAAAACCGGTAACGCATTCATTACTTGACTTTAAAAACTTTGCTAATTCATTGTTTGCACCGACAAAATTTGTCCCGTTATCGCAGTACAATTCTAATGGCTTTCCTCTGCGGGATATGAAACGCCTCAAGCACAAAATGAAAACATCGGAAGTAAGGTCGCTTGCTACTTCTAAGTGTACAGCCTTTGTGCTGAAGCAAACGAATAGGCACATGTAACATTTTGTGATTCTACACCCACGACCTTTGCGATCGGTGATGTAGAACGGCCCGGCAAAATCAACACCACTTACCTGGAACGGAGCACTAGGAGTAACTCTTGAAGCGGGTAAGTTTCCCATTATAGGATTAACGCTTTTAGCTTTTATGATTCTACACAACTTACAATTGTTAACAGTTCTCCTGGCTAATATTCTACCTCTTAAAGGCCAATATTTATTTCTTAGATCGTTGAGCAAAAATTGAGGTCCGCAATGCAAAAGTTTTTTATGGTAATGAATGAATAATAATTTCGTAAAATTGTGATTAGTATCTATTAATATTGGATGTTTTTTATTGCAGGTTTCATTTGAATTTTGGATACGGCCGCCTACACAGAGTATGCCATCATCATTGAGAAATGGACTAAGAGACAACAAATTGGATGTCGACGGTAAGTCACGCTTATTTTTAATCAATTTAATCTCAATAGGAAAACATTCAAATTGATGTTGTTTTATTAAAACATCCAATGCAGCATTCAATTCACCAGGTGTGAATGGACCAGTAGTAACCTTGGCCTGTTTATATCGCTTGTAGTTTATATAACGCAGGACATAACCTATAGCTCTTTGCAGAGTAGCGAAACTGGAAATTCTTTCAAAATCTATCAGCCTAGGACGAGCTGCTGTCGACTGCAGTGTAATTGTAGTTACCTTTTTGTTGGTTTTGATCTCAGGCAACTCGGAGATACCTTTTTTCTTAGTAGTCTGAGGCCACATAGTTGAGTCCTCAGATAAAAACAATGGGCCTTCCCACCAAAGTTTAGCTAAATGAATTGACTTAGGATTTAATCCTCTAGACGCTAGATCCGCAGGATTTGTATCGCCAGGAACATGTCTCCAAGTACCTGACTTAGTCAATTCTTGAATTTCACTAATACGGTTCGACACAAAAGGCATTAGATTACAGGCCTGAGCTGACAACCAACCCAGGACTACTGTTGAATCCGTCCAGTGAGAAACAGAGTCAATTTTGCAACGTACAGTTGTTAAAACCTTATTACTCAGGCGTGCAGAAAGCAATGCACCACACAGCTCGAGTCTAGGTATGGTTGCAGACTTTACTGGTGCAACTTTAGTTTTAGCACAAAGTAATCTGACGAGAGTACGCCCGGAACTGTCAACCGAGCGGAGATAAATTGCAGAAGCATAGGCTACTTGGGAAGCATCTGAGAATGAGTGAAGCTCAATGATAATTGGTTTGCTGATGAGAACACATCTGGGAATTTCAATTTTAGAAAGAGTTTTCAGATTGCTTAAAAAACTTGTCCATTCCTTTTGTGTTGCATTATCTACCGGCTCATCCCAATCCAAATTCGATAACCATAGCCTTTGTAGTATTATTTTTGGAACAATAGTACATAAACCAAGTAAACCCAATGGATCGAATAACTTAGCCGAATTGGACAAAATGGAGCGTTTAGTTGCGATTTGTTCACATTTTATGTCAACTGGGAAACGGAAAACATCTTGGGCCGGGTCCCACTTCAACCCTAACACGCTTGAAGTTTGAGAGCTTAAATCTAAGTTTTTTATTGATGAAGGGTTCGAAACGTCATTGATTGCGTTCGGTGAGTTGGTACGCCATTTGCGAAGAGGAAGACAAGCTGAATTGAGAATTGCAGTTACTGACTCTACAATACTCCGTAACTCCCTTTCAGTTTCAGCTCCTGAAAGGAAATCGTCAACATAGAAATCCTTTTTTATGATGTTCGATATTTTATCGTCCTTGCATTCCATGGCCAGCTGTACCAAACACCTCGTGCTTAAAAATGGAGCCGAAGCCGTTCCGTATGTCACGGTATTTAATTGGAAAACCTTAATCGGTTCTGACGGATCTTCGCGCCATAAAATCTGTTGCAACATTCGCTGACTTGGATCCACCAATATTTGGCGGTACATTTTTTCCACATCTGCAGAGACCACATACCGATATTGTCTGTACCTCAACAAAATTGAAAAGAGGTCATCCTGCACTACTGGTCCGACATGTTGTATGTTGTAAAAACAACACGTAGTTTGGTAGTCTCACTAGTTTCTCGTATTACTGCATGATGTGGGAAATAACAACCAAATAAAGGTTTTCTACTTAATTGAGTCATATGACCTAAACTTTCATACTCGCGAATAAATTCACTATACTGTTGTTTCAGAGTTGGTTTGTTTTTAAATTTCCTCTCTAATTGAAACAACCTTTTTTCAGCCATGCTGTATGAATCACCTAACATGTCTATAGAATTTTTAAGCGGAATTTTAACACAGAATCTGCCGTCACTCAGATGAAACGTAGTGTCATTAAACAACTTCTCGCAATCGTTAGTATCGTGGTCAATGATCGAAGGAATCTCTTTGAGTTCCCAGAACTTAGCTAATTGATCTTTAATTTCTTGTGAAAAATGACAATGTAATTTTTGATTATTACTATTGTAGTGGCTTCCCCCCGTGGGACCAGCCACTATCCACCCTAGATGAGTTTTTTGTAGTATTGGCCTTTGTGAACCCAAACTAACTCTAGCCGTTTGAATCAGCTCCCAAAATATATCAGCGCCTAGCAATAAATCTATTTCGGCTGGTAAATAAAACTTAGGGTCAGCTAGTTGGATGTTACTAGGAATGTTTAATTCTTGCACACAAACTGCAGTATGGGGTAAACTATCAGTAATTTGAGGTAAAACAAAACATTTGACAGGCCTGCTGAACGATTTGTGCATAGAATGTATTTCTATGTTGCAATGCTCTGTAACATTCAATACTGTATTAGGGTACCAATCATTTTCTGAGCTTTCTCACTGATGAAAGATGTTTGACTACCGCAGTCCAGTAAAGCCCTCAAAATAAATAACTTGCCGTTGACTGTCACCTTGACCAACGCAGTGGAGAGAAGAGCTTGATTGGTGGAGACAGCAGACATTGAAATGGACATGGAGGGACCAGATGCTGCAGCGGAGGCAACTACAGGTAAATTAGTTTCACCCCTTTTGGAGTTATTATCGTCAGTAGATGTAGAAGTAAATGATGGCTGATTGTTCCGTTGTGTATTCTGTGAAATAGATGGTTTATGTAGGAGAGTATTGTGCCTTCTCCGACACATTCTACAGCCACTTAGCCCACACTGGAATGCCTTATGACCTCCTTGTAAACAGTTACTGCATACCTTTAACAATGCAATTTGTGAAATTCGTTCCTCAACAGGAAGAGATTTAAGTTTAGTACACTCATACAACTTATGATCTTGTTTACAGAGAATACACTGTTTTTTACTGGAAGAGGAATCGACAGCCGATGAAATAAATGATTTTGTTTTGGGCAAACTGTGACGTTTTTCATTTTTTACAATCCTACCAACATTAACTGATTCCATAACTGTAGCACGTTTACGAAGAAAATAATAAAATTGTTCTAAAGTTGGGGAGTCCTGATCACTCCTAAACTCCTCCCATTTTCTGGCGGTTATGCAGTCTAATTTTGTTGAGGCCAGGTAAATAATAAGTGTATCCCACTTGTCTGTGGGTTCCCCTAGTAAATTCAATGCACTTAGATTTTTAGATAAAGAATCAATTAAATTATGTATGCCGACATCCGATTCCTTTTGTAGGGTTTCAATTGAGAACAAACACTTAATATGTTCATTTATTAAAAGACGTTTGTTATCATATCGCTGGCAGAGTAAATCCCAAGCAATTGAATAGTTGTTTGATGATATAGATACAGAGCTTATGACTGAAGAAGCAGCGCCCTCTAGGTAACATTTAAGATAATGGAACTTATTTACATCATCAATGCTTTCATTGTTATGTATTAGCGATAAGTATATATCCCTAAAGGAAAGCCACTTGGTTGATTCACCATTAAATGTAGCAATCTTAATCGGTGGTAGCTTTAAACCATGTGATATTTTGGATATTGAGTTGGACGAGGACTCTTTGCCATCTTTCTCAATGTCGTCTAACATGGTCTGCGCTTTAGCAGTCAACTTGAAGAATATATTTTCTGTAACTTCACGCTCATTAATTTGCTTATCCGAGTCTTCATCCAACATTTCATTTTGCGATTGAATATCATCAAAGGTGCAAGACAGGTCTCGTAACCTATTTAGTCTTAGAGGTACTTCTTTAATATCTAATTTGCTTGATTCTATATATTTTTCAAATAATGTTATACGAGCCCTGATATTGCCTCTCTGTTTGATCAAATCCTTTAAATCCAACATGATGCCGGTGCAAATACGTAAACGCAACTATTACAAGGTTGCTGTTTTGTTAATAGAATGGTAGAAATAAACAATGAATGGGTTTGGTACGTTACGATACTCCTTTGCGAAGATAACAATAAACCGGTTTCACAGCTGACATCGGCGCGATGCGCACGCAGCCGCACGGTGATCGACACGGTGCTAATTGGAATGCACAGATCGACACGCAGCGGATTTTATTGTTAAATCTTGCAAGCTTACTCCCAGAGTGCATCTGAAATCATTGGCAATCTTATTTAAGAATGTGTTTTATAATAATATGTGAAAGGGACCTACGTACCTTGGATTAGGATAAATAATGTGGAAGTAAGAACTCAACACTTTAAACACTCCCTTTTTTTTTAAATGCTAGTGGGTAGATTGATTGTTACAAGCACATTATGTCTTATGAAACTCGTTAAAAATAGGTTATTAATTGAATAACACAATAAAGAACAGAGAATTAACACTATTCTATATAATTTATGTGGTATAAGCCGCAATTTACAAAGCTTTATACTTAGTGGATTCCTATTTAAAATTGCGGTTACCGTACTTTTGATAAAGTCATCGAAATTACTAACGATGTCTACACAAATTAAAGCACATAAGGATAGAATCAAAGGATAGAAAATGGAAAGGTAGATGCACTTCCCTCGGAAATGATGGCTGCAGTTGCTAGCTGGCGAGTTTCTCGAGGTTTGTTCCTTTGTAATTCGAAGTTCGAATGAGCAACCGTTGCGACGAAACTTTCGTACTTTTCGGTCGGATCACGTCGGGGTCACCAAATGATCGGTTGATTTCTCGTAGGCCACTCCACACAATGAAACAGTGGATATAGGTACTTAAAGAGTTTATTTTTGACAATATAATTTACAACTTTTGATAAGAAAACTTTTGCTTCGTGCAGTGCAGTGGCTGTCAACGCAATGACCACAGATTAAAAAATCCTCGCGCGCCCGCGCTCCACAAGACGTCTTGAGCAAGTTCGGATACGGCTTCAACAGTTCTATAAAAAGTTACATACCTAATTGGTTGGCATAGTAAAAGTAAAAGTTGTTCATATTAATGGGTAGAATACCCAGTTTTAATATTAAGTTAAGGTAAACATAATAGTCTAAAGATGATGTCAATTGATTATTTTAATAATAAAAACTATTTTTAAGCTGTTTTATTTTATTACGACATATAAAACCGAGTAAAAAAGGGTCCAACTACATTGCATTTACGGATATTTAATTTAAAAAGGTTGTATTTGCAGATGGAATTCTGTTAAATTAAAAATTACACCTTTGACTGAATTTGACAAGGTTCTATCTTACATTTTAGTATCTAAGTTTACTGCAAAAAACACAATTATACTCGCGCCTCGTCCTCGAGATTAGTAATTTACACATGTAGTTACGCCTAGTTGTCACCACTCATGCACTTAGTTGAGAAAAGAATATTATATTAAATTTTTCTTTATCTATGGCAATTCAATTTGACATACCCACAACAGTTTTTTTTTTATTTTTTTTATTTTTTTATTCTTGTGGGTACCTCGTCCAGTTCCGCTCTCAGACTCTGTCGCCAATCATTCGCATTCTAGTGCTCAACCACTCAACATCTATTGCGCGTCTTCGCACAGTTTACTATAAAAATGCCGAAACGTAAGAATTCTAGGTCTCGTGAAGAAGACATCAACCATTATAAAAATAAAATAAGGAAGTTAGAACGCAAAATTCGTGATAGACAAATTAATGCTTCGGAAAGTGTATCAGACTTGGAGGAATCGGTTGTTCAACACGATGAGGATATTGGACCAGGTATTTACCTAAATACTAATTCTAAAGTGATAACTATCTCACCACCCTGTGTACGTATCTACGTATTTAAATTAATTTAATGCAACCTGAACAGTCACTGGGGCTGTTTCAACGCATTTAAAATACGGTTGGCGTTCCTTCCGCTGGGGATTGTAACCTAACCTAATTATTGTTATGACTAAGACTAAACTCTTTATAAGCATAAAGATAAAAAGTTATGATATTAATAAATATTAGTCATGGACTTATTTAGGTCCACTTATGGTTAGGTAAGTTATTTAACTTACAATTAAAAAATTATCATATCTATGATAATTTTCAAATACCCCCGCACTGCGACCAGATGATTGGTTATTAGAATGGCCACCTGAAGATGATACCGTTCAGGACTCGAATAACACCTGTGAACCTCAGCCAGGACCTAGTACTTCCACGGATGTACTCCTCGAAGAGCCTATTACGCATGATGTTAATATTCCTGATCTGGATACTGAAATTCTAGAAATTTTAGGCGATGACCCTACTAACACAGACCAATACGGGCCCGAAGTACGCAACGAAGTTGCAAATCGTTTATTACATATTGTTAAAGACGGCTTATGTAAGGAAAATCGAAAAAAAAAAAAAAAAAAATGATCTCAAAATATCTATTACCTAAAAATTGTATCCAAGTCGATGCCCCTAAAATAAATCTGGAAATTAAGGCGGCTTTTGCTGATACCGCACTTAAACGCGATAAAAGCATAGAAAACAAACAGAAACAAATGTCTAGTGCAATTGCTTCTTTAGCCGAAATCATAAATTCCCATTTACAGTCAAAAACAATAACTGATGGCGTGCTGCAAAAACTAATGGACGTAAGCAGAATTTTATGCGATTTACAACATGCGGATTCGATCACATGTAGAAACTTCATTTTATTTGCCCTCAAAAATGACATAAAGGAACACCTTAAAAACACCAAGATAGACACGTATCTGTTCGGTGAAAATTTAGCAGAGACATTAAAATCAGCAAAATCTGTTAATAAATCAGGAATCGAACTAAAAGCCGAATCTAGCAACAAAACTTCGAATACTTATTATAAAGGACCAGCATCGAGAGCTTTAAACCGCAGAGCTCCCCCCCAGGCGCGCAGGCCGCCCTTGGGGCCGGCGCTAGCGCCGAGGAGCCGCGAGCCTGCTGCGCCGCGCGCGCAGTTTCTCCCACCACAGATTCAGTACTCATCGCGGGGCCATCAGTCGACGTATCCCCGTCGCCGCTTCTAGAGGCAGTTAAGTATGCAGGCCGCTTATCTAAATTCTATGAACAATGGACCGCAATCACGAACGATCAGACTATACTGTCTTGGATAAGGGTTATAAAATACCATTAACATCACCTGTTGTACAACATACACTCCCACCTGCTAGAACATCTTACTCAGGCGCAATTTCAGAATGTTCTCCATGTGAAAATCAATTTGTCTCAAATATTTTCTTGGTAGCCAAACTAAATGGCAAGATGAGATTTATTCTAAATTAAAAAAAAAAAATTTTTTTTTATAAATTCGTTAGAACAGATCATTTTAAGTTAGAGGATTTAAGAACTGCAATAAAAATTGTAACCTATAATTGTCAAATGGCGTCAATTGACCTCAAGGACGCATATTTCATAATTAAAATGCATAAAAAATCTCGGAAATATTTGACGTTCTGTTTTGAAGGTAAATTATTCGAATTTAAGGTTCTGCCATTTAATGTTTTGCCAAGCACAGCCCCGTACGTTTTCATAAAAATATGTAAACCTATAGCTAAGTTATTGCGCTCTGCGGGCCTTCTGTCCACTGTATAATTAGACGATTGGTTGTTGTTTGGATATTCCCATCTGGAATGCCTAACTAACATAGATCTAAGTAAAAGATTGTTAACTTCATTTCGTTTCATAATTAATGTAGAAAAAGAGCACTTTTTCCTTCGACCAAATGCAGATTCTTAGGTATGATTATTGATTCACACGAGTTTCAGATTAGTTTACCAACAGATAAACGGTTACGAATAAAAGCGCAGCTTGAAATGTTTTCAAAATTAAAGCGTTGTAAAATTAGGACTTTTGCTCAGTTATTAGGCTTATTAGTTTCTTCTTGTCCAGCGATCGAATACGGATGAGTGCACACTAAAGAAATGGAAAGATGCAAATATCTCAACTTGAAAGGTCATGATGATTATAACAAATCTATGAATTTACCTGAATCTCTACAACCTAAATTTGACTGGTGGCTAAATAAAATAGAACATTCTATCCATCGAATAAAAATTGATGTTTACCAAGTTGAAATGTTCTCTGACGCCTCAACTACGGGGTGGGGGGCCGCCTGTGAAGGAAGGTCTGCGAGCGGGCAGTGGTCGAATACCGAACGAGAACGACACATAAATTATCTAGAACTGCTTGCCGCAATTCTTGCCTTAAAAGTATTTGCTAAAGACCTATTTAATTGCCAAATATTACTACGCGTTGACGACTCAACAGCAGTAGCATATATAAATAAAATTGGGGGTATACAATACCCACATCCCACAAAAATAATAACTCGTGATATTTGGAACTGGTGCGAAAGCAAAAAGCTTTTTGTCTTTGCTTCGTACATAAAATCTAGTGATAACATTATTGCAGATTACGAATCACGAAGAACTCATCCGGACATAGAATGGGTACTGTCCGATTGGGCCTTTGACAGTCTCACCCGTGCATTCGGTCATCCAAAAATTGATTTGTTTGCTAGTCGCATAAATAACAAATGTACCACATACATATCCTGGCACCGAGACCCAGATGCACTCGCCATAGACTCTTTTACGGTCTCATGGGCAAGTTATGATTTCTATGCATTCCCGCCATTTTCAGTCATACTTAAAACTCAAAAAAAAAAAAAAATAACAGACAAGGCACGGGGTATCATGGTCGTACCTTTTTGGCCAACACAGCCATGGTACCCCTTGTTTAGATCCCTCCTTATTTCGGAAACTGTTATATTTTCTCCTAAAAGCCATGCCTTACTGTCTCATTCCAGCTCGCGTCGGATACACGAGTCGATTTCCCTGGTGGCAGGCGTATTATCCGGGAAACATTTTTAAGGAGTAACTTATCAGAATCATCACTTGACATAATGTTAGCATCATTGGCACCTAACTCCATGAAACAATACGACGTTTAATTGAAGAAATGGTGGGATTTCTGTAAAATTAATTCGTTAAATATTTATGACGCCTCATTAACTCAAATTTTTAATGACGGTTCCCAATATGGTACACTCAATTTACGCAGATCTGCTCTTTCCCTGGTGCTGAGCCCGGTTCTAATTAGTGATGATAGAATAAAAAGATTCCTCAAAGGGGTTTTTACACTAAAACCACCAAGACCTAAATATGAAGTGACCTGGGATACCAACCTAGTATTGGATAAATTGAGTTCATGGCATTCTAATGAGGAATTAACCTTAGATAAGCTTACAAATAAAATCATTACCTTACTGGCTCTGTCAACCGCGCACAGAGTTCGAACTCTGTCGAAGATCCAAGTTAGCAATGTTCAAAACCTTTCTCAGCGTATCACAATTAAAATCTCCGATATTATTCATTTACCTTTCCTTAAGGATAAAATATACATATGCCCAGCCACTACATTACTATGTTACATAGAACGCACCTCATTATTAAGAACGTCTGATGATTTATTTGTTGGAATTAGGAAACCTCATAAACCAGTGGGAACGGAAACGCTTAGCCGTTGGATAAAGCAGAGTGTGGGGTCGACACGAGCGTGTTCAGTGCACACAGCACGAGACATGCAGCATCATCGCGCGCGCGCTCACTGGGCGTTAGTCTAGTTACTATCCGTAAAACGGCAGGCTGGAGTAGATACTCCACAACCTTTGCAAAATTTTATCAAAGAGATATTATTGATGACGATAGTACTACCTTAGCAGAATAAATAATCAACCAAAATTCATCTTAATTATTCTATTACGACCAGTTTAAATCTCGCACATAGCAGTTTATCATTCATTCATAATTAGTTTATTGTCATTATAAATAATTGCCTACAACTAACTGTGATAGCTATTATAAGAATAATTATCCCTTAGTTAGTTAATTACATAATCATTCATTTGTTTGTGATTCATTTTACCGTTTGAGTAAATACTCAAAGAAACCGCTTAATTATTGTTAATCCTAAGTATAATATTGTTCTTTCTGTTTATTGATTGTTCCAAAATCCATAATAATAAAATTATTTTGATTCTTAGAAACATTTCATTCATTGATGATATTCCCATAATACTCTCAAAGTCTACATGTGTAAATTACTAATCTCGAGGACGAGGCGCGAGTATAATTAATGATTAAACGAACTTACCTGTACGTGAAGTTCTATCATAATTATACGAGCGCCGAGTCCGAAGAGATTAGTAATCCCTCCCTCCCAGTACTGTACATACACGTCCCAAATTAAATTATCTATAGTGTCTCGGAAATCATCAATGAAACACAGGATCTTTTACTCTAAACTAAATGATTGGCGACAGAGTCTGAGAGCGGAACTGGACGAGGTACCCACAAGAATAAAAAAAAAAAAAAAAAAACTGTTGTGGGTATGTCAAATTGAATTGCCATAGATAAAGAAAAATTTAATATAATATTCTTTTCTCAACTAAGTGCATGAGTGGTGACAACTAGGCGTAACTACATGTGTAAATTACTAATCTCTTCGGACTCGGCGCTCGTATAATTATGATAGAACTTCACGTACAGGTAAGTTCGTTTAATCATTAATTATTCAACTTCACGCGTGATTTTCTCGGGATGTATGTTGGAGCACTTGCAACCATTTTATTTCAAATGCACGTATTATAATTAGCTATGTTTTTTTTCCACTTGGTAGGATCGCTATTTTTCCAACGCGTAGGTTCAACGATATTGTTTCAAGTACCAACGACTGGAGCTGGCTGTTCAGTTGATTCTTGCTTGTCTACGACATTAGCAGTTGAATCTGAGTTGGAAGACGGTAAATTAGATTGTTGAGGTATGGAATTTTGTTGATTCCTTGATTCAAAGTCATTGTTAATGTTAATATCCTGAAAACATTCATTAAAATGCCCCCGATTATCTGCTGTCTTCGAGTGCCACACAGTACATGTACTTTCTTCACTATCGCTGTCACTAGAAGATTTTGCAACATACACTCGTCTTTTTTTATGTCTAGGATAGTTCACTATTTGGCAACCATGAAACGCTTGCTTTAGAGAAAACTCGAACAGGAGAAGAACTCAACTCTCCGATACCGCTTATTTCTAAATGTGGACTTTCACGAGACTTTTGGACTTCGGTGTATTTATATGACACATTTTCTTCTCTGATCAAATTCTCAACGGACAAAACATCGTGGTAGGTTTCAGCCAACCAAGGAGCGGAGTATGGCGAATTGATAGTTGGTAATCTCTTTTGGACTTACTACTGACGCGGATGGTGGAGCAGTTTCATATATAGATGATTGTTTTCGAACAGATCAAATTTCCTCTCGTCGAGCAGCTCAGTTTTCTGAAATAAACAATAAGGAGAATTTTAGGCATGATGAATACAGATACTAAATAATAATAAACCATTTATTTCAGGCGACGCAAGCCCTTATATAGACTAATTTCTCTTATGTCACTCAATCGATTACTCGTTCATCGTGACATTCACGGACAGCCGGCCCTCTTGATCGATATGCCGAGCAGTGAACACACATTTATTAGCAGCCTAACAAATTGGTGTTATTTTAAATCTTAGCGTATAAGTACAGGACTTATTATTTTGGTGTTATCTGTGTGATTTGCTTATATTGTGGAAAAGGAATTAAAGATTTTTCTCTTTGAATACTGGTTTAAGTTTTCTATTGCGAACCCCTTCATTTCTGAGCTGTGGCTAACAGTTCAAAAGCGAGATCGTAAGAGAATTCTCATAATTTTTACGTCCATAACGACCTTATTATAACAAGGATTGTTTAAATATAATCGTTATTGGTATGATTCCAAAGATTTTTACGGATTTAGAACATGCTAATTTTCTTTTCTTTTCCTGTCTACCTACGTTATTAAAATTTGAAAATGGAACGTTACTATTTATTTAACCCGTGTCGCCCGGCCGTTGATTCTTGATAGGTGAAATAAAAGAAAGAGAGTTCTGAAAAACAACTTGAATATAAAACTTATTTATTTTATGTTTCGCCAATACGTTGATCTAAGAATATGAACGATTAATTCTAATTATCATAATGAATGGATTTGAGATGTGAAAACAACAAAACAAATAAATATTGATGACTGGTGGTTTCTTATTGTTTGCGTCTGATGCTTTAGTGACTTTAGTGTCCATGTCAAATTGTTGCTAACAGTTTCAGATCAGGCGCAAATAAGTGACGTTAGTTTACGCATAAAATAAATCGGCTAAGGAAAAACTTTACTTGACTTTGCGATAAATTAATACCAAAACGTTTCTAATAAGGACAACATTCGTCCGCACATTTTTTCGTTTGTTTTATATTCAAAATTATTTTAAAATCATAATAGAACGAAGTGTTATGTTTTTTACCGTTATTTGGATTAAATCCATAGTTTAAAGTAAAACTCCTTCGTTTTATTGAGCCACAGGCTCCAGTGTCTCGTCGTAAACACTTATACTTGTTCCTGTTGTACGTAATCAATTTATTTCTCTGTACAGTTTGGTTTGAAAGAAGCATTACAATGTGACATTGACTTAGTGAGTTTATTTTAATTTAAGAAAATCATAGCTGTGATTTTTGTTGCTGACTAAATGTACGTACGATTACTTCATACCTTCAATAGGTTTTGTGACTTATTTAGTGACACGGACTGAGAATATAGATACCACTTAATCATAGTATACATACGAGCATGTGTTTACTGTCAGATACACATTCGTATTGGATACAACCGAGGGGAACGGTTGTTATTAAATATGGATAAGGATGAAGAGCCCAGGTTTGAGGGCGGAAGCGAGCCCAGGTTTGAGGGCGGAAGCCAGCCCAGGTTTGAGGGAGAAAGCGAGCCCAGGTTTGAGGGCGGAAGCGAGCCCAGGTTTGAGGGTAGGAGTGAGCCCAGGTTTGAGGGCAGGAGTGAGCCCAGGTTAGAAGGCAAAGAAAGGAATATGGACAGCAGGAATACCACCGGGTTACCACCAGAGTAGCAGCAAGGACTGAAGACCGGACACTGCGTCCGTCAAGGGACCGGAAAAGGCGAAATATCATCACGGATTCGGACAGTTCACCACGTGATGGTGCAAGCCGCAAGAGGACAAGGAAATACAGAAGGAGGTCATGTGCAAGGAGAGGCAGAACCAGGCGAATGGAGTATAGCAGTGACAGCTCGGGTAGCCGTGAGTCAACCCGAGGATTAAAATATAGACGGTATATAGATAGGTAAAGGGAATCAGAAAAAATGTATTGTTAGATAATTTTTTGTTGATCTTATGTAACGCTAAGAGTTCGGAAAAACCTAAGTTGTCATTTAATAGTAATGTTTTGCCGAAATTTGACCCCGTAAGTAAAGAGCAAACTATGTTAATATGGCTCACTAAAGTAGGAGAATGTGCCGAAATATACGGTTGGTCTGAAAAGGAAATAATTCACTACGCTCTTCCTAAACTTTCTGGGGTAGACAAAACCTGGTACCAAGGTTTACCTTCTCTTCTTTATACTTGGGGCGAATGGAAGAAAAAACTAATTGAATCATTTTCTTGTCGCGAGGACTACGCCGAACTCTTGACTGAAATGTTGGCTAAGCGTGTAAAGTACGGCGAAACTTTTTTTTTTTCGTCGACCCGTGCTTGGTCCCGACCGGACAGCGAGCTATCCATTACTCGCCCTCCGCAAGCCCGCGCCTACGGTGGCCGGGAATCAGCCTGGGATTGCCGACGCCCAGGGCGTCTCCCGCGGCGACTACGGTCGTGAGGACGCTTATAAAGCCTCTCCCTCACGTGCGCCGCCTCCCTCTTTGCGAGCATTTCTGCTTCGCAGATGGAGGTGACGGCTACCCATGCACTCTCGCTCCGTACCATTGTCTGCACCAGGCCCGGGCGCGAGAGATCGCCGCCGCCGATCGCCTCCACGAGGACACGGCGGTGCTCCGCCCAAGCCGGGCAGACCTCCACCATATGCTCCACCGTGTCCTTGGGGCGATCTTCGCAATGAAAACACCCGGGCGTTTCCTCCCGCCTTATTCGAAAAGAACCTCCCGAAACAACCGTGACCGGTGAGGACCTGCGTCAGGCGGAAGGTGAGGACGCCGTGCCGCCTCTCAAGCTACTCCTCAAAGAAGGGTCTTACCGCCGCTATCGTGGCGTGCCCAACCTGCATACTGGTCAGAATACGTTATTAGCTTCTTTGTATGCAAATTTTCTTTTAGGTACTTTAGGGGGCAAGATCCCATTTCCTGGGGTCCTCTTGAAGCAATAGATTCATGCCATACATACATGAAAACATCATCTTTACCCACATTATGTATTCTTAAACGATATATTATATCACAATTGACGTTTATAATAACAAATGCCAGTTGAGATGACTGGTGTTGGAAGCGTCTTCATCAAATCAAAGATTATCTCAGTAGTGTCACTGTTCTGTTTGGTATACAAGGTATCCAATTTCAAAGAACAATGGCGAAATCTTATTTGAGATAAATTTGAGCGTCTAAAAGTGACACATATACGAAAGAAATACAAATAATGAACTACGTTTTTAAAAACTGTAATAGTATGTAGTTAACCAATCAAACAAGTTTTATTTATTTTGTATCTATTGACTTGATCCAGCATGATGGTCATCACTGGCCGAAGCTTCTTGTTGGAAAGCATGATTAAGTTTCCATATCGCAAGCTCTCTGCATGCTTTTTTTTTTTTTTTTTTTTATTTATTTATTTAATAGTGCACATACATTATTTTACTTTAGTTTGGTGCCAACATAAACTCATTAGAGTTTTACCGTGCACCAAGGTCATCGACTACATAATATTACTTAAAATCACTTAAGTAGGTAGTTAGCCTACAAACAAACGAAAAATAAAATCACTTCGGGTATAAAATAAATAATATCTACATAACGCGAGACGTCGACCATCGGTGACCAATCTGACCGCCCATCGTTAAAACAAAAGTGGTGGTGGAATGTTTTAAAATTGCTACAGGCTGCTCCAGATATTTTAAATTTGTGTATGATAATTATTGTTAAGGATTATTTTTGTTTTAAACTATTTGTCTATAATTAAAGTTATGTAAATTTTTATTAAGTAATTAATGTTTTATTATTTTCTAAAAAAAAATGTTTTAATTTGAATTTTATGTTATCCCGAGTTATTTTGTCCCTCAATGATATTGGTAGTTGATTTATTAGACTAGGTATTACATACTTTAATGATCTCTTGCCGTGTAAATTCGTGTACTTTGGTAGTAAAAACATAATCATCTTCAGTAATCTAAATCATATTGAAAATCTTGTAATATTGAATTGGGAGACTTCAAATTGCACTGAAACAATTATTGTATCAATATTATATTGATTGTAGGTAATCTTCTCCAGGATATTTAATTAGATCACAGTGATCAGCTCAGCACTTTGACAACATTTTTCTAAGAATTACATATTGTATGTAGGTATGAGATATTGTTAAATTCTTAGAAAAATGGTGTCAAAAATCCAAAATGTAAACTTTTGAATTAATACTATGGCTAATTAAGATTTTTAACTACTTACGATTCGGGCATGTACCCAGCTTCACAGTAATGTGATAACTCCAGTGTCAAGTTCTAAGGCAGGATATCGGCGCAGTGTATTTACGCTTAATACAGTTATTTTAATACACATTACAGTTGACACAGAGGATTCGTGTCAGTCTACCCCGACCACTCATCTTTATCAGTAGCAAACAACCAGTTCACAACGAAATTCAAACAATGTGGCAAGATCGGTGTCCAAAAGAGAAACAGCACAATGTCCCACATGGAAAATCACAAAGTCTTTTGGCATGCACGGGTCACACACGGGAAATATCAGAGTCCATTAAAGCAGTCTAGGTCAAGTGAAAATTCAAAGAAAACGGAAAAATAATCGAAAGAAAAACAACACAGAGCTGAGCGCAAGCATCTTGTCAAGAGTAGTAAACTGTCAGTGTCAACGGTCAACGGTTGTCAATGAATCTTTAAATTTATAGTTTTGTGTTCTAACAATTTTATTATAAGTGTGGGGAGGTAATGAAGAGATTTGTGCCTCTGTCGTCCCACTATCTTGTCCCACATTCCAAAGAATTCCTCGTTCGTCCCACTTGAGTTTTAAAGTCACCACTCGTCCCACATTCCTGGCAAATTCAAAGTACAGTTGACAAAAAATATTGTACTATATCTTCCAATAAATTGAAATAATAGTTTTTTCTAATAACATAAAGATATTAAATACTTCCAGTTCTAGGTATGCATCCGCGATGCATGTTTTTAATTTTAATAATTAAAAGATCTATTGCAATTTAGGAAAATCTTTATTATTTAGTATCACAATCAAATCCAAATCACAGTACTATTAGTTACACCTATCAATATACACATTTGTATTTATCTTATAGAAGTACCACGTTAAGATATATATATGTATTACACATGTAATATTTATCTGAGATACTTCAACATAATTAGAACTACTTATTTAAAAAAACCTTTATTACGTGACTAATATCACAATCAAATCACAATCACAGTATTTTAATTAACCTCCTATTTATGAAAAAGTGGTATTTTAACAATTAAATTTCCAAAAAATCAACATTTGTATATAAGTAACAGTCAAATAATTATAGACCGTATACACATTTGTATTTACCTATATGTACCTTATAGAAGTACCACGTTATGTTATTTATGTTAATGTGGTATTTCAACATAAATTGAAATATTTATATTTAAAAATCTTTATTACGTAACTAATATCACAATCAAATTACAATCACAGTATTTTAATCAACCTACTATTTATGAGAAAGTAGTATTTTAACAATTAAATCTCCAAAAAATCAACATTTTTAAACTTATCATTAATATAGACACATTAATATCATTAATAAACAAAAGGGCTGATTTTTTCCAGGCAATGGCCCAGTGATATAGTGCCATTCAACATTGCCGTTACAGAATCAAATATATATTTGTCATGAGCTATATCATCAGCACGCCGAGGTTTACCTTGGCGAGCTAAAGAAAGAACAGCGTCGTTTTTGATCACATTCAAAAAGCTAATGATGTTCAGCTTTCCCGAATATGTTCTGTTTAATTTAGCGTTACTGCCTTCCACTGGGTTATTTGTTCTGTAGATATCCCCCCAAAAATCCCATTTGCCTCGATAATATTCGTTGTCAAGCCATGCCGATACAAAATAGTCATTGAATTTCTCAATATTGAGAGTTTTCGGACAATCCTCCATTATATATAGCCATCCATCGCATTTAAGTTCAGGTGGTAGCAAAGCTAACGCTGTGCATAGAGCTATATGCTTTTTGAACATTCTCTTTTTATTTAACTTTAACGCCTTTGCTCTCTTCCAAAGTGCTTGACTAAAATGGAAGTAACAGCCTTTGCATATTACATCCGGAAAGATGTTACGGATTGCGTTCATGGCTGCTTTCTCATAATCTGTTCTGAATGAAATCGGATGCCATTCTGGAATTTGCGATTTGATAAGAGCAAACGCAGTCTCATATGTGAACTCTTTTTTGTCCATTAATAAGATGTATATTAAGGGCACGACGTGAATTTTCTCACTTGTGCTGCCAAGGTCACCGTAAATCACATATAATTGTCTGAATGGTTTCACTACACACTTAAATGTACCATCTGCAAGGTAATGTTTCACGTGTTGATGAAGTCCTTTACTATTTACATCAGCGAAAGCTAATATCCTTGTTTTTCTGTACTCATAATCAAATAAAACAAAACTCATGTAACTTACTGGAATTTTTACTTCAAACGGCGTTTTAAATGTAGCTTTCTTTATTTGCTGGGCTTTGTTTCGAGCACTATACAAGCTGTTCTTAACATTCGATAATTCAGGTAATTTTTCTATCTTGTCAGTACCTTTGTCCAATAATTTTTTTATGCTTGAATTGAAGACAGAAGGAATCGATTTTCCTTCAGAAGATTTTGCTTCTTGCTTGCAGCGATGTATTTCTTCTTTGATGTCATTTCTTGCTATGCTGGGCGTACAAATGTCATGACGAAGAATTTTCGTCACATTATTATTTGAAGTCACCATTCCTCCATGACACCTTCTGTTCACACATCTCCAGACGATTGAGCTATTTTTGTTCTCTCGCTTTTTCGTATATTCGTAACCGGCATGCAAAATAATAGGCACACCTCTTTGTGATTCAATAAAGGTTATCTCTTGGGATGTAGAAGCCAGACTGCAGCCAGTCTGAAGATCAGCTCGGGATGATGAAGCCACTGGCTCCATGTTTCAGGATGAAGAAGCCACGGCTCTATATCTGATCACCTGCAAATACAACGTGAATTAGTTCTGTGCCTCCTGTAAAAAGGGGTACCAAGTCCAATATACCCTTTTCGTTTTTAAATGAATATAAGAGAGCAAAAAATTAGCTTTCATCTGTCTAAGAAAGGTATTCCGAACGAAACTATGTACAATAGTTTCGTTTCGTAGATACGAATCGTGAATAGCTATAATGATTAAAAATCATAGCTGAAAACCGACTTCAACGTGTTGAATATGGTTTTATCATACATGCTATTGTCAGAACTGAGCCAAATTGAAATGAGACTACACGGGAAGCACCAGCTTTCGAATCAAAAGAGTCATCAAAACTGATTCACCCAGAAAACACTTTGTAGTTGAGAACATCCTCATTTTATGAAGGAGGTTAACTAAATTAAAATGCGACCATATGGGAAGCACCAGCTTTTACATAAAAGAAGAGATTTATCAAAATTGGTTAACCTAAAAAATACAGTATAACCGAGAACATCCTCTTTTTTTGAAGTTTGTTAAAATGGGTAAACAAAATTAATGTGAATTAGGGCTCAAATCAAATTATTATTTGTTCAAATTTCTAGTTAATGTGAAAAAGGGTTACTCATTTAAAAAAAAAATACTAGACGATTTCGTGAAACAGGGCCATAGATAAAGAACTCCATGACAGGACCTAGGAAACAGGAAAAAAAATATTTTTCAAAATTTTATTTGCGTCTCCTAAAAAGTAGCGATGTACTCTTTTTCACAGGAGGCACAGAGTTAAGTATGCATATAATAAAAGACCATAATCCTTAGACAGCAACTAATATAAAAGTAAATAATTACCACAATAGTGATATAAGTCAAATCATTTATCATGACTTCACAAAATATGAAAAAATCGACAAAATTATAATTATTACTTACCCTTTAAAACTTCACAAATATTGAACCTCACTCTATGAATACACCACGCTTAATGTAAACACCTCATATTTAAAATTAGCAGATGCACTTTGTAACCGCATTTGCTCCGATTGCGCTGATAACGCAAAGCCACGTCATTGGTCAATTGATTAATACAAAGAAAGCAGAGCGAGAGAGCAAGCTCTAATCCGGTCGCACAAAAATACCGAAGCTATAAACATTCAAAAACTTGTTCTAGGTTAATAATAATAGTAGTGGTCTAAGCAGCAGCACAGGGTTTGTACTTAGGGTCGGCTATGTGTACTTTATTAATGCCTTCAATCTAAACCTAAAGTTTGATCAGAAAAAAACTGTCATGGTGGCGTAACTTGTAATTTTATAATTTATATTATAGTGGAGTCTCGGATTGAATTAGTTCATCAAATTTTCCGCAACATGAGGTTATTTATCTTTCTGGTCAGTCAGGTTTTTAGGCTGACTGTACAATTAAATCAAATTTAACTCATATGAAAAAAATGTGGGACGAGCCAGGCATACGAATTGGGACGAGCGGGGAATAAAATATTGAAAATTAAGTTTTGGGACGAGCGAGGCATACAAATTGGGACAAGTGGGGAATTTTTTATGTGGGACGAGACTCTGTGGGACGACCGAGGCACAAATCAATGAAGAAACCAAAAGTAAAGATAAATTCGAAATGTCAAAATTGTCGCGATCGAGGGTTGTACGTACGTGCTGTCTGGATTGTATAGACAACTGCTCGCGGATTGGCTAGCGTTGCGTGCCCGCGCTCCACTGCCCCGCGCCCACATTCTTCAGCCCCCCGCACTCTAACAAACTCCTCGAACGTTCCATAATTGTTTATTAAATAACAAAAGGTAAAACATGTTGTTTACATAATTAGATAGGCAGACATACAGGGTCGCACAGTTAACATCCCCCACCCCAGTGCGTCAGCACTCATCTTCCGTCGGGATTCGAGCGATGCGTGCGGCTGACCGACGCAACATACCATTCTTGGTTTTTATATCAAGGATTCTTATGCGTCCATCTCTGCCTGCCATTACTGCCTGCACGCGACCGCGCGGCCATACATTGCGCGGAGAATCAGGATCGACGATTAACACAAGGTCACCCACTTTCAAAGGTGTTTGTTCCTGATGCCATTTGGTTCTAGGTCGCATATCCGGTAGTACCTCCCTGACCCAACGCTTCCAAAACAAATCTGCGAGTCTTTGGGAGATGCGCCATTGTTTTCGCAGGTATGTATCTGACTCATCGTATGTACCGATCGTAGGTAGATTGGATGAAGAGCCAAGAAGAAAATGATTAGGCGTCAGTGATTCATCGGAATGTGGTTCGATGCTCACGTGGGTCAGCGGACGGCTGTTCACCATGTGTTCCACCTCTGCCAGCAGGGTATTTAGAACCTCATCGCGGGGTGCTCGTTCCTTCAAAACAACCTTCAGTGCATTTTTCACACAACGTATTAGGCGTTCCCACGCCCCACCCCAGTGTGGGCTGGCAGGCGGAGAGAAAGTCCATGTTGTGCCGTAGTTAGCAGCTTCTCCTTTTAGCGTTTCTTGATCAAGTTCGCTTATTGACTTTTTTATTTCATTTAGTCCCCCTCTCAGGTTAGTCCCATTATCCGAATAAATATGTTGTGGCCACCCTCTCCTCGCGGCCATGCGACGTAAGGCCATAATAAATGCGTCAGAGGTAAGTTTCGATACAACTTCAATATGTATGGCTCTAACAATCATGCAAGTGAATAGGACGCCATATCTTTCTCTCGTCGCCTGTACTGTACTGCCACCTCCATGGGCCCAAAAAGATCCATTCCACAGAACGTGAACGGGCGTTGATTATAAGCCATTCTGGCCTGAGGTAAGTTCCCCATTCTGGGTGGATGCGGCTGTGCTTTTCTTATTCTACAAAACATGCATTTTGAGGTCACATGTTTAATACTCGTAGGTCTCAAACGTATAATCCAATAATGTTGTTTCAGATTATTGACGAGAACTTCTTGGTTTCCGTGAGCGGCCTTCCCGTGGTGGTGCTTGACTATCAGCTGAGCGACGTAGTTGCGGCCGTCAAGTATAACAGGATATTTGGTTTCAGGTGGTATTCCAGGTGCCTGGTCGATGCGGCTTCCAACGCGTAAAACTCCGTACTCGTCAATCAGAGGAGTCAAGGTAAGTAACTTACTTTTTCGATCTAATGGTTTTTTCTGTTACAGGTGTTCCAGGTCTTCGGCGAATGACTGCCTCTGAGAATGCATGATCAATAAACGTTCTGCCCTCCTCATCATATCACCATCGATTGCACTGGTTAGTTTTTTGCATTTATCAATAAATAGTAATACCATACAAGTACTTTTCAGGAGGCGTAGCCAAGATGAAAATCTCTCGGGTTCCGGCACAGCAGGTGAGTACTTCTCAGTGACGATGAGAGAGACCCGTTCCAGGACATCGGTGCTGACTTCCGGTTGTACATCTGCTGGCCACGTCTCTTTTCCTTTATACAAAAACTCGGGGCCATATAACCATTCATTTTGTAACATATCTAATTCACAGCTATCCCTCGTGACAATGTCGGCTATATTCATTTTAGTAGGTATAAAGTGCCATTCCTTTGTTTGTGTCAACTCATCAATTTCGCCGAGCCGGTGCGCCACAAACGCTTTATAATCTCGTGCGTTGTTCCTAATCCAGTATAGAACCGTTGATGAGTCGCACCAGAAAAACCTTTCTTGTGGTAACATATTTCTGTGTTCTTTTGTTATAGTATCTGCAAGCCGAGCAGCAAGGAGCGCCGCCTGCAGTTCTAATCGTGGTACAGACGTATGTTTCAGTGGTGCTACTCTGCACTTACTCGAAATGAACGCTAATCTAGTTTGACCATCATTATCTTGCCAGCGCCAGAATGCCACGGCTGCCATAGCGTAAGTTGAGCTGTCGCTGAATATATGTAGCTGTAGGTTTGTATAACTTAATCTCGTAGCGGAGGCAAGCGCGCGTGATTCATTTGTAATAGTAAGCTGCCGCTGCGCCTGTGCCGGCGGCGCGCTATCCAGTGCGTTCGGTGCAACTATCACCGTCTCGCTCCTACGTACGCTCGCATGATAACAACGAGGTAATCGAATACCGCCAACGTTTTTTAGGAGTTTTAGCCAATTTAATCATTTGTCATTTACGCTGTCTGGTATTTCGTCATCCCAGCATAAATTGATCTTCCACATTTGTTGTAATAGTATTTTAACTTTGATCGTGAATGGTGACAGGAATCCGTGGACGTCAAATATTGACATAATCAGTCGTAACATTTCCCTTTTTGTAGGACGTTTCTGGACATTTAATATGTTTTCCGGAATACGTTTAAATGAGGTATCGAATCCCAACGTATCTTCTTTCGGGTACCAGATTAATCCAAGAGTTCGTTCTCCAGCTTCCTGCTGGCCGACTTTAAAACGTACTGCAGTAGAACATAAGGTTTCTTTTGGTATGTTTTCTAACACGGGCGCGCTGTTGCTATTCCAGTTCGTTATCTCAAACCCTCCGCATTTATGGATGTATGAAATATCTTTTGTTAATTGAATCGCTGTTGACTCGTCTTCTAAACTGTCTATATAATATAATCATCCATATAGTGCTGATTACAGATTGCATTCACTGCTGCGGGGTGAGTTATTTCAAATCTTTTAGCATTTTTGTTTTTTATAAATTGTGCAATAAACGGCGACGAATTCGAACCAAAGATTAATGACGTCATTGCATATGTTTTTACAGGATCGTCTGGTGAATCTCTCCACAAGAAGCGTAATGCTTCTTGGTCCTCACTTTGTATTTTAATTCTCAGGAACATATCGCGGATGTCACCGGTCACAGCCACTCTGCTTTCGCGGAATCTCAACATGATTCCGTACAATGATACAAGTAAGTCAGGTCCGGTTAGTATATAATCGTTCAACGAGAAGTTATGACTCTTCGCTGCGGCGTCAAAAACTAACCGCAGTTTCTTTTTATTGGGGTTGTCCACGCCGAAGTGAGGAAGATACCAGGTCTTTGGCGTGGTTTGGACATCGGTCAACTCTCGTGCGTAATCATAGTGTAGTAGATGGTTTATTCTGTCTTTGTATCTCTCCGCGTAATTCTCACATTTCTTAAGTTTTCTTTCAACTCCTTTTAGTCTGTTCAAGGCCGTGGTATATGACTCTGGCATCTTGCAAGTTTCATCTTTCCATGGTAGGCCGATGTACCAGTTACCGTCCTTCAGGGTAGAAGTTTTTTCGAGGTGGGCTATTGCTCGTTCATTTTCTGCGTTTAGACGAGGTTTTCCTGATATGCCCATAGCTTCTATTGAAAACGAGCGGCGGACTTCTTCATGTAAGTCGTCCATTATGCGTTTAGTTTCTATTTGAGATTCATCGGCTTCAGTTAGAAACAAAGTTGAATGCTTGCTTCGACAGTTCACGTTCAAGGACGTGCGGCCATGTAAACACCAACCCAGCGGAGTACGAGTTAGATACGGTTCGGTAGGATTGCCTCGAATAACTTCCAGAGGCAATAACAAACAGTAGTTGTCTTGTCCTATTAGTATTTCCGGTTTGCATTGACCAATGCATAATTTGTGTTTTATATTATTAATTGCATCACTGCACCTTAGTTTATGGAGCGATATAAATTGTCTTGGTAAATTAAGTCCTTTAGTAGTACGTGCTTGCAATGTAAACATCGTACCATCACTGTTTGACACGCGTAAGTCCACTATTTCACTATCATACACAAGTTCGCTAGCGTCCCATGCGCTACGCACCTTTAATGTTTGTTTGTTTACGTCCGCGTATACCTAACTTCACCATTAGTTCGTCACTAGCTATCGTCACAGTGGAACCGTCGTCCAGTAAGGCCACCGTGCTCAATGTTCCGTAAGGTCCGTGTATATTTATAGGCACTGTCTTCAGCAACACTTGACTATAACTGTCATCGTTAATGTGAGCGACAGCCTCGCTAGGCTGCGCCGAGGCCGAGGCCGACGACGACGCCGCGGGAGTTGCCGCTTCCGACGGTTGACACTGCTCATTACCGCGCCCATCAGGGAAATGCAGAAGTTGATGGTGCGATTGTCCACAATTGTCCTTATCACACACGGGTGCCGAGCAAGCGTCACGGTTATGACGCAACACTAGACACTTATAGCACAAACCGTTACGTTTTATAAACTGCCATCTGTCCTTACGCAACGCTTTTTTAAACTTTTTACAATCTATTATTTTGTGTTTACTTATTTTACAAAAACGGCACTTATTGTCACCAATATTACTGTCCGAAGCGTTTTGCACTAGCACCGTATGAGTTCTGTTTACGTTATCACTGTGTTTACGTTTATAGTCACTGGGATTGAATATTATATTAACTGATGTTTTCGATATTTTTATAGCTTCTTGGTTAAAAAACTCGGATAATATCACAAGTTTCGGCTTGTCCTCGCTGCTGATGATTGGATAACTGTAGTCTGTCCATTTTGAGATAAGCACTGTAGGTAATTTAGACAGGATAATTGATAAAACGTTTGTTCCTTTCAGGTACTCATCTTGACCAATAGCGAGCACAGCAGCGACATAGTTTTTTACTTTCACAGAAAATGTTACTATTTCTTTGTGATATTCTTGGGCCATTGGTTGAAGCTTGCTGATCTCGTACACAATTGTAGCTATTATAATATCTGGATTTCCAAATTGTAGCTCCAGCGTAGACATCACAACATCCGGTGACGTAGCACTAATTAGCAGTGCTGTTACAGCATTCTTGGCTGCTCCATGTAAACATTTCCGTAGTCTCCATAAGTTTTCCTGATTGCTGAAGTTACACACTTTTGTTGATTCTTCGTATGCTTGCTTAAACTGCAGCCAATCCAACGGGTCACCTCCAAAACCAGGTAAGTCTTTAGGTGTACTCAATCGGCTCAGCATTTGAGCATGCGATCCTTTAGCTGTAGTAGCAGCGGCCAGATCTTTGAGAGCGCTTGCTAACATGTGAACTGTTCCATCAGTGCCACCTCGGGCAGCCGTTTGCTGCGCCAGCGGCGGTAGCGGGAGGTCAAGGTCGCCCAGTTTTGTATCCTGCGGCTGGGTAGCCTCCGCTTCCAGTTCGCGATAACTTCGCTCTAGCCACTTCTCCACTTCAACTTTAGTATGATCTTCTTCTTTTTCTTCCGAATGTGAACTGTATTCTTCGTTTTCTAGCTCGGCCAACTCGGCCGCCAACCTTTTATCGATTATTTCCATTTGTATTTTTGCCTTAGCTTCTGCTGCTTCTAATTCCAGTCTTTTCTTTCTAGCTAACACTGATGACGATGCGGACTTTGACCCAGACTTCGACTTTGATACTTTTTCGGACTTTGAGGGTAAAACTATATTGGAACTATGTTTCACTTTTTCACTTTGTGTGGGTAGAAATATAGGTTTGTCGACTTGTTTTAGGTCCTTTCTCTTCTCATCAAGGTCACTTTTAGTGTTTGGTTGCCTGGAATCATCTTGAACAGCAGCTTCCAAGCCTTCAGCGCCCTTAGACATTTCGCCATAAAGTTCTTTATTTTTCTTCGCTGTGCTCCGTGTGTTCACCATAGCTCGCGATTTCGGTGGAGTATGAAACATCCAGCAAATTCGGCTCGAAGACCTGATTGTAGGGGAGGTAATGAAGAAACCAAAAGTAAAGATAAATTCGAAATGTCAAAATTGTCGCGATCGAGGAGGTTGTACGTGCGTGCTGTCTGGATTGTATAGACAACTGCTCGCGGATTGGCTAGCGTTGCGTGCCCGCGCTCCACTGCCCCGCGCCCACATTCTTCAGCCCCCCGCACTCTAACAAACTCCTCGAACGTTCCATAATTGTTTATTAAATAACAAAAGGTAAAACATGTTGTTTACATAATTAGATAGGCAGACATACAGGGTCGCACAGTTAACAATAAGTATGTAATTTATTTATTCTTTGATAAATGATAAATGATTTTATTTCTGTGAGTAGGTTTGTACAAACACTTACACGTCAAACATATTTTTTTAAACTAGATGAGGCCGGCGTTTCCTATTTGACTACTCTGAGAAGAAAGGCCGAAACAAACTCAGAGGTCAGTCTCTTTTAAAGTCCAGACATAATCTTGGTCAGAGCATGTGAAGACCATGTGGATTGGTATCTGAAATGGTATTTTGAGGAAAGAACCACACAGATTGAGTGGACCTGTCCAATCAGTGCACGCATTTATCAGTAATCATGCAGCTCAACTCAGAACTTGATGAGCTCAATGATCCGACGAACAATACCAAAGAAAGGACATTTAGGTAGGCCGCATAAATTACTCAAACTGCCAGACCATGATTAAAACTAAACGAGAAAAAAAAAGAAACCAAACTAAAATAAAAACACCTAAACAGTCATCACATTCACAAAAATTAAAGCAATATAATACTTTACAAAGTAAATATTCATGTCCTAATTTAAATAAAATTCATCAATGTCGATGTGTAAATACAAAAAAAATAAAAACAGAAATAATCGTAGTCAGATCATTTGAGGATCATGTAGATTCGTGTCTAATATGGTCTTTTGAGGAAAGAACCACACAGGTTGAGTGGACCTGTCCTGTCAGTGCACGCATTTGTCAGTAATCATGCAGCTCAACTTGAACATACGAAGCACAACGATTCGACGAACAATACCAAAGAAAGGACATCTCGGTAGGCCGCATAAAGTACTCAAACTGCCAGATTAACGTTAAAAATTAACTGAATAGAGATGAAAAACAAAAAGGAAAACATGATCTACACAGTCCTCACATGCACGATAGTTGAAAGAATAATAATATTATACTTCTCCAAGTAAATATTCATGTCAAATTGTATATAAGACGGCGGGAAACCCAATGCACGCCGTCTCTGATGTCTCTGGTTTAATTCTTCGTTGGTATATAGGTAGTTGGTTTTCAATCACACACAAAACTTAACTCAAACCATTTATTTTCACTTAAATCTTTTACAGACACTTAGGATTTTTCATTTATCAGTGAATCAGATAGTTTGAGTTACGAAGGGAATCTAGTAGAGATGAGAATATTGGTTGAAATTGTTTATTGGTTAAATAAAAATATCGATATTTTTATTGGTTGAAAATATTAGTTAATATTTTTATTCCAAGTATCTGCAACATGTTGAAAAGTTGAATATTCTATTAACTAATGCATGTTGAAATTGTTAAGTTAAACTTCCCTTCATACTTTAACAGGCTTAGGACTGACTAGCATTTATCTCGATTAGATAATCGAATATTTTTAACAAGTGCTAGGCATATTTAAAAGTTCATTGATTGTCTATGTACATTGTTTTGGTATTAAGTACTTTGATTTTGTTTATGGTTTTTATTTTTATGCATTTTTTTGTTTTTATTTTTCTGTTATTTTTTTTGTATTTTTCGTTCTTTTTTGTTTATTGTATTTTATTTACATTTAGAAACATGATTTGGGCTACTTTTGATGTAGTGAGGCGAGTTCTTCTGTCATTTACGATATAACCCGCCTTTGAAAAGGCCCGCTCACAGGGTACCGATGTAACCAGTATATTACATTTGGTTTTAAATATATTGTATAGTACTGGATAAATACATCTATGTGTCCGCCACCATTCCAAGGGACAAAGTTTTCTGTTGATGACTTTATCCTTCAAAAACATTTCTAGCTCCTCTTGAGCCTTGATTTCTGCCGTCTTCGGAACATTTAATGATGTTATTTTGGTATCAAATTCACCCCATATTGACAAATTGTCACCACAGTCGTTTTGTTGGCTTTGATTTTGATTAACTGCAGCTGTATTGTCATCGGTTAGTAAGCTTTCCATTAGTGTTAGAGCATATCTTTTAGTTTGCTCTAATGACAGAGTGTCAGAAAATGCCACGTCTTTGTAACGGGGATCCAGTAGAGTGCAAATGGCGATGTTTAAGTTGTCTTGGATATCACCAAACCTTTGTGTCAATCCTTGTTTTAGCTTTCTTAGCATATTTGTGACAGGCGCATAAAAATTTTTGTTTGATATGCTGTCACAAATGGACAGTAGACTCGAGATCAAAACCATGGCGGTGCTTGCAGTTAGATAATTTTCTCCACTCATAACGTTGCTCACTTCGTAGAAAGGTTTTAACGTGATGCACATTTGCTCAATACAGTCCCATTCTTCAATCGGAATTATTGGCAAGGAAGTATTCAATGGGGTACGTATCAAAATCCCGAATTTTAATAGACCGAATTTTAAAATACCGATAGACGAAATCCCGATAATTGAAACGCCGAATGGTTGTTTGGTCGAAAGTTTTAAATCCCGAAAGTTTATTTGCCCGAAAGTTTAAAATCCCGAAGTACAAAATCCCGAAATTGCCACCGTTTCCGAGAAAAACGATTCTTTGTAAACCAGGTTAGGTCAAAACACTTAAAAGTTGCCAAAAAAGCGTAGTCGGAGCCTACTGAAGTACTAGGGCTCTAGGGTTTACAAAAAAAATTACCACGAAGGGTGTGGCGGAATCTGTGTTCGCTCGCTTCGCTCGCTCACTAGACTCCGCCACACCCTTCTAACCTAACCTGTCCATGTCGGAGTGCCTTAAGGTCCCGAGATCGCTTCACTCGCTGATCCAAAGACTAAAATCTCTAAGACAATGACAAAAAAAGGAGCTTAACATAATAGGTATATATCATAATTTAAAACAAAAGTTTAAATGATAATCATACGTATAATTAGGAAAAAAAGAATATTTCGACATGGGCCTTAAACAGAAAGTTCATCTTTATGATGAACCTGACATGTAGTGTGAACACATTGAAACAGATTTTCCTAACAACCTGTAAAAATAACATAGGATACAGAGTATTTAAATTTAAAGATTACTGGCGATACCACTTAAGAACTCCACATATGTATAGTCGGTTATATCGCTGCCCTAGTTCAACAGTAAGATATGTTGAACAAAGTATGTTTTGAGTTATTCATACTTTTATGATTTTAGTGTAATTAATTCACTCGTTGTTAATTGAAATGTGGTTGATTTTTCAAAACTATAGTTTGGTTTAATGTGTTACGGAGTTATTTATATTTCAATATGAATAAAATAATTTGTATATTAGTTTTAAGGCTTTTAATAGTAAGATAACCTTATATTGAACTCAGACTAAATAAAACATGTTTTGTATTTTTAATGTTGTCTCTAAAATGGTTTATTAAAAATTAAGTTTATATTGTAACTCATAGAGTTATTGTTTTTTGTTTTGTTTAAGAAATACTAAAGATTTATCCAACCAAGCTTCCAAATTTATGGAAAATCAACAGAGATCGACATAATTTTAAGATATCCTAGTATTACAGCACATCGATATTTGAGAATGTAAGTTGTCCGACTAAATCCGTGGAAATGTTTGGTAACGGGATAGGAAAATTAATTAAAAACTGAGAAATCAGTTTGCTTGTAATGTATTATTTATTACCTAGTATCATAATTGCACAAATCAGTCTCATATTATCAGTTAAAATCTTATTATTATTTTTGCACAAGTCAGTTTAACTATTATAATAATCAGTCAGTGCTATAATGTTATTTATGTGAATCTTAATGGCACAAATAGGTAAGTCTTATAAAGCAGCTAAAATGTAGTATTATAATAAAATTAAAATAATATATAATTAATTAATAACAATAGTGAATTAATAGTTAACCTATTCGTTACAGGCTTTCATCATCACTACTGCCGCTTTCATTTTCCTGGTTATTTGTAGTTTTAAGACTTTCGTAAAAGCTGTGATGACATTGAGGTATCAAATTGGCAGTACACAATGATATCAGATCTCTCTTTTTGTGATTTGGTATTGCTGGTGCTTCATTATAAGCATGTTCCAGAGTTATATTTTCTGAGATGCGGCCCCTTTGTTTCCTTCTCGTATCCACAATTTTAAAATCAAGATCTGAAAATGAAGATTTGTAGGCAAATTTGTATGGATCTTCTTTTTTTACTTGGATACATTTGATGTCACCCCATACAATTTTTTGACCATTTTCGTCTATGTTGAAATTTGTCACCATTTGAGACAGTTTTTTCCAGTCATAAATCTGTTGGTAACCTATTTCATTGACTGTGTAAGGTTTACCAGTTTTTTTGGCTGATTTCAGTACCATTGCCATTTGAGCAGGTGTAAATATTGGGCCACTTCTCAGCAATCTTCTCTTTTCTCTTTCTATTAAGGAATGAATGTTATCAGCATCATTCTGAGTGTGTCCTGCTATTAGAAAGTTGTGGGTAATTATATTTATGGGTAAAGCTTGCACTGCGTACATATACATTGACAGAATAAATTTATTTTTATTCTGCCCACCACAATTGTCGCTGTAAAAGATAATTTCTGTTTTTGGACCCACATTTTCTAATAACGAAAAAACACACGACCCTACTTCATTGGCCCCTCTTTTGGCAATACCTTCGTGCCAAGCATAACAAATACCATCTTTATTAATTATATCACATACAGTGAAATTAATGAAGTTTAACTTTGATTTGTAGTAGAATGTAGAAACTTCTCCTTGTGGCAATGGAACGACGGCTTGCAAATCATAATCGAAAATCAATATATTGCCATTAGAATTTTTCGCTCTGTCAACATCTCTTTTTTTCATAACTCTGGATAGTTTTTTCTCAATAATATGCATGTCATAACCATCTTGAAGATCAAGTTTTGCCTCGGGTGAAGCATTTTTGAACGCTTCACATTTAGAACACTGATCTTTTTTAGGTTTGAAAAAAGCAATGTTAAATTCCGTATTAAAAATGAGTGCATACATTGATTTTTTGACTGCTTCTAAACCATTTTCTTCACAATACTGTACATACAGTCTGTACATTGTAGAAATTGTAAGATCTCCTTCCAAATACTCTCGTCTAGTGTCGGCTCTGCAATAATGGGATTTGATACGAGGGAATCTGTTTATATGATCTCGGACAGACTGTTTGGCAGTATCTGGAAGAGAATGATGTTGAGAATGCGTACCTCTGCGCTCTTTTGCAGTGAACCCTTCAGTATTTGTTACATTTTGAACAGTAGTTATTGCGCTGTTAGTGATGTCAAGTGTATTTTTAAAGAAAAGTTTGCAAACACGCCTTTTAGTATTATCGAGATATAAATAGTACGCGTAATTTAATTTTCTGGAAGCCTCTTCGCGTCTGTATTTTCGCGGTGTTGTTACTTCCATACATTTGCTTATAAAACCACGCTGACGAGAACGATTACCCATATTATAAAAATTATCAAATATAGTTTGCCTCTGATCTTCATTAAATTTTAAGCTACACTTCAATCTACACTTTTGACCGCAGGTCATTCCCATTTTCTTGGCTCTCTTTTCACGTCCAGATGATGTCACATACGCTTGACCAGTATTTACTAAAAGCTTCTTTTTGTTTTTGGTCCAATTTTTCTCATTTCGGATTCTTTTCTTGGGTAGCCGCTCACTATCAATGTTATCCAGTACAGGGATTTGACGAAGCACCGATGTTGAAATAATATCTGAATCAGTCGAAGAATCGATATGTGCAGGGTCCGGGTGATAATCGTCATCTGTGTCTGAAGCACTAAAATCACCAATCGCGCCCTGCAACAAAGTAATAGTTGAGTAAAATGGAAATCGATTGCAAGTAGGTACATTCCACTCGTCATAATAACAATTTCTACAATGTACAAACTTTAAACTACCTACAAAATTGAACACAGCTTACGTCATTTGGTTGCTCCTCATTTACTGTATTATCAATTGATCGAAGATTTTCAACACAATATTCACTATTTTGCAATAGAGATAGTGACAATGATTGTTCTCTTCCTTCTGTTTCTAAAATTTCTACATTCTGAAAATAAACACGAATAAAATTATACGGGTACAGAAAACAAGCAAGTTGGTCTGGTATAACTTTTAAAATAAGTTTGTATAATTTTTAGATAGTTTTCATAATCATCATACTATAATTATAAATATTATTTACCTGTAAGTCATCAATCGTAACCTTATCACTTGTTGGTTCTTCCATGCATACTTCGTATGCAACTTGTACCAATTCATTTTGTTTTTCCGGTAAAATTGGCGGGACCCCGACCGGTGGTGATAGCCGTTCTTGAATAATCTATTACAATAAAACAATTAAATAGGTAGGTACAAAATGAAAACAATACAATGTTATTTGCGAATACCGTTATTAAAGAATCACAAAAACAATCACATTAGTTTCGTTAAGTAGGTAGGTACTTTGTTTGAAACTAAATCTTATGGAACTTACCTCACGAGTTTGGTTGTTTGCTAGTTGAACTAATAATCTCCCACGTTTCATTGCGACTGATACTCGTACAAAAATTGTAACAAAAATACTTAAAAAGATCAATTAATTATGACGTAGGTGACACAAATATTATACCAATAACAACAACAGCATGGCACAGACTGTTCGCGAAACTAGCATGCATTGTATTGGAAGCGCGGGGTACCGGCCCGCGGGGGTGTCGCGCGACATTCGACGAACGGAACGAAAAATCAGTGCGCCTCACGCAGCCGCGTGATGCGGACATCTTATTGGATGAGTAGGTAGGTTATTTTAAAATGTCCTAGAAAGAAAATATAATTTAACGATTTTTTAGTTAAACACTGGGACAATTTAAGATGTCTCAACATAGAAATGTTTTTATAATTCCGTATAAGGACATTTGACGAAGTCTCTGTGTAGAAATAAAAGAAAAGTAAAAATCTTCATGACTTTATAAATATCTTAAGATGTCAGAACTGAACTAAAGGTCGTTAAAAATATGCTTAAATGTCTCAGTGAGACATTGAAATTTAGACACTTTGGTTGCGTTTTACAAATATCTGATTTTTGAACCAGACAGAAGAGCAAATTTTTCACATGAAACAAAACTTATCTCAATTTTGTTTTTTTTTAAGATATCTTACTGTTGAACTAGGACAGCGTATAATCTGGGTATCCATACAGGCAGTAATGACCAAGCGCATTGTAATGTGTGGGTGGAAGGGGAGGCAGGCAGAGGGTCGCAGGAAGTCGGTTCATGTTTAATAAAACATATCATAGAAAAATTAAAAGATGGTGTTGAGAGTCTATTCCTCTGGAGCGACTCCTGTGGGGGTCAAAATAGAAATATTAAACTGACCCTAATGTTGAAAGCATTATTGAATGATCATCCCACTCTAAAAGAAATACATCATCGATTTTTAGAATCTGGCCACAGCTTATTACCAAATGATACGGATTTTGGCCGTATAGAGTGCTCTCTTAAGCACCAGCAACGATTGTATACCCCAGATGATTACATAGAGATCATGAAAAACTGTCGAAAAGGTAAACCAATGATTGTACACAGGCTTACCAAAGAAGACTTTTTGTCTTCACGCAATTTAGAGACAAAAATAACAAACAGAAAGAAGGCAGTAGATGGATCTAAAATAAGTTGGCTGGATACCAAAGAAAAGTGCTTAAAAAAAAAAAAATGTACTCTATTTTTATGAGAAACAATCTGGACGATGAGTTGAAGGAAGTTAATATAAAGAAAAGTATCAGAAGTAGGAGCGTGATAACCAAAAGTGATATGGACTTACTTTGGCCTACAGGCAAAGCCATATCTGAGGCTAAGTTGTCAGATATAAAAAGAATTCTGCATCTTATACCAGTAGGTTAGAATTGGGGGTTCTATTTTCGGTCTACGAAGGTGATTCAGAAACCCCAATTCTATAGTCGTGATTCAGAACACCCAATTTTATAGCCGTGATCCAGAACCCCCAATTCTATTTTCGGTCTACGATGTACCACTTTTTATCTATTCAACATGAGATATCATTATTTTCTGATCAGTCATGTCTTGTGTAAATAGAATCTCACCATTAGCATTCTTGAAAATAAGTTTAGAAATGCCTTCCAAATCAAATTTCGATGAATGAAGCATAATGTGAATTATACTAAATAATTCTCTCTCTTGATGAAGCAAACGCTGATTAAAATCCAATCATCACACTACAATGCTGTTTAATCCAATGATGGATTTATGTGTATTAAATATATACTCTCTTCCTTTCACAGCGTTCAAATAAAAACATCGAGGGAAATGTATAGCATGTTGCACCCAAGGATCGTCATAAATCTCCCAATCTTCTATAACACCTCCACATGAAAAACATGCTGCTTTATCATTTATACTATTTCCACAGTAAAAGAATCCAGCGTCAGCCATTTCCATCACTAATCTTTTCTTTGAATCGACCGTTACCCAGTAATAGTTAAATGAAAATTGACGCATTTTAAACGTGTTATACATATCATATCGAGGTTTGTATTCATTTCGAGACATTTTCTATTTACTTTCTAATTCAATTATAAACGTATAATGTTATCGTCCCGCTTTTGTCAACAACTTATAAAGACCGGATAGAGGTAGGAGGGGATAGAAAACTCTAAGATGTGTTTTACCTAACTATAGAAACAAAACAAGAAAACATTTATTTTAGAATTTATTATCAATGCACCACTTATTTAAACATAATACATTTTTTAAAGCACATACAGAGGTATGATAAATACAGTTATATAAATCTTGAGAATATTTATATTGATCGTATAAACTTATAAAACTAGAACAACCTTTATCTTCTAAATTGAATATATTACAGTTAATATTTTCTAAAATATGCTTTAACCACAACACTTTTTCGGAACCTTTAACGTAGATACATTTATCTCTTAAAATATCTATAACTATACTCTGATAACTAGAATAGGGTACAAATCCTTCACGCCAGTGTATCTTTCTGTTACGTTCAATCCAACTTACTTGTTTTTTTTCTTGTTTCGTTAATTTTTCAAATGGAAATGGAGGCTTAATTAAAAACACTTGTAGTGTTTTATTAAATAATATAGCGATTTCTTTTATTATAAATTCATTTGTTTCTGTTTTAAAGCCTTGAATATCCACAATAGCAATCATGATAACCTGCGCACAATGTTGCTGAGAGGTTTGTATTCCACAAGTCGATCGTTTATAATCAAACAATATGCAGTCGTCTTATCTGGTATTGCTGTAGAACATTCAATTTCCAACCTCACATCCACTGGACCTGTTTTTAGGCTATCGTTTTGTCTTGAACAGTCTAAGATAAATATAGGGGCTTTTTCTTTGAATTCGTTTAGGTCAAGCAACGAGTCTACTGGATAGTTGTAATACGACTGACGAAATTTCACAAACATTTCGTATAATATGCTATATTTGTTCTCAGAAAACTTTAAACCTAAAGGTTCATACGGATAATATTGTGAATTCAAAAAGAGCGTAACGTTTGTTACTTCACAATGATCGAATACTGAACTGTCTTCAGTTTTATTATTTTTTCGATTAGTTTGTAAACAAAAAATTACATATCTGGGTTTTTCTAATTGTGAAGCAGTTTTAACAGACCAAGAATGCTTTGTGGTTTTAGGTAGTAACGGATACTCATATAAATCCCAATTTCTAAACGCCATCTGAATAGGTTTATCTCTTTCTAAATGTTTTAAAAGTGTCAATCGTTCTCGGTCTGATACTTTTATATGTGGCACCCTCCACTGAACTCTTTGTATGTCTATTTCAAAATGAGCAATATCATTAGTAAGGATAACGCTATTTAAGTTAGTGTTACTTCTGTTCAATATAAGTTCATGTTTGCAATTTATCACTATTTTATTGTAATCCTCAGCAAACCCTAAGATCTTATTTAATGGTATCACAGCACTAAAATGCCCATCACTTTGAAATCCCTCTAAACTCCATCCCCATAGGGCAGCAACTTTATTTTCTGCTTCATTTAATGAGATGTATGATTTTATTGTTGATGTTATTCCAGAATTTTTTATGCGGTCTATTTCAATACCATTCATTTCATATCTGATGTCTTGAAACAAAAACATAACAGGGTTATTAGTGAACGCAACAGTTTTCTTGATCGGATTCCCATCTTTACCGATGAGCTTCGCTTGTCCTTCGACGTAAATTGAACTGGCTGATGGTAGCACGTATATGTCTTGCTGGTGGATGGGAATTCTGATTTCATCATTTTCTCTAAAGCTGTTATTGTAGGGATTGTATGAATGGACTTCATAACTTTCGATCGTAGTGTCGAAGTGTGGTGATTCGCTAATCTGTAGAATATTCATACTTTAAACCCTAGCAGTCTTATTACAAAAAAACGTTTAAGTACAGGTTTAAACCAAGACTTATAAGTCTTGGATTGTTACGGTACTAAAGTCAGTACCAGGATCAAAATGCGTCTTTATTACAAAACAAAGACTATCTGAGGATCAGTTAGTACCAAAGAAAGTCCATGGTTCAAATTATATCTACAGATAATAAACAAAAATGGCATTCTTTCATTCATTCATTCGGGCTTTATTTGAAACAACGTTCTGTTTCTCCAAATATTGTAATTGGAATAACACTTGAAATGATTAAATAATTATTTAACAATACAGGAATACGTCATAAATTGTTCTATGTTTAGGTTACAATATAATGAACAAGCCTCACTTGTACTTTTGACGCGCCTTTTACAATAAAGTTGTCATGTTTTTAACACCTCTGCCGTGAATTGGAATGCGTTAAATTTGGCGGCAGCGTTCGTAATTTGAGACGAATGTTTACTTGGCGTCCTTTTTAATAAATAAATGCACTTACTATTTTTATTCATCGTTCTTAGTTACTGGTAGGCACTTTTGTGGTTGATTCGTGAGTTTGGTTAAATCGTGACCTACGGTAAAAAAATTGGAACAACAAAAGAAAAAAAGGGGTGAAAACTGGAGTTTTGAAGAAAAAGTTAGTAAAACATAGATTTTTAATAACTATTAGTAGCTGTGTATCATTTTATTTCGACTATACCTAACACGGATGTTTTGATTATTATAGGAAATATTACGTCAACTTATTTCTCAATCGGCACATATCATAGAAGATAAGTCCACAAAAACATCGGTAAACATGCAGAAAACCAAAGAATGGAAAAATATACAGACTAAGTAAGTACCTACATTCTTTTTTATTTTTAAACTGCCCACTTGTTCCGTGCGGGAATCGAACCCGCGGCACGCAGGGCAGCAGTCAATTGCTTAACCACTGCGCCAACCGTGCCGTCAATTGCTTTTGTTATGGGTACAAGTACGTTATTGTGTACGTGATATTAATTATCATATTTATTACTTTTAGATTTAATGAGATAGTGGGTAAACATCGATCAGATGGAGAATTAAAGTTGGCTTGGAAAAGAATGAAGTTGACCGCCAAATCCAACATATCCACCCATAGGAGGGAACAATCCAAGACAGGCGGTGGCGAAAAACCACCATCACCTTCTCCTGAGGACTTAGAGATAATGGCGATTGCTCCTCACGACTTTATCATTGAAGTTAATGACTACGATAGTGATGCATTGGTAAATAAAACTAATTATTTATTTCATTTATAACATTTAATTAAAATTGATTGATTTTAAACATTTGACATTATATAAGTAAGAAGTGCTTTGTAATCTGCATTTAGAGTTTGAAATTTACAATTAAAAATGATATCTTAAGGGTAAAAAAGATAGGTAGTAACTTAATTATAATTAATTACATGGTTATTCAACATTTAAATGTGATAAATTCAAACACAATTCAATTCAATTTAATTCTTCTACAAAGTCATTTTATATTTTCCATGATTCCTATCAATCTAATAAGGAATGACATAAAATACCCAATTAAATTACATAAAGATAAAATACAGCAGTCCGTGTGAAAAAATATACTTAAAGAAAATTTATTTATTTTAGAATCCAGTTCCCGTGCCTACAATTGTAAAAAAAAAATTCACTGACCCTAAGCCTGGGCCTAGTTTTGAAAAAACTGAAGAATTAAGTGAAGAAGTAATACACGAGGAACATCCCGAACAACAGGTTGTGGAAGTGCAAGGTAAATAATATTTATTGCTAGACTTCCTAATACTATCACGCATTAAGGGCTGCAAAAATTTGGATGGAATTTAAACTATTATTATCCCAGTAGAACGTTCCTGTGGGATAATTTTGAGGTTCTTTAGGCGGGCGGAGTCGCGGGCAAAAGCTCGTATGTATAGTATAATTACAATCCACAAGTTTGTTTTAATCTTTTCCATATTTAATTTTCTAAAACCTATACTTAGATTGCTATGTGTATTTTTACAAATTTCAGCAATATGCAACGATCAAACCACTGATACAGAAAGCACCAGAATAATGGAAATAACGAATAATGAGACTGTATACATAAGAAACACAACAAAAAAAAAGAAAAAGAACTTGCAAAATAGGTATGTACAAATAATTATCAAGTAATTTTTAATGTAGTATATTGTCAGTGACTTTTCACTTGTACCTACATGTTAAAAATAAAATTCCATAAATTATTCTATTTGATTTTACAGAAGTGAAGAAATGCGGCAGACAATAACACAAAGCAATACTGATTTTAAAAGAAAACAGCTAGAAATGATGGAAGTGGAACACAAACTAAATGTTAAAATTGCTCAATTAAAAATTAAAAAATTAGAATTAGAAATAGCTCTATTAGAAAGTAACAAAAACACCAATACTGAAAAATAAAACGTTAGTAGATTTTTTACTCCACATCCTCACACTTACTATACTAAGATTACAGTAAAAATTCTTATATTTAAATAAATTCTTCATCCTAAAACAGTTATTCACTGGTGTTGAATATGCACAGCTGAGAATTACTGTAATAATGTGTTATAGTCAAAAGCAAAACTCATTTATTCAAATTAGGCTGAGGATCAGTACTTTTCGAACATCAAAATTACATAAGACAGTTCCCCAAAATGCTCGCCCTTCACCATTTCCTAGTGCTTTAGCTGGGAGGAAGAAGTAGCGCAGCAAACTCACCATCAGCACAGCAGTCTGTTAATCTAGATATAACTTGATTCTACACAATAGTAGGTAGGCAAAGTAATTAACATTAGGAGACACATAAATTAAATTGTTTGCCTTATGTCAGTCAGCTAGCCATGCCAATATACCAACACATTTGTAAACAAAGCATAACACCAAAAAAAAGGACCCGCGACCAAGTATAAAGGGCGTGAGTGCCCCAACAAGTAACCAAATGTTCATTTTTAGACTGTAATTGTAACATTTTTGTAAATATTCTGATTATGTGAAATTATTGTTTCAGGTACTTATTTGCTGCAAAGATTTACTAATAGATTATTCATTTAATTAAAGTTCATACTTATAAAACAGTTTTAATTTAAATTATTTACTGAAAATGAGTTTCAATAAACTGCCTTCTCCTAATATTTCCTCTTATTGAAGGTGGAATATACCTTTGCACTATAGGTTCCCCAGATGAAGTATGCTCTATGTTATCTTCCTCGCCTGGAAACAGGTTGTCCCTCATGTCAATGGCTATATTGTGGAGGACAGCACAAGCAACAATAGTTTTTTTTGCTGTTTCAATGTCTCCAAACATACCTCGTAAAAGGCAACGAAACCGTTGCTTTAGTAAACCAAAACACCTTTCCACTGTGTTTCGGGTACGGATATGGCTGCTATTATACCTTTCTTCTTGTGGTGTTGTGGGGCGTAATATTGGTGTTAATAAATATGGTGTGCAAGGATAGCCACTGTCACCCAATAATATTCCAGAGAATGCGCCAGCCTCAAACCTCTGTTTTAATCTACATTCCCGGAATATTCTGGAGTCATGTACACTGCCACGCCATCTGGTAACAATGTCCATGATTTTTAAGTCTGCATCACAAACCACCTGCAAAGTGACAACTTGTTAGAATATTGCATTCCTTTCCATTATTTTAATATGGCATTGGTAATTAGTAATTAAGAAAATCAAGTAAATTATTCTTTATTGTGGCACAGATGGGATCAAATTAAAAAGTCATTTGTCAATTCAGATAATCACAATTGCAAATATTTGTTTTAAATTACCTGTACATTGATAGAAGAATATCCTTTTCTATTAATATATAACTGACCCCCATCAGCATTGACTTTCTTTATTCTTATATGAGTACAGTCTATTGTCCCAATTACTGTAGGAAAATTGGCAATTCTGCGGAATTTTCGAATGGTTTCCTCCTGTTCATTTAGAGTAGTGGGCATTTTTATGAATCTTCGGGACATCCGTGATAAAATATCTGCTACTTTTTTGCATGTTTTGCTGACAACTGGTTGAGACACACCATGTAAATCAGCTGTATCGTCTTGAATCTACGAATAAAACAATATTATTAGGTACCTAGTATTAGGATTTTGTCTAACGTTATAGTAGCATCGACCAGGGGTAGGTACTTACTTCATGTCGAGCCCAGTTGCGTAATGCGCAAACTACTTGCACTTCAGGACTCAATGGGCATCCTCGAGGGTCGTGGGATAAGTCTTCGCGTAAAACTTCCACTATTTTTTCACCAAAACGTTTTGTGAACCTATACTTATAACGAAAATCTTCGTCACTCAATTCGAAAGGATTAAGACGATGACGATGTCTGTAGGATCGCCGAGACGTCTCCAGCATATCCAAATCTTCCAAATCCATCAAGTCAATCATATTTATATCCATTTCTATCGATTTGTAAATTAAAAGACACAAAAATAATCAACGCTAACCTCAAATTATTTAGTACTTATGTCAAATCCAAAGATAAACTAGGGGTCTCAGCGGACTAACTTTGGTACCACAGATAGTTCCAGAACTAAAGATAAACTTCATTTTATAATAACGTTTTATTTAGTCATGGTTTAAACCTAGTAACAATCACAGTACTAAATATAGATCGCGTTTTGTAATAAGACGGTAGGGCTTTAAGAAAATCTTTATTTGCTTTAGTCAATTTCTTAACTTTTTTCTTACGTCTTTGCACCTTTGCAATCGTGGAAGAACTAAGACGTTTTGTTTTCACTGAAGTATTTTTATAGTATACTATCATTTTGCTTTTCTTAAATGAAGACGTAATTGAACTTGTTCCTCTCCAAAGTTAATACAGTGACCAAATTGATCTACAATCTTAACAGATACCGATGAAATTATATTTTTGTTTACTGGAAAGTAAATAACATTTTGTGGTATTTCCATGCACTGATGACCTGGAGTAGTATCAGACACAAATTCATGAATAAAATGAGATGGTAATCCGTTGCAGTATGAACCGTGAACAAGATCACATTCGATTCTGATTACAGACAGACCTCTGTTAATAATGCGAATATTTGGTCTTGATTTTAATACTGAAAAGTATATCAAACCGCACTCATATTGATCTGACAAATACAGCGGTGGTTGAAAGTATGAAATCAATTCCGATTTATTTCCAGAGATGGTAACCGTAGTAGACATGCTTCTATACTAGCCTCTTTCCGAAGATCCCGTTTATTTTATTCCTTCACTATACCAAAAATTCTTCAAAAAGTTTATACAAAGATGTCCACAATTAAAAGGGTGATCACGTTGAATATTTTCATAATTATAGTGAATTTTGGATCCCAAGTATTTTATAAATTCCTTTGGAGGCTTAAGGTTTCCATAACTATCAAAATACTCAATATAATCGTTGTATTTTGCATAGGCTACCCAATGAGAACCAGGATTTTTAGAGCTATCTAAATTTATAACTCCACATTCTTTTTTAAAAGGTTGTTTAGGGAGTTTATCTCTCATAAAGACACCTCTGAAATAGGGAATATTTTTTCCATACTTCAAAATATCTAAATTACTCAAGGCTCGCTTGGGTAGCCGGAATCTTAGTTTTTTTCTTTCGATACATAAATTCCGAGCCCATTTTTATGTGGCTTAAGGTGAAGTCCTTTTCCAATGCAGAGAGCTTCCATCTTTTCATTGTGTCTCTTCGATTCCATTAATAACTTTTTAGCCATCTTGAATTCATTTATGGTTTTAGCAATACCTGCTGCACCACCTGCTAAAGCTCCCGCCGCAGATAATCCGGCAAAAATCGGGATCAAAGGCAATACTCCACCAGTTTTTGGTATAGGAATAACACGAGGAAGTTTAATGGATGAACCATCAGCTAATTCTCTGGCAGCGGCCATAGCTAATTCTATTACCACTTTCTTGGATTTCGGTTTTAATTTTTTTATATGTCTTTTCGTTTTGCTAATAACATTTTTTAATTTATTTTTTAATCCTTTTCCAGGCTTAATTTTAGGAGAACACTTTTTGCCATCTTTTTTTATGCCAAAACCAGTTTTAATTTTTGCTGACATAGCGCTGCTTACTAAGCGCGCTGCCAGTTTTTCCCCTACATTTGCATCTGAGGCCAGAGTTCGTTCTTTAGCCATATTTAACAAAACTAAATCTGCCTTGTGACGGTCCTTTAAGTTTGAAGACTTGTGATAGGCAATGTCGTGTTGTTTGCAATATTCGTCTAATTTATTAACACCTTTATCTCCACGTGTAAGCCTTTTAATTAAATTAGTGCCAGGTCCACAATAATTGTACCCTGGTAAATGTAACTCAAATGGTAGATGATTTATAATCCAATTGAGAAGACTACTCTCTTCAATACACATCATAAGACTGATACATTTTGGACTGAATAATTAATAAGTATTCGATTTATCAATCCAACTGTTTTCAGAAGAAGGCAAACCTAACCATTTTACTAAAACTCTGTCTCCTTTACTTTTAAGAACTTTCTCAACTAGATATAAATCAGGATGTTTTGTCTTTTGAAGCTCTTGTAAGTAAAATGCACCTAAAATAGGTTGACCTCTGATTGTATCTTCAATTAAGTAGGTAATAGGAGTTGTATTTTGTATTTTCCGAATTTTAAATATTTCCGTCGACCAGTTGGGGGTATATCCTTTGTCAAATGTTCCTTTGTATTTACTGATACGTACATAATCTCCCAGTTTATACTTGCTTTTTATTCTCTCATGTTTTACCAACCTTAAATACCTTTCTAATATACGTTTTTTATTATTTTTATCCACATTAGCAGGAATTTCATTAATTGTTCGATGGTAAGTGTGATTGTATTTATAAATAACATCATTAAGGGTGCCATCTACCCAATTAAAGTTGCCTTTTAAACTAAATTCCTTGTACAGTTTAGATTTCAATGTTCTGATAAATCGTTCAACTATTGAGGCCTTTTTTGTTGAGAAGGTTGAATAGTGGTTAATATGATTAGATTTCATAAGCTTTTGAAATGTATTATTATAAAATTCTGTTCCATTATCCGTTTGAAGATTTTTTGAAACACGCCCTGTAGCCAACAAAATCTCGAATGAGTTACATACATCATCTTTGGCTTTACTTTTCAGAGGAAAGGCCCAAGCATATTTCGAAAATGTATCGATAATGGTAAGAATAAATCTATAATTTTTATTTTCTTTTGAAATTGATTGCATATCAATTAAGTCTGCTTGCCACAGGTCATCTATATCTTTCATAATAACATGTCTTCGTGGAAAGTTCACCCTTACATTTTTATGAATTTCGTTTACCACGTCAGCTTTGCTCATGTTCAGAATTCAGTACATTTGTCATGAATATATCTGTAATACTGAATGAAAAGCATATTATTACAACTATTTATTCTTTAATTATGTCAGCTTCTTTTAATTCTTCAACTATCGACAAAATTTCATTGTCATGATTTGTATTGCCAGCATCTCTTGAAGCAACTAATAGTTTCAATCTCTCAACTAATTCGTTAGGATCATCCCAATATACAAAGTCAGTGTTGTTTTTGTATTTTTTTAGTGTTGGTAAGTTTCCTCCAAGTTTAGTGTGATCAAGTTTATCATTGTTTGACGATTCGGAAAACAGTGATTTGATTATTTCACGATATTTTATTCCTTTGTCGCCTCTTATTTGTCCATTAGGATTAAAATCTCTCTTATGGGCATTTGTAGAATGCAACATATCCTTATATACAAGTTTGTCTTCACTCGAAATTAATTTTAAATCAGGTTTTCTTCGAAGTAAAAGTTCCTTCAGGCCAGGGGTTAAATTATAGGCTATGCCATCGACTTTAATTAAAATGCTGTCATTATCATTTAAACTATCAATTTTAGAAAATGTTACCACTGAATTACCCAGCAGTAAAGTATTGTTTACACTTCTTATTCCAAACGGTATATTTACACCGTCATAAATACCGTGGACATCACGACCCTCTAATGAAATTTCTAAATCATCTTCTAATTCCATTTTATTAGACTTTTTATGTGATTGGGCAGAATTCAATTTCGGATCGTCGCAGTCTTCAAACTTTGTAGATGTGCTAGTATTGATATCATCCAATTTACCGTTTTCAGAATCATCGAGCATTGTATTTTCTAAATGTTTGATTTTTTCCATAGGTATATTAGAATCAAGTAGGGTTTTAAGTGGATCTGTGACAGGTTTTAGCATTTTATTGAGTGACAAGTTCATTGAGTGTTCCTGGTTCTTCATTTGTTTAATTTTATTCTTTATAGAGTCTACAGACTTCATTAATTCTATTTTAATATTTTTCTCCATGTTGTAACAACTGTGTGCAACTGAGGAACAAACGATACTAATTTTGGTTGTTGTATTTTATTTACTTATACTTATATACCTTCAGTCAAATTTAAAAAAAATATCGAAATTCTGTCTGTACCTTCCATTATTTAATGGTGACTCTTTATTAATAAGAAGAAATTGATGTGGATTACTCCAAACAGTTTTACAAATATCTTTGAACTGATTCCATGGTAGATCAGAGTTGACATGTTCTCCATAGATATGCTTTAAGTTAACATCATCTTGTTTAAATATTATAAGAAAATTGGTGTTATCACGTAACAACTGTTTCGGTATTTTTGAGTAGGTTTGCGATAAATAAAAGCAATCAATTTGTTTATGTCTACCCATAGAGAAATAATTACGAATATTTATTTGTTTTTCACACGCAACATCATCAAATATAAATATAGAATTTGGTAAAGCTTCACTGGGAGATATGACTTCTTTATTGTCATTGAACTCTTTGAAGTTAATCTGAGGCACTCTTCTTAATACTTCACCTAAGAAACGATATTTTGGTTGGAAAGTAGTTTTCGAGTAAAGATAAAGGTTTTGAAATTTAAGACCATTTTCATGCAGCAATAAACTAATCATAGCGTTTGTTTTACCACAGTTCGAGGGTCCGCATATTATGCATCGAATTGTATTAGGCAATAAAGCACTGTGTCGAATCTGATGAGCAGAGTCATTGAAATTGATATTATTCACGTTCAGTGATATGGGTTGTTTGATCAACTTCATCTTGACTATTATTTATTTTCATTACTTACTATCCTTTATATACAAGGTGAAATTTTTGTCACCATTTAAAATTTTCAGGGTGATAGCACCCGTGAAATTGAACAACTTTCTCTAAGAAACATGGGACGAAATATTAAAAAAAAAGAAATCGGGCCTCCTATGCAAAATCAATACTCAGCTGATCGATTTTGTATGGGCGGCCCGATTTTTTTTCATATCTCGACCCATGTTCCTTGGAGAAAGTTGTTCAATTTCATGAGTACTATCACCCTTAAAAATTTAAAACGGTGACTAAAATTTCACCTTGTATATTATAAATATGAATATGTAAGCGCAATATTCAAACAACAGGTTTGGACTTGTGCAGTTATTAAGATGATGTTCTCGTCTTACCTGCATAAATGTATTTGTGACTAATAACTGAAAGGAGAACATTCTAGGTATGTCAAAGTAATTAAACATTACACTTCATTGCAGTAACTGATTGAAGTAGGACCTTACGCTGTTGTTCGTGATTTAAATAACATTCTTAGTCTGAAGGTAAGTGTTTGAATAATAACCAATCAATCAAAAAGAATAAATAAAATATTTGTTTAAAGTTTATATAAAGATAGTGTTTTTTTTTTTCAGAATAATGTCTCAACCACCGTTATCATCCTACAGCCCCAGCATATTGGACAATGAAAATGTGATTTCTGTACAACAGGAACAATCCAGATTACATGAGGTAATCTTTTTTTTTTATATATTTTACATAGGAGTATACTTTTTTCTTATGGTATCGTAATTTTATCACGTGTTAATTTTTTTTTTTGCAGTGGAACTCTGAGGTCGTCAATGGTAATCCTGTTATGAGCCCATTTTTTTACTCTCAGGGCAACTACGAACCATATTTTGAAGGTTTAAATCAGAGCGCTAAAATTGAAAAACTGCTCACTTGAAATGCTCAAGCTCAAACTTCTAAGAGGTCTACAAAAAAGAGAAAATGTCCATTAGGACCATCATCATCATCATACATTGTTCGCAGAGGAGAAAGTGATATTGGGGGTCATCTAATTAAATTACAAGTGCATAAACTTAAAGACTCTAAGAATGAAAATGATTATAGTGATAGTGACAATGCGTGTGTAAGTGTGCAATATGTGGTGCATGAAACTTATGACGAAGTGATGGAAGCAGCAGAGACCCTCATTAAAAAAATTAGTAAAAAGTTGAGTGACTCGGATCAATTTTAGACCATTTTTGTATACTTAGTTAATAATAAATAGTTTGTAATATCAAAAAATGTATACGTTAGTTAATAAGATAATAATAATTATATTTTGTTACTTATTGTTTTGTTACTGTTTCGAGATTTTATTATTTTTAATTCATTATTTTATACATAGTCAACTGTTCACGAAGAAACCATAATAATTAGTGTTTTAAAAAAAAGTTTGTTATCAAGCTCGATAGATGGCGTTGTCGCAAAATGTACATCACGCTATGGTTTCGTTACAACGATTTGGTTGGGTTCGTGTGAATTTTTTAAATATATTGCCAGCTATAGAACAGTATACAATTTGTTTGTTTTATTTCAACCTTATTAGTATACTTAAAAGGTCAAATTTACAATACTGTGTGCCTCTCTCGGTGTTCAGTATTAACATTGGTCCTTCATACCGGATACTTTTCGGTTTTTTGAGTTCGCCAGCCCGTGGTACTAGCAGAGTACACGGTTCCCGCACGGGCAGCGACAGCTTCGTCCAGCATAGTGGACGGAGACAGAGCTGCATTAATAAAAAGTAGCAGATGTGAGAAAGTGACCTCCTAAAGGGGCACCACTTGCATCCAGTTCAAGCGTGAGGTGACTGTGTAGTACGTCACCCTCGTAGATCAACGTGGAAGCGGAAGACTGACTTCACACGCAGAGTTCAATGTGTCGCCGCCACCAGGGTACGCCACATACAACAAGGAAAGGAAGTCATCGTGTTGTGAGTAAAGTGAAAAAATTGTGAGTACATTTTATTATTAAAGTGACAAGCAAGTTTAGACTTTATTTATTTAAGATTGTTTTTTTACTTTAGACTTAGAAAATTGTAAGATTCGCTAATAGAAAATGTATTTTTATGTTAGTTTAGGACTTAGAATAATTTCGTAAAAAACGACGGAACGGGGAACCTATGCCCGATTTCCGCCAGATTATTAGTTGCAAAAACACTTGTAAAATTTTGTGCAACTAATTGAAACTTGTAATATTTTGGTTTTACTTTTTTGTTTAATTTAATTGGTTTTAACTATGGAGGGATTAATTAATGTAATGAAAGGGTCCCAAAGTGTGATTATCAAAGGATTCGCAAATTTTAAAAAGAGTCCTAAAGAAAGATTGACCATCGAATACATTGAAACTAGACAGGAATTATTAGAAAACGATTGGGAATCGTTTAAAAATACTAATACTAAACTTCATCAGAACTTTAAATTAGATGATATGGATAAGAAAATTGTTGATATTTATGATACAACTGAGGACACATACATTACTTTTAAAAGTTTAATGAAAACAACTCTCAATAAAATTAAAGTTGTAAGTGATTCAGTATCTTATGGGGATGGTTCTTCTTGTAGTCCAGTTATGTCTGCCCATTCACTGGTCAAATTGCCCAAGATTTCTATTCCAATGTTTTCTGGCAAATATGAAGAATGGACCACCTTTCATGATCTTTTTGTTTCATTAATTCATAAAAATAGCTCGTTAGATAATGTGCAAAAACTGCATTATTTAAAAAGTCATCTAACTGGTGAAGCCGAGCAATTGATACGGAATACTCCAATAACTGATGCTATATTCCAGCGAATACTCTGGCGAGACGATCCTGAAAAGCCGGTCAGAGATTATGAGTTATTAACGGTGACCTTCGGAACAGCCTCTGCACCATACCAAGCAGTTAGATCGCTCCAACAGGTGTCATATGATGAAGGAGATAAATTTCCACTTGCAGCAGACAAAGTTTTAAATTGTTTTTATATGGACGATTTAATGACGGGTTGTATTAACGTTGAAGAAGGTGCAGAAATCTGTAAACAAATGATAGAATTATTAGGAAGAGGAGAATTCACATTACAGAAATGGAGTAGTAATAATCAGCAATTAATAGATAAAATAGGCTCCATGGACAGGAATGAAGGCATTCAGCAAGCAGATCAAAAAAATGAGTACATTAAGAATAAGAACAAACAAGACATCATAGTAAAGGGAATGGAAATAAATAATAACGAAAGAGAAATTAAACTAGATAGTACTACAAAAATATTGGGACTTACCTGGAACCGCCACGAAGATACGTTTCAGTACGCTGTAAATCTTCCACCGCTGACGACGGCACCTGTTTCAAAAAGATCTATTATATCAGACATAGCTCGTTTGTTCGACCCATTGGGATGGCTAGCTCCTAGTGTGGTTGTAGCAAAGGTCTTCATACAGAAGTTATGGCTCGCTGGTGTTAGTTGGGATGAGGAATTAACAACGGAATTAATAACAGAGTGGAATACTTACCGCAAAGAGTTAAATTTACTTACCAAGGTTCGGATACCTCGTTGGCTTGGGTCGAGTTCAGCTGATGATCTTGAATTGCACGGTTTTAGTGATGCCTCAATAGCTGCATACTCAGCAGTCGTTTACTTGAGGATAATTGATACCACAGGCACGGTTCATGTTTCATTGTTGGTTGCAAAAACAAGAGTAGCTCCAATCAAACAAGTCAGCATACCCCGATTGGAGTTATGTGGCGCAGTACTCTTAGCAAAGTTATTGACAGAGTCTGCAGAGGTCTTAAATATACCAAAGGAAAAAACATCAGCGTGGACTGATTCGACAATAGTTTTATCATGGCTTAACAGCCATCCTAGTAGGTGGAAAACGTTTGTTGCAAACCGGACCGCTGAAATATTGGGCACAATGAGTTCATCTCAATGGTTTCACGTGTCGACCAAAGAGAATCCAGCAGATTGTGCTTCAAGGGGAATACTACCCAGTTCGTTAGTAGGTAATGAGTTATGGTTTTCTGGACCGTCCTTCCTGAAAAACAAAACCATTGAGTACAAAAGGCCAAAAGATTTAGAACAAACCATAAAGGTTCACGCAGCTGTAATTCCAGAGCACGTAGTTCTAGAAAATTATTCTAGTCTACGAAGATTAGTTAGAGTAGTTGCGTATTGCCGACGATTCTTGAAGAAGGACATATATAATAGTAAATATTTAATGAATAGATACAAATGGTCTTCCCAAGTTCCGTAACCCAATATTGGAGACATTGTTTTAATTAAAGAAGACGATTTGCCGCCAAGTCGTTGGTTGTTCGGGCGCGTAATAGAGAAGCATCCTGGGGATGATAATATCACCCGTGTACTTACATTGCGCACTAAGATATCTACTATTAAGAGGCCAACATCCAAACTTTGTATTTTACCAGTTTCAGTTCCATAAATTTATAATTTTTCAGCAATCTAACATAATGTTATTATATAGTTTTTAAGTTATTAGAGGTAAGATTTTGTCTTGTTGAAATGTTTAAGATTTTAGGTCAAAATATAAGATCAATTGTTTACTACCAATTCGGATCCGTAATGTAAGTTCATGAAGAACATTCCGTTTAGAATCAGTTCAACAAAATAAATTGTTTTTCTTAGATTTGTGCACTGTTTTAGATCATACTGAATATAAAGCGTAAATTTTAGACCTTTTAAGAAGGACATTCCGTCACTAAATGTCCTTGGTGGGCGGTATGTTCACGAAGAAACCATAATAATTAGTGTTTTAAAAAAAAGTTTGTTATCAAGCTCGATAGATGGCGTTGTCGCAAAATGTACATCACGCTATGGTTTCGTTACAACGATTTGGTTGGGTTCGTGTGAATTTTTTAAATATATTGCCAGCTATAGAACAGTATACAATTTGTTTGTTTTATTTCAACCTTATTAGTATACTTAAAAGGTCAAATTTACAATACTGTGTGCCTCTCTCGGTGTTCAGTATTAACATCAACTCTAAATTATTTGTAAAATAATTATGATTTAAAACAATTACAAAGATTAGAATTCTGTGAAAATTAAATAAATGTTATGACTATACTATTCTGGGTTTCATTTTTCTTTGACTAATTAGTTTTAATAGGAAGTGGGTATAAAATATCACATTTAAACACATTTATTTGATTACAAATGATTTATTTCATATTATATAATATTGCAATTAATCTATTTTACATACTTTATTCATTTTATACCTTAAATTAATGCATTGTAATCTTATACAGCACTTAATTAAAATACTGTTTTATAATGCCCCCAAGGCAAAGTTTTGCAACCATCTTCCAGTATTTGTCTTTTATCATCATCCCTACTAAGAACCAGCTTATTAATCTTCTGAGTAAAAATCTTATGATTCTTTGACTTTATAATACACATGTCATCTCTTAAGCATTCATTGTACCGTAAAGCTCGTTTATATTTTTTAATATCGAGTTTTTTCACAGCCGATTTTTTTACACCTTTTGCTCTGATGATTGAAGAAGCTAGAGAGTCTATACAATACAATTTCGCTCTTAAGCCTACAAACTCAGATATAATATCACCACCCATTTCATCCTTAAAAAATCCTGGTATTTTACAATTTACTTTATGTATATTAAATTGATTTCCATTTTCAAAGTTACTCGTATCAAAGTATTTTATATTCTGTTTCATGTCCTCAAAAAAATCTTCTGTATGTATTAAGTACAAAAGGCTGTCAGTGTCAGTATAACAAAGTTGAATATCATTTTCGTATAGACGTTTCATCACAGAGTAATGAAAACGATACAAATGACTCTTAGCCAATTCCAATATTGTGAAACCAATATAAATTGGTCTATCAAGAATAATTTTTGTTTGCTGTAACTGAATTGCTACTAAAGTATCAGAAAATATAGATAAATCTTTGAAATTTGGAGCACTTACATATTTTTCAGCCCCACAAAGTTTGTTAGTTTTATTATGAATATCTTTCCATACATTAACCAGTTTAACATCGACTTGTTTTCTTTTGTTTTCGATTGTCTTTCCAAATATAGAGTTGTTTTGTTTTTTAAAAAAGTCTCTTTCGAAATCGGAAGACGCTTTTTGTCTGAGAGTAGTATTCAACAAGATATATGGAGCCAAAAATGAACGTTGTTCAAAAGCTAATATTCTATATATCTTTAGTAAAAGAAGTCCGTTTTTTACACATTCTTTAAGATGAACATAGTGAATGATATATTTATGTTTATCATACAGGTTAGCAATTAGTTTAACATTTTTACTACCTGGTGGAGCAAATTTTTCAGCGGCAAATGGTAAATCAGAATGAGCTTCGTGAATTTTATGAGGATAACATAAATCAACTTCTAAAATAAATCCTGTGTCACTATCATTTAAAATACACATTACATTAAAATTATTTATGTCATCTTGATTTAAAAACCTAAAGTTTCGAGTAGGAAGCGGTTGCATCATAGCATGACCATATAAATTTACACAATCAAGATAAATTAAATAGCTGTCAGGTTCCTTATTGTTATAATTTCGAAGATATTTATTATTTGCCTTTGCATATCTTAAAGAACATTGGGCAAGTCCCCCCCTTATGCCTTGTTCTAACATTTGATACATATCAATATCTGAAATTAAGTCTAAATTAATTTTAGTATATAATAACATTGCATCCCAACTCAGCGATGGAGATGATACATAATAACAGGGATCAAGGTTATAATACTTTAAACTCATTGTTCTAAACTTTTCAAAAACATCACATAAAAGTAGGACATCACATTTCAAATATAAGTCTGTGTACTCCCCTAAATTAGAAATATCAAATGCATTCCAGACTTTTAATGCATGGTTATAATCTTCATCCGAAATAGATTGGGATGTGAGTTTATTATAAAATTTTGATGAATCTGGCAATTTAGTATCTTTATAACGATCCCATGAATCGATGTAATCATAACAGTATACACCCTTCTTGCATGCTAAATTAAATAAATAATCATCATTAAAAAACTTTCTTAAGTTTTGAAAATCTTCCATTTTCATAGTTTTTATTAAATTATCTAGACTTGAACTTAAAAAATTAAAAGAATCGATAAACTTTAACTGAGCTACATTTTTTTTGTCAATCGGGACGAATTTTGTGAAAGAAATATATTTTTCTTTGTTTTTGGGAATAAGATTTATACGACCGCAAAGAGCTGAAAGTTCCTTTATAAACAAATGACAATCATAACCAGAAAGATTATGAAATATGACAGGTATAAATGGACAAGAATTTGCATTTAAATTACATGTATTGTGTGCTGGTCCTCTGTACATTCCGGTGAAATGATCATGATCAGCAACAACGACGTCAGTATCAGAAAATGTTTTCCTACATAAATGACATTGTTTAGCGTTGTTTAAAGACATTTGTTGATCTTTGCTAATTATCATGGGTTTTATCTCTGACATTAGTCTATGCAGTCTTATTACATCCTGACTAATAGATTCAACGAACTTTTTCGAGCAATCTGGCCCCCTATATGATCTAAACTCATTTAATTCAGGTTTAGACTGACAAAAAATGTAATATCCATAACAACTTGCCACATGGATTTGTATATTTTCTACACATGTGGATTTATTCCTGTCTGAATATTCGTGTAATAGACTTTCAAAATCGCCATAAATAACAATTGGAACTCTTTGAGTCCTATTAAAATTTGAAAAACAAAGTTTTGAGTTTTCTTCGGGAAGTATAGTCTGCACTCTTGCACAGCTATGATTAAATTGTTTTTCTGGTGTGTCAAAATACACAAAACATTCGTCACATAAATATATCTTAGACTTATGTTTTGTAAGTTGCCTGTGTACAAGCTTACTGAAATGTTTAATATAGCAAAAATGACTTTTACCGTAATTACTGAAATAAAGTAAATTGACATGATAAAGTTTTCTTTTCAAAGTTTTATGTAAAGGTCCTGTTACATCGTAATTCTGTTCCAAACCATAGACATTAATACTTATGTTTGGATTTAAGTTTTCAAATAATTTGATATCGTCTAAACTGGGTGGAAATGTCATGTTCGTAATGTTTAACACTTTTGAATAATGAGGATATGATTTAACTCTATTATGGTTATTCTTTGCAGGGTACAAATATGCTACAATGCTCCAAAGAAAACAATGATTATCTTTATTTACTATGTTTAGACATGATTTCGTATTTTGAATTCGTTTAGGTAATTTTAAATAAGAACCTGCTCTCAAAGGACTGTATTTAACGAAATTAATTTCTAAATGACTTATCGATTCGATTGTCCAGCCTGACTCACTTAGTTCAAACTCGGAACATTTATTTAAGATTTTTTCTGCAAATGCATGGTATGTGGATAATATATCTGTGCTTTGAAGTATAATTACATATCTTGTGTTAAAAGATTTAAGACTGATTTCGTTACTTTTAGGTAAAGAGTACGTAACAAAAAATTCGAAATTGACTTTCAAAGAAACGTGTTGTTTTAATAATTCTTTAATTAGATAGCAACATATGTCTAAGGCTTCAGTTAAAAACTTTTCAGGTGTAATAGTAAAACTTTGAGGATTTATTTTGTAACTGACTATTTTGTTTTTAAAAGCACAAGCTATTATACGAACATTATCAAATTGAGTTTTTATGAGGTTATTAGATTTATGGATGTTAGTTTTTTTGTGAGAAGGATAATTGTAAACGTTAATGTTACAAGCTTGACAGAAAACCATTTTGATTAATTTTAGAAAAGCTTTATTTTTATTTTCTCAGTTAAATTTTATAAATGCATTATTTAACTATTATTTCAATTTTAGGTTTTTATTTAGGTTTTTATTTTATCTACTTAGTAGATTCTGTAAAAGAACAATACAAGGTTGGTATATACTTTACCAAATTTAATATTTTTAAAACATAGTTAGATAAGTACTAATAAAGATTATATATTATAAATATTGTATTGCTTTCAATTTAGATTTTTATTTAGGTTTTTGTTTTATCTACTAAGTAGATTCTGTAAGAGAACAATGCAAAAATATAAGTTACATGGCTGGTAGATACTTAACCAAATTAAAAATATTTTTGAACATAGGTAGTTAGGTACTAGTATCGATTATAATATGTATATGAGATTATATATTATAAATATTGTATTGCTTTCAATTTAGATTTTTATTTAGGTTTTTGTTTTATCTACTAAGTAGATTCTGTAAGAGAACAATGCAAAAATATAAGTTACATGGCTGGTAAATACTTAACCAAATTAAAAATATTTTTGAACATAGGTAGTTAGGTACTAGTATCGATTATAATATGTATATGAGATTATATATTATAAATATTGTATTGCTTTCAATTTAGATTTTTATTTAGGTTTTTGTTTTATCTACTAAGTAGATTCTGTAAGAGAACAATGCAAAAATATAAGTTACATGGCTGGTAGATACTTAACCAAATTAAAAATATTTTTGAACATAGGTAGTTAGGTACTAGTATCGATTATAATATGTATATGATTTTATATATTATAAATATTGTATTGCTTTCAATTTAGATTTTTATTTAGGTTTTTGTTTTATCTACTAAGTAGATTCTGTAAGAGAACAATAAAATAAAATAAAATATAAGTTACATGGTAATTAGTACATTATACCTAAACAAATTAAAAATATTTTTTAAACATAGGCACTAATATCGATTCGATTCGATGTATATTATGTCCAATATTATAAAGGATTAAAGCAAATTTAATACCTATTGAATATAAAGTATACAGTTATAGAACTTATGAAAAGTTAAGTAATGTGTTAAACTCAAATAAAAAAATACTTTAACTACAGTAAAAAGAAGTTTACAAATAATTTTGGGGGTACAGAATTGGTTGGATAGAGGAGTAGTCCTCTTTAACTGCTGCAACCAATTGAGTAACCGCCTTCCAAGTTGGGCTATCGTCATTCACTGCTGTTTTGAAACACACCAGTGAATGTTTCCAGCGGTCGGTTGTTATGGCCTCCAACTCCTGACTATTCGATATGCGAAGCTCAATATAATATTCCCCGCGCCTTGTGGGGTTGCTCTGCATAGTATAACCGGAGCCGACTCGACGCGTTAGGTAGCTCTTCAGTTTTGCTGCCCGAATTGATTCACGTTGCTCTTCATCCTGGAAACAAACAAAAATGCAATTAATCGTTATTACATCATCATTATTGTCTACACTTGGTCAGACCTGAGAACCGAGCTCAAGACTTAATAATGATCAGTAACTATGCTTAGGTACACCATCACTAAATCTGAGCAACTGTCTGGATACAGATATTTCAGTTTGTTCCGGGCGGGAACCGAACCCACGACTCACAGCGCAGCAGCCAATCGCTCAGCCCCTGTACCAACCGGACCGTTAAAATATAATGATTAAATGACAATTTTATCTAAACTTACCTCGGAATCAGGGTAGATGCATTGTTTTCGTTTCTTTTTAGCCGATGTAGACGTGAAAGCAGGCACGGTTGAAGGGTCGGCTTCTGATTCCGACCCACTAACAATCGGCTGTTCTTGGAGTGGCTTTTTAGTTTTTCCTTTTGGCTTCGAGGGTTTAGGCTTACTTGGCTTCTTCTTTTGTGATATAGGGATCACTTCAGTGTCGGAGTCAAATGGATTGGAAAACCTGAAAACAAAACAAAATTATAACATTTTGTAAAGCAGGTCTTCTTACAAACATTCACCCGTTTAGTTACAACTATTAGCGCCAAGTTCATTCATGATACTATACATTAGGGTCCTGTCACGCTGAGATATTTTCATAAACTCTCAACAGAGACCTCTGGACCTATAAGACCTTCAATAATATTGATCGAAGTTTATTAGCCCTACTAATAAAAACGGACGGTCACACACCCTGCCATACACCCACGCACACATAACCGCACACTCACCCACACACTTACACTGATAACAAAATTAATAGAGTTAAAATGACACGCACATACTTACTGTTTTATATCTTAAACACACTAATTAAACGATTTTAAGTTATACGAAAATCACTGTAGTATGCACTGATTGATTGAAAAATATACTTTGAGATTATTTCCAGGTGACGCTGATTTTATATCCGTAAATTGTAAAACGGCATACACACTTAAATAATGTTTGTTAGTTATAATTTATTTAAAATTAGATGTCCATATTGTCATACAATTATAATCCCTATGCGCATTGCGCATAAGATTTATAATTACTAATTTCTTAATCATCATTCATACTCAATTGTAACGTTGTCCTAACTTACCATTTAAGAGGATATATTACACGGCGCCACGCTGTCGCTGAAAACTGAGACGAAGTTTTTATATGGTAATCGTACGTACTTATAAACAAATTGTTCTCTTCATCGTGAAATTCTAGAGACCAGGTATATCGGGTCTTTCATATTAACATTGAATATGTCTAATATAAATTGAACTCCAAAATGATTTATTCGAAAACAAGTTTTTATTTTATTAAAAGATTACAACAGAACCTGGTTCACGATTATTTCATTTTATCGTTATAATATGTACAACAATATTGTAGTTATGTAAAGTCAAAAAAAAAGTTTAAGTTAAAATAAATGCGAATCAAAATCAAAATAGTTTATTTCACATAAACCTGCATGGACACTTATGAAACGTCAGAAGCTAGGTGCACGGTTCCAATTTGTCGCTTCCTACGGAGAAGAGCCGGCAAGAATCTCCACGGTTACTCTTTTAAAAATAGTTGGCTTTTACAATATTTTCAAGTTACAATGATAATAGGTACCTATGGGAGGACAGTGCAGGCTTGCCAATAAACCCCGGTACTTAAAGGAATGAAAATAAAGAATAGAAAATCGTCAACAAATCTACTGTATGTAAAGCCGTACGTTCTCTCATTCACGATAATATGTAAAATAATCTACATTAATAATTAATAAAATTAACCTATTAAGCCAAGTGATATGATTTCTATGACAATCCTGACAATCACTAATAAATTGTCGATATTGGAATTGATGTATAATGCCAAATAATGACAAGAATATGGCAGGCATTGTAAAAAATAAAAAAGAATTAGAATTAACATTTTGAATTATCATGAGATCTCGATATCAGTTGGAAACCATTTGGTCTTATTACAAAACACGATCTAAGTTTAGTTCTAGCCTAAAACTCTGAGTCAGATTTAGCATTACCAACTTTTCTTCTATTTGGGTAAAGTTCAAAAAAAAACAATTTAGCAATAAATTAATATTATTCACATTATGCTTCATTCATCGAAATTTGATTTGGAAGGCATTTCTAAACTAATTTTCAAGAATGCTAATGGTGAGATTCTATTTACACAAGACATGACTGAACAGAAAATAATGATATCTCAGGTTGAATAGATAAAAAGTGATACATCGTAGACCGAAAATAGAATTGGGGGTTCTGGATCACGTCTATAAAATTGGGTGTTCTGAATCACGACTATAGAATTGGGGTTTCTGAATCACCTTCGTAGACCGAAAATAGAATTGGGGGTTCTGGATCACGGCTATAAAATTGGGTGTTCTGAATCACGACTATAGAATTGGGGTTTCTGAATCACCTCGAGCGCAGCGAGAACAGGTGATTCAGAAACCCCAATTCTATAGTCGTGATTCAGAACACCCAATTTTATAGACGTGATCCAGAACCCCCAATTCTAACCTACTTATACCAAACGACGCAAAAGATTTCTACAAAACCTTGACAAGTACAAACATAGAAGAAGATATCGACGGATTTACCGGGCCTATCGGTTTTGAGGTAGAAGGCGATGATAATAATAGTGATGCTTAGTTTTAAGGGTTCTTGCTTCCATTGTTCTATAATACTTGTATTGAAAATGATTCGATAATTAATAAATGGCATTAAAAGTATATTTTATAAAGAATTACTTTCATTTGTAGAAATATCACAACAATTAAATCTTACATCCATTTTACAAGAAGGAACTAAGCAACAAAATATGTTTTTGCAAGAAAGAACCAACCGGGTTTTAACAATTTACTCTAAACTATAACTTCATAAAATGTATAAATCTGATATTCTTAGATAGGCTACAGTATCCCACATATGGTCAACAAGTATTCATTAAAAAAAAAAAAAAATATCCTATGTATGCATTTTGTGCATGCATGTTTAGTGTCGTTTTCTCGAAACCAGCCTGCTGTGGGTTGGTTCTTGTTAGCAAAAATGGGTCCAAATGATGTATTTCCGTTGCCGCTATAACAACAAATACTAAAAAAAAATAAAAAAAAATTAAGATAGATACGTAACCCTAAGGCTGAGACGGCGCGTTGTGTTCCACGCGCGCCTCAAAGAGTTGTCAGCACCAATAGGTGGGGTTCGCAAGGACCGATGCCTGCCAGGGGTGCGGGTTGTTCGAAAGAGATACCGCGGCCCCTGGCACACAGGCAACTGAGGGAACACGGGTGGGTTTTAGTCAGTAAAAGTCTGACACGCCCTCCCGCTCCACCCAGAGCGGGAGAAGTTATTTGATGATTTCCCACCCAAAAAAAAAAAAAAAAAACCCTAAGGCTGAGGCTACATTAGGCCGCGACGCGACCTGCGACACATGAGCGATTAAAACAAGTAAATGAATGCTCACGTATATGGCTACACCGTACATCAAATATTACTAGCGATCTTTGATTTCTTTATGCGATAGGAACAAAATTACTGAAATCACGCCATCGGCTACATCAACATATGAGCAAAATTGAAGCGAATTTATTAGAAAATTTCTCACTTGCACGACTAGTTCAATAGTGCTGCTAAATATGCGTGTGGCTACATTATGCGTATAGTAAACCGCGATGGATGATTTGATCGCATTCTAAGAAAACGACCGATTCAAATGAGTCATTGTTATTATTATTATTATTATTTTATTTTTATTTCGGAAAAATAATCCATAGAGTGTTAGTAACATAATATTAAAACAACTTATTATCTAGTGTTAGTACCAATCACCCGCTGCACAAACTGCTTCACAATTGGAGAACCGAAACTCTCCGCTACAGTTCTCAGGATGCGGTTGCGACTGCCTCTCACTCGACTTAGTAGCGAAGCGGTTTTCTTGCGCACAATCGCGTGAAAACCGTCGGTACGAGCTTGCGCAAACATCTCCGACGCACTGCAATAGCGAGGAAGTCTCAACAACATCCTGAAACCATTATTGTACTGGACTCGCAGGACATCTAGCGATCTTTTGGTGTAATTGACCCATAGATTACTCGTGTACAGACTTTGGCAATAAGCCTTAAAAATAGTAATTTTTACTTGGTCCGTACACCGAGCAAATCTACGGGCCAACATGTTGCACCGGACGGCGAGTGCCCTGCGCTCCCTCTCTATATCTACATGGTCCTTAAGATCGTCGGAAAGAAAGTGACCTAGGTACTTAAAAGTGGATACCCTTTTGATCACTGACCCGTTTATTAACAGCTCGGGTCCCACTTCACGGCATTTTCCGCCGACCCCAAAGACCATATATTCACATTTATTTACATTATAAATTAATCCATGTACGGCAGCATAGGCTTCACAAGTCTCAAGCAACTCTCTGATGGCCCCTGCAGACGGAGCCAGCAGCACCATGTCGTCAGCATAGCTGATGTTGTTAATGCTAACCCCATCAATACTGCATCCGACACGCATGCTGCTGAGTCCCTCTATGAGCTCATCTACGTAGAGGTTGAAGAGCCTGGGAGACGTCAAGCCTCCTTGCCTCACCCCGCACTCCAATCCATACGGTTCAGAGAGCGTACCGTCCCATTTCACATGATTGGTCTGATTACCATACCAGTGCTGAAATAATCCACATATTTCCGCAGGTATACCCCTGCTTTCCATCTTTCTCCAGAGCACATCATACGAGACCAGATCGAAGGCCCTGGAGAGATCAAGAAAACAGGCGTACACCGGCGTGTTGCGATCTATATAGTATTGAACGGTATGCTTGAGACTTAAAATAGCGCTTTCAGTTGAAAGTCCGGGGCGAAACCCGAACTGCGCATCATGAAGATGTATGTAATCATTTAACAAAGTATCAAGCACACCGTCCAACACTTTTGCAATTATTGTCGCAAGTGAAATGGGACGGTAGTTACCCTTGTCCGCGATATCGCCCGTCTTGTTCTTCACAATGGGAGTCACGATAGTCTTCATCAGATTGGCAGGTAAGTATGAGTGACTAACACACATTGTGAAAAACATAGACAGAACTCGCGGCAGATGCACACCTGCATACTTTAAGTGTTCGATACTGAGCCCATCATGTCCTGGAGATTTGCCTCGGCTCATACCGTTAATGATTGCACTTACTTGCTTGGCAGAGAAACGCGTCAGAGGTTTCACTCCACGACTGCTGGGCTCAGAATCTTCCTTCACGATTGAGGGACGGAGAGGGGATTGAACTTGAAAATGTTTTTTAAACATATTCGCGATTCCCTGGGGATCACTTATCCCTCCCACACTCGCAGGAAGACCGGGTTTCCCATCCAACTTACCAGTGGATTTCCAGAATTCACTAAACTTTTTATTAGCTCGTTGTTCGGCTAACCTATCCATAATATGATAGCGGCTACATTACAACTGTACTTCAGAGCGTAAAAACAAAAGCTCGTCAGTTATATTAAATGGCTACATTATTTGAGCGAATTTAAATGAATGAGCGATTAATTTTGCGAGAAGTTCAAAGTTACTGTTTTAGTGGGTCCGCTGTCAAGTGGCTACATAATCACGCTACGGACATCGGACGAGGTGCGGGACACGGGGGCAATACTAGTGCACTTCGCGCTCGCTCATGACAGTGCGACACGTTCAAACCAGTTTGCTTTGATCGCTCATCTAAAGAGGTTTGTCTATGAATCTACGATGGACGTTGAGTTGTTTGTATCCGAAATTCAAGCACGTCCTGCAATATGGATGGCTAAACATGGAGCACACAAAAATAAAGTAGTTATTAAACGTTTGTGGGCAGAAATAAAGGAGAAATTCCCAGAATGTACAGGTAACTATTTTATTGTTATTTAAAACAAGGGTCAGTGTCAATGTCTTAGGGGCGGAGTTAAAACAAGATTTAAACAATAACTAGTGTCCCAGTAATTGCTTGTCCCATAAATATTGATTTATTTTGTTTCTTAACACTACGGGATTCGGAGTTGAGCCGTTGAAGCGAGCGGTCGCCTTCTTTGAGCTTGCACCAGATGTTGACTGGGGCCTCGAATTTGAAATCAAACCGCGTGTGTTTTGTGTTTTGCCACAGTGTATTTTGTAAAATTGGTGAAAGTGTAACATAACTAACGCAAGACCTCAAATACCCCGATTAGAGCATTAAGCTATAAGCATAATACAATGAATAAAAAAATATGTTAAAGCCAACAGTGTCATAGAAAATCGTGTGGACATTTGCATTAACTTATGCAGTTAAAATTGAGTCTCATCCCCTTGGAATAAGATCCAATTCTCTTTGGCTCAATTAGAGGCCTTGTATAGTTTTGATTACACTTTAACCACAAACAAGTAAGCAAAAGTGATATTGAAGTGCGCTTCAGCCTGCAGTGGAGACGGGCTGCTGGAGGACGACGGACCCCAGAGGCAGACTTGGTGAGATCGCTCCTATTATTACAGGGATTCGTTTGCTATAGGTACTGCATGCGGCGGGCCTTTATTCGCCGCGCGTGATCTCTGAAAATCAAATCACCTCCTTTGTGGACCAGTGTGCTTACACCCACTGTAATAGAGGAAAGAACTTGATACACGCCAATATTCTAGCACAAAATACGGTACCGTCCAAGACACTGTACTTTAAGGATCTTACTATTGTAACAGTGTAACGAATTCCACAGTAGATTGCAAGGGGCCACGGTCAAAAAAATATTCAATCGGAAACAGATGGCCTAAATAGGTACCCCGAACTATTCCGTTGGCTTTGCACGTTTTTGCTTTACAGATAAACAAAGAATTAAAACTAACAAAAAAAAAAGGTCAGCCCATAAAACAAACTTTAAGGTTAGCAAGTTTCAGCCCCTACATACATGTGTTTCTGACTATCCCTACAAACAAAAGCGCTTACAATGGATACAATTGTGCCCATTTCAAAAGATGGAAATTGTTTGTTTAGGGCACTAGCCCACCAAATAAACATTTTAATGGGCTTAACATTTGATCACAGAAATGTCCGTCAAGACCTAGCCACCTATGTTTTGGAACATCAACAACACTTCTAAATAATATACAGGAATTTCTCCCCAACAGCATTCTCTCCCAGGAACAAAGGATAACAAATTATATAACCGCGCAATTTAACGAAACATTCTGGAGTGGCGAAGATATAATTATCGCCGCGTCTGAATTCTACCTCGTAAACGTGCATGTACACATAATCAACGGAAATACACAGGTGTATTACCCACGGGCGATCCAGTACCCGGCAACATACGAGTACACATCCTCTATCAGAATCACCACTATGATAGCTGGGTCCGGAATAATGAAAAACAATACAGCAACAACCCGAAACTCCTAATGCAATTTCCAACCAACATTAAAACACCACATCATATCAAACCAAGAAGTAACCGGTGCAACACACGCCAAGAACAGGAAAAACACACGAAACCCCAGCCTCAAACGAACAGCCCCCAACAGGTAAACCCGTTATCGCCGTGTGAACAACGACAGGCAACACTATTTACACCGTTATCTGACGTAATGGCGGACGACACCGGATACACAATACTAAGACACCGGACCTCTATCGTAATTAAGTACACCTGCCCAGACTTGTGCATTGCAACCTGGAACGTCCGCGACGCCTCAAAACCCGGAAAAAATCGAATAGACGCTGAACTTTCACGCAGAGGCATTCATATAGCCAGCCTACAGGAAACGGATGAATTCAGGAGCATACAGCTCCACACGCTACAAATGGCACGCGACCGGCGAAATGGGAAGAAAACTAAAAAAATCCGAGGGCTTTCTGATACCAACGGTTAATATAACAAAACCGATAATCGAACCACACTGCGAAGGACCAACGGTGGACGAAATAACAGGAATCATCAATAAAATGCGAAACGGGACAGCCCCTGGAACGGACCAAATGGTAATCGAACTGTACAAAGCGATGCCCCAAATACTATAGGAAGCTGTTACTAAACACATGAATAACGCCTGGACACAGAACACTTTACCCGACATGTGGCTTGAGACCGTACAAGTCCCAATCCCAAAAAAAAAAAATCCTAAAGACGCGGACGATTTCCGCCGCATATAAACCATTTGTAACACGGGTTACAGAATTTACGCCTCATACTTACAAAAAAAAAAAAAGTAAACGATACAATAACGGAGCTGGGAAATTACCAACCAGCGTTCTTAAACAATAGATCAACAGATGACCACATTTTTACGCTCAAAAGGGTTCTAGACGAAGGATGGCGTGCAGGTAAACGAATTTACGTACTCGCCCTCGACATAGAAAAAACCTTGACAACGTTGACTTCAACGCATTAAGATATATATTACTGGAACGAACCAACAAATCGATGACCAACAGGATAATCAGGGCATGCTGAAATGAAAGAACATGCATCAAATGGTGTGGTCAGCAAAGCAGTTGGATTGTCAAAGGAAAAGGAGTTAAGCAAGGGTGCCCCCTGTCCCCTCGCCTTTTTACATTGGTCATTGACGAAGTCCTTAGAACACTAGAAGACACTATCATTTAATCAAACTAGATCAGGACCGCGAAATTTCACTTTCCATGGTATTATCATTTGCGGACGACCTTATCCATAATACAGATAATCTAGAAGGTCTAGAGCGTATCTTATACTACATTAAAGCCTTACTAAATAGCGTAGGCCTCCAAATAAACGAAACAAAAACAAAAATTCTAATTAGGGACCATGGGGTCCCTAATTAGAATTTTTGTTTTTGTTATTTTTGTTTTTGTGTTATGGAACATCACAGCAAACGACCAACGTGACCCTCAACGGAGTAAGTATACCAACAGTGGACGTAATCAAATACCTAGGCGCATACATAACATCCGCATTAAGCAGGAAAAGCACAATTAGAAAATGATGCCAACAGGCCACGAGAAACGCCAAATCATTACTACCATTCATACTAAACTCAAAGATGGACTGGAAGTTAGCTAGACTTATGTACCGAATGGTTATCGTACCTTGTATGATATAAGGCTTAAAAATATCGACCCTCACCAAGGCGAACAGATCAAGACTCCGAAAATATGAACGACTTATCATGAGAGACTTGATTAACCATGCCAGGAATAAACCAAGAACTAAGAAGATGCACCAAATCTTAGACGGAAAACCGTAACAAAACGCATCAAGAACCACAGGATGTGCTACTTGGCACACGTCTTCAGACGGGATAAACCACACCTATTGCATGCAGCAATGCAGTTTAACCGGTAACGTCCTGCTGGTTCCGGCCGGAACCAAAAGTAAAACCACCTTCAAGCCCCGCTGGTTCCTATCGGAACCACCCAGCATGCACCACCATGCAGGCGGTTTTTATCTTTATTCTTAATATAAATAAGGTTTTATGTCGTCTGCGATAATTTAACAATGTTGTCAGTTAAATATTCTCGTCGACTAAATGATTCAAAGACAAAAAAAATGTCTGTGAACAGAAAAATAAAATAGTCAAACTTGACGTTTCGAACGCGCTTGGCAACATGGCGTTTCCGTGTTATGCTCTCTAGTTTTATCGTGTTTTTTCTTATTTTTAGTGCGGTTTCGACATTCAAGTGGATTAATATTCATTTAAAGTAGTTATTACATCGTTGAAGGTAGTTATTTGCATAAAATAGCGTCATAAAAAATTTATTTTCGACAAAACGTGGTACGTAAACAAACCGTTCGTGGAAGTGTTCCTTGTGTTGTGAAATGTGATTGTTTTAGTGTTTTACAGTGCAAAAAGTGGTATCCAGATGGAAATAATGGTAAGTTATTAGTTGTAAGAACTATATTATTAAAAAAACTAGCCAATTTAACCTAAAAATTGTTTTATAAATCCTTTGAATGTTCGAGTGCACAAATGGCCGCTGACCTCCGCGCGGCATGAATTTTGAGTTTCAAGATTATGAAAATGTTACGTAGGATTCCCATAAAATAACTGCTGATCGATTCTAAGTCTATTCAATAAGTAAACTCCAAAATTTAGAGAAAATTGAGACGGTATTTTTATGAGTTAGCGACATAATACAGTAACATAAACACTTTCGGCCATTGTTTCTTATCTCCATTGTTTATAATTAAAATTCTACGTAAGACGAGAACTAATTAGCCTTAACACATGGTTTGTTTAGATAAGAAACCATAAAACAAAACTTTAAGTACCAAGAAGCAACAAAAACTCGAGCCGACCTTTTTTTCTGAAGTGCGTCGCAAAAAATTCTTTTGTCTAAACGCCGCGGGCCTAGCCGGACTTTGTTTACATAAATCTTCGTCTTTGAAGTAGTTTACCGGTTAAGGCTAAATCTAAGGAGGTCGGACGACCTATTAACACATGGAACGACAACCTAAAACAGGACATGAAATACTTCAACATGGGAATCACGTATTGGAAGGACATGGCTGGAGACAGAAACAAGATCAAGAAAGCGGCTAACGATAGATACAAAAAAACAGAAGCTGATAGCAGTGAGAATTCAGAAGACGAATATGAAAACAACAACACAGAACATAGTGAAGCAACTGCATAGAAAAGAGCTAAGAAAACAGTTAAACCTGCACAAGAAGCTCGACCTGAATCAACATGCCGGCGACGTCGTGAAAAGATGCCCTCCTATAAAAAATACCACCCGTCTCTCCACTAGTCCAATGCTTACTCAAGGATGCATATCCGGTAGGCTCGCAATCCTTTCCTATCCTAAGGGCCTGTCTACCTGACCATTACCGCGCCCCCCGGTCTACTTCTTGATATGCAATGGCCTCTGTAACACCATGAAGCATGAGGCTACAGGGGCTAGTGCGAATCTTGGGGTTCATTCGATTAATCGAGTCTGGTCAAACCACGCTGGGATCGGTGCATTACATTATTTTGTTTCTTAACACTACGGCGTTATTTGTACTTCGATTGTTGATACGGCCCGACCTCCTGACCCTTCCAGGTGAAGATAGATTGATGGTATAATCCCAATCAGATGGTTTTTCTTTATCAATAATAATATTATGCAATAAACAGCACGTCTTTATAATAATTTCTGCATGTCCTTTTTTCGTTTCAATAGGCTTATTTAATATTTGCCATTTCTTATAAGTTATGCCAAAAGCACATTCAATTGTTTTTCGAGCTCTAGATAAACATATGTTAAAGTGATATTTCTGATCGTCCAAGACGTGTGCGTTACCCCAGCCAGATGTTGTCGAAAATGGTCATTTGAATCTAATAGATAATTAGTTTTGCGGCTTCTGTAATTGTTGCGCACATTTTTAAATTTGTTGCGCTTATAGTTTTTTAATTATTTCACAAAAACAATTCCTGCTGGGGTAACGTTATCCCAGCCAGACCTTTTTCTTTCTAATGGGAATATTTAAATAAATACTAGCTATAAAATTAGTTGTCTAGATGAAGTAAATGTTGTGCCTTATTTTGTATTTGTTCTTTCATCGGTTGCGAAGTTATTCGAGATTTTGCTGGGGTAACGTTTTTGGTTTTGCTAGATCTTTGAAACGGTTAAGCGGATTCTTATCATATTTTGTACATGACTTCTTAGGAATTAGTTTAAATTTGTTCTGCAATAAAAAAACCAAAATAATGCATAGTTTAAAGATTATTTCATTAAATAGAAAAACACTTCAATTGGTTCCAGCACTCTCAATAAGAGGTCTAAAGACTTACTTTAAACGTTATTTTAAAGCTTGTAAATGCCTTCAAATGTATGTGAAGTTTCATTAGTATCCTGTAAGTATTTAACAAGTTATGATGATATTCAGTTCTTCACGAGCACGGTCTTGATGCGCGCGGTGTTATTTGGCCACTGGATTGGATAAATGAACTGAATGTTATGTCAATTATTAGTTGTTCAGTTCAGTTGTATATCAGTAAAATTTCAGCGTAGTACATTGGATAATTAATGAGATAATACGATTAAAGTCATTAGGAAGTGAAAGACCGAGGTAACCCGACCAAGTTTAGGTGGTTACGAAAAAGCGAAATCGCAGAATATTATGGTACCTTCTAAAATATGTAGGATAGTGTTACAAATTTAGTACAGACATGTACACAAGTTTAAAAAAAAACTACATGTTTATTAAAGAATTTTTATTAACAGGTAAAATAATCATTTCAACTGAACTTTTAAAGTATTAATAAACTTATACTTAAAAACAATCACAGATTAAAATTACAGATAGTAATTTTGCTATTTTGAAATTTTCTATTACTTTTTATTTAAATTATAGATTTCAGTATACACAGTACACAGTTACAGTTTTTATTTAAATATACACATATTGGAATGTGTAATGATCACAGACAATAAATTATATATAATGCCTTTTTTCAGTTAACTCTAAACTTACGTATGTCTACTAATACCTACTTATATCAATTAAAATCACAGATCAAAGGTAATATTAAATGATATCACAATGTAGTAAAATGCTCTCAGTTATTCCTACTGATTTGTTGTCTCATTTCAAATATCACATTTTCCCGCATCCCACCGAACGACATGTTATATCGGTGATTTTTGATAAGTATGTGCAACTGGAAGATAATAATAATGTTTTCATAGTACAGATATTATTATATTATTATGTATTTAACAGTGTACGCGTCTGTACCGAAATTGTAAGGTGTATTATACTAAACATTTCAAAAGATAGCATAATGTTCTGCGATTTCGCTTTTTCGTAACCACCTAAACTTGGTCGGGTTACCTCGGTCATTCACTTCCTAATTACTTTAATCGTATTATCTCATTAATTATCCAATGTACTACGCTGAAATTTTACTGATATACAACTGAACTGAACAACTAATAATTGACATAACATTCAGTTCATTTATCCAATCCAGTGGCCAAATAACACCGCGCGCATCAAGACCGTGCTCGTGAAGAACTGAATATCATCATAACTTGTTAAATACTTACAGGATACTAATGAAACTTCACATACATTTGAAGGCATTTACAAGCTTTAAAATAACGTTTAAAGTAAGTCTTTAGACCTCTTATTGAGAGTGCTGGAACCAATTGAAGTGTTTTTCTATTTAATGAAATAATCTTTAAACTTTGCATTATTTTGGTTTTTTTATTGCAGAACAAATTTAAACTAATTCCTAAGAAGTCATGTACAAAATATGATAAGAATCCACTTAACCGTTTCAAAGATCTAGCAAAACCAAAAACGTTACCCCAGCAAAATCTCGAATAACTTCGCAACCGATGAAAGAACAAATACAAAATAAGGCACAACATTTACTTCATCTAGACAACTAATTTTATAGCTAGTATTTATTTAAATATTCCCATTAGAAAGAAAAAGGTCTGGCTGGGATAACGTTACCCCAGCAGGAATTGTTTTTGTGAAATAATTAAAAAACTATAAGCGCAACAAATTTAAAAATGTGCGCAACAATTACAGAAGCCGCAAAACTAATTATCTATTAGATTCAAATGACCATTTTCGACAACATCTGGCTGGGGTAACGCACACGTCCAAGACACTTTGTGGATACGGCCTCATCAAGTACAGTTTTAGAGGGTATGCTTCATCCCCTATTAGGAAGGTGGGACAAATAGTATTAGAGGAGGGCAGACGTTGGTTTTGTGGCATATTAAATCTACCTTCACTCAGCAGTTTATTCAAATTAGAAAAGTGAAAAGTTCCGCCATCACTTTGGGATCCCCGCCCCCCCACTTCTGTTGTTAAAAATCTTCTATTTGCATCTGCCACAGCTTATAACACAATTGAAAAATAATGTTTGTAGTTATGGAAAGCAGATCCTGTTTGGGGAGGTTGTCTAATGCGACAGTGTTTCCCATCAATTGCACCCACACAATTAGGAAATTGCCACATTTTGTAATAATGATTCATTGAACTTCGCAAAATTTCTTCTGTTGGTTTTGGCATATGTATTGGTGATAGTTGATACCAAATTGCCTTGCAGGTTTCATAGACCGTTAATCTTCCTAGGCGAAACGACTGCGTCAAAGCTCGAAATGACAGCCCCGTTGATAAAAATCTGTAATAAATTTTCAGATATCAAGTTAAAAAAGAAATGGAAGAACTTAAAGGACACATATAGAAGAGAATTGCGTAAAATTCCAAATCCACGATCAGGAGCTGGAGCTGATGATGATCCAGCCACGTCAACTTGGCCGTATTATGAAATACTGAACTTTCTAAAAGATGAAGTGATTCCTGAACGGAATACCGGAAAGGACATTGCTCTGCGTCCATACATTGTTGGCCCTGGAGCCAAGAGCATCGGATAATTATGTATTGTATTGTCTATGATTTGGAGACTCCTAGAAGATCTTGTTTTTATAGCGGACTAGCTGCAGAAAAGATATATTTCAAAAAAAGTATCAGATTTTGAGGTTATAATCTAAAGGTGTGTCCAAACACGGCGTGCAAGGTGCGCGGCAGCTACGCGCGGCATTCGCGGGACACAAATTTGCCGCGCGACTAGTTTAGACCTTCTGCGCGGCAGTGCTGCGCGGCATGTCCGAGACACGCCGCGTTCTTTATTTCGTATTCAAACCACAATGAAAGCGGCCGCGTGTGTTGTTGCTCTGCTTATTATTCGTAAATTACGTAGAAGAAGGAATAGAAGAAAGTGTATTAGACAGAGGCAGTGTTGGATGCGACCACTCTTTCAACAGAGGACAAAGAATCTGGAAGTGATCTATTACGAAATCAACTACCGAACGCCACAGTTTTTAAGATTATCTTTGGAAGAATTCGAACACATACATACATTGGTAGAACCATTTATTAAAAAAATGGATACTCACTGGCGAACGGCAATAACGTCGAAGGAGAGACTTGCAATAACGTTACGATATTTGGCTACAGGAGACTCCTATTCCAGCCTACAATACACGTTTCACGTATCAAAGCAAACAATATCAACAATAATTCCAGAAGTGTGCGAAGCCATAGTGAGAGCTCTTAAGGACATGGTACAGGTAAATAATTATGAACTTTATTACTTATGTTATTTTTATTATTTGGCGAAATATTTTAAACTACAGATTGTTAATTTATTTATTTTTTATTTATTTATTTTCATAATTAAGTAGTAATTAAAAAACAACACAATCATCATTCATCAATCACAGTTGCTCTCAACTAATTCACAATATTATCCATCCGTGTCTAAATCGTGAATCAATTGTGTAAGGCCAGTACCCATGTTACTAGAAGATGATGAGTCAAGATCGGTAAACTGTGAAGTGAAATATCCTCGTCTGTTTTCAGCGTTATATTCTTGTGTTGATAATTGATTGAGGCGCTCCATATCAGCTTCGTATAGTATAGTATTTATTGAATGTTTAACTCTCGTAAACATAGTGGCATCATATTTTCTTAGTTCGGCTGCTATGTGCATGCCAAAAGCAACGTAAGGATCATTACTATTACTGTCATTTTGTTTTCGCATTACTTCTAATGCCTCTTCTATCATTTGATTTTCAGCATCATATTCTGACTCTTGGTATGTCCTCTTGTTAGCTGGCTTTTCTTTTCTTGACGACTTCTTGGTATTTGTATCTTGGTCTCGAGTGCCTTGTTCCGAAGTTCCTGGTTCCGAAGTGCCTTGTTCTGAAATGCCTTGTTCCGGAATAGCTTGTTCTGTATTACCCGGCTCTGAGGGTGAGCCACAATCCTGAAACAAAAATATAACAAAATAAATAAAACGATATTAATATTATTTTTTTCAGCTACCAGTATCAGAGCAAGATTGGAAAGCAGTATCAAAAGACTTCGAGGAAAAATGGAATTTTCCGCACACCATTGGGGCGTTAGATGGAAAACACATAACTATTCAAGCTCCTTTTCGTAGCGGCACTGAATATTTTAATTATAAAAAGTTCTTTAGCATCGTGCTATTAGCATTAGTAGACTCAAACTACAATTTTATGTATGTTAACATAGGAAGCCAAGGTCGAATTTCAGATGGAGGAGTTTATAAACATTCCAAATTGTATCGAAAGCTAGAAAATAATCAACTTAATGTACCAGCACCAGAAATTTTACAAATACCCTACATAACTGAGATACCATATGTAATATTAGGAGATCAAGCATTTGCATTAAGCACACATTTGATGACACCATTTGCAGGAATTCATCCAAAAGGGTCAAAAGAAAGGATTTTCAACTATAGACTATCAAGAGCACGCCGAGTAGTAGAAAATGCTTTTGGAATCTTGTCGGCAAAATTTAGAGTATTGAGAAGTACAATGATTTTAAGCCCAAAATCAGCCAAAACCATAGTTCTAGCTACTGTTCACTTGCATAACTTTCTTCGCAGAGACTCTTTATTAAAAAAATCAAATAATTCAGCGAATGAAGCAGCTACCTTTACTCCAAATCAATTTATTACCACTCCTTCTGATATTCGTATTTTTTTGTCAAGATATTTTATGACAAACGGATCAATTGATTGGCAAGAAAGATATTAAATAATTACATAACCTTAGATTAAAAATGGCCAAAATCATCTTAACGTAATTAATAAACGGCCCCTTAGCATGATTTATTATTATTATTATTATCTGATCTCATCTTTTTGTAGTATGCGGGCTGTATGTATAATATGGCCGTTACCTCTAAACTAATATTAAAAAGAGGAAAGATTTATTTGTTTGTTACGATTTAACTCAAAAACTACTGGACCGACTTTGAAAAATTTTTCACTATTATAAAGCTACATCTTCACCGAGTAACATTAGGTTATAATTTATAAGAAACAACCAGACCACGCGGGCGAAGTCGCTGGCGGAAAGCTATAGTCTAATAAAAAAATAAAATAAATAGGTATTTACCACTGCATCAATAGGGTTATTCCTGTCATGTAAAAAACTGAATGCTTCATAAGCAAACCATTTAGATTTATAGGCCTTGTTTCTACCTGCAACAGAAAAAAGAACATTATTAAAATAACTGAAACATAAGCTGATCTTGTGTCTTATTTACTCGCACTACTTTTATAACTAACTAACTAGCCCTCGAGCAGGCCTTCACTCGGCCGTACCCACAGCGACAACAAATAATTTAACGTTTGATATTTGATAAGATTAAGTTAAGTTTTTAAAAGAATTAATTACGCGTTTCATACAAATGTTGGATAATCACGAGAGCAACTAGAAAATTTGCTTTTTTGTTTCTTGAGATATCTTAACGATTATGGTGTCAAATGAAAGGTCTAGGTCTAAAACCATTTCATCAGTTTGAATCATGTAAATCGGTCCACGCGTTTAAGAGATAATTAAGAATTAGTATAGTGAAAATGTAAACGGCCAGAAATGTAATAATAAGTACCTACTGTTACTACTAAAATGTAATAAGATTAAACTTACCACAGCCAGTGACATTACTTGTTTTTTCTCTGTTTCTCTCCCTTCTATAAGAACTCAAAAGACTTTTCATTTTCAATTTTAAAGCTGCTTTTGGTTGTACGAATGTTTTTGCTATTTCATCCCATAGATCTTCTCTCACGTTATTATTGTGATATTCTTTACGTCTAGTATCCCATAATGGACTATGGGAGCCATAAATTTCAATAAGACGAATTGCTGTTTCGTTATCCATTTTATACCTGATAAAATACGTCCGTCCACACACAACCACTGGCGAACCAAAACTAACACCGTTCGCGGCGATCGCCGCACGCGGCAGGTAGCTCGCGGCTGCCGCGCGCGGCAGTCGTCCAATCATAGCGCGGCAAGCCGCGCGCGGCAGCTGCGCTCGAATGCCGCTTTATGTTTGGACACACCTTTACCATAACAACGAATATTAAATGTAGGTACCTACCATGATTTTTCATAGCTCTGAGTAATTTTTAAGAAACTGAAAAATTTAATTTAATTTATTTATTTATTTCAGACATAAAATTTGTCCATAGTTTCCTAAACACATTCAACCATAAACAATTTTTAAATTATAGAATAGATAAAAATAAAAATACATTTTTGACTAACTAAATTTAAAATATTCACCCAAAAATATAATAAAAATTGTAAAAAACTTATAAAAATGTCAGAATTATATAAAAATTAAATGTATATTATAAAATTGTCAAATTAACTAAAAACAAATACTTAAAGATTATATATATAAATTGCAAACAAAACAAAATGGTAACTACTTAAAAAATTACCTGCCCCACGCCTGATATACGGGTGCATGTAAGGCCTGCCAGTGCCGCATAAAAGGCCCATCCAACCTATTGGCTACAACGGTAAGAAGACTGTTGCCGCTGCCCCGCACTCTACTCGCTATTGAGGTCGCCCTCTTGCGCATGCTGGCATAAAAACAGTCAATGCGGACGCTCGCGAACATTCCCGATGCGCTGCAGAAGCGAGGCAGCCGCAGCAGCGCCCTCAGCGCGTTATTATATTGAACGCGGAGAGCGCTGTACGATTTCTGCAAATATGACACCCACAGACTACTCGTATAAAAAGATGTGCAGTAGGCTCGAAACAAGGTGATCTTCACATCCCTGGAGCTACGGGCGAACCTGCGGGCAATCATATTCGCCCTCACCGACAGCGCCCTCCTTTCTCGCTCAATATCCGCGTCGTCCTTCAGGTCGGACGTCAAAATATGGCCCAGATACTTAAACATATGTACCCGCTCTAAGGGCACCCCACATAGCCTTACTGGTGGAACTTCAGTCGGACACTTAGAACCCGCATTGAAAACCATAAGCTCGCTCTTTTTGACGTTATATTTTAGGCCATGTGTATGAGCGTACGTTTCACAAATGCTTAATAGTTCTCTGAGTCCCCCTATTGACGCGCTCAGTAGCACCATATCATCAGCATAGCTGATGTTGTTAAAGCAAACATCATCAACATAGCATCCAACATGGCGGCTACTGAGCTCGGCAACAAGTCCATCCATGTACAGATTGAAGAGCGTTGGTGAGCTCAATCCTCCCTGCCTCACCCCGCACTCCAGCCTGTACGAGTCCGACAGAGCTCCCGACCATTTAACATTATTGACCTGGTTCCCATACCAGTGCTGGAAGATTTTAACTACTTCAGGCGCCACTTGCCTATCGAGCAACTTTTTCCACAGCACTTTGTACGAAACCAGGTCAAACGCTCTGGACAGATCAAGGAAGCAGGCGTAAACAGGCGTGCTGCGATCCGTATAATATCTGACCGCATGCTTTAAACTCAGTATAGCACTATCCGTGGAGAGTGTTAGAGGTTGCAAACCTATATGTTTAATATAAACTACATCTTGTCTACTGCTTGGTGTGTCCTAGCAACCCGTTGTAACTTTAGTCCAATTAATATATTTTTCTGTTGTACTACAAATATGTATTTTCTTCCTGCAATCGTATCCCATTCTCTAATATGGTAGCAGAGCGTGGTTCAAACGCGTATGATATAATTAATTATAGTATCAAGTAAAATTATCGCGAAAATGAGTAACCAATCCATCGCAATTGAAAAACTCTCCGGGGTGAATAATTACACCACCTGGAAATTTGAAATGAAGATGTTGCTTATTCATGAAGACTTGTTTGGATGTGTCAACGAGGTTGATAATAAAAATAAACCGGAATGCGAAGACAAGAAGAAACAGGAAAAAGCGCTAGCACGAATCTGCCTCAGTGTTCAGCCATCTGTTTACTCCGTTGTCAGGAATTGCAATACTGCGTTTGACGCCTGGAAGAATTTACAGAATTCGTTCGAGGACAAAGGTCTGTGTAGAAGATTAGGTCTTCTCAGATTGATATTTAGCTTAAAATTAGAGCAGTTTGAGAGTATGGAGGCGTATGTTACAAAAATTCTAGATACAGCCCAACAACTGCAAGACATAAATGCTTCTCTGGAAGACGAGTTCGTTGCTATAATAATGCTTAGTGGGCTCCCCAAGCACTTTGACCCACTCATTATGACTTTAGAACATAGTAGCCTTTCTCTCTCAAGTGAACTGGTGAAAACTAAACTACTCCAGGAGACACAGAGACGAGGTGATGCAGAAGGTATGGAACAGAATGCCCTAACGACTTCGACTTCGATCTCGAAGCGACCCAAGTGCTTTCGATGCAAAAAATTAGGTCATTACGCTAGAGATTGCAGACAGAAAGCTCCGCATAAGGATAAGCCATCTAGTTCCAGTTGTCAAGAGGAGAAAGAAGAGAAGAAGGTTCAGAAAACTCCTGGTAGGACGACTATGTTTTCGGCTCTGACGGTAAAGCTGGATCGAGATGTGTGGTACGTCGATAGTGGTGCAACTTGCCATATGACCAATAATAGAGACATTTTACATGATTTTGTGTGTGATACGCCAAAAGAAATTAGCGTTGCCAATGGTGAAAAACTTTTTACATCGGGTCGTGGTAATGTGAAACTCTTTTTACAAAACCAATGGATAACTGTCAGTAATGTAGTTTTTATACCGAACTTGTCATGTAATCTATTATCTGTCAGTATTTTGACACAAAAATGTTTTGAAGTAAAATTTATATCGAATTTTTGTAAAATTTACGAAAATGGAAAGGTAGTAGCTGTAGCAAAACGGGATGCATGCGGTCTTTATAAATTAGAAACCGGGGATGCGTCTATAAATTCTGTTTCGCGTGAATACAGTATGCCAGTAAGCGTTTCTTTAAGTACCCAGGTAGAGGTTCAATCTCAGGGTTTATGGCATCGTCGGCTTGGACATCTGAATAGTCGCAGCATGAACTTACTCAAGAGTGGTATGGCGGCTGGTATCGACTATGATGTATCCACATTCGAGCAATGTATCGCTTGTATTGAAGGTAAGGTTACTAATTTACCTTTACCTAAGAAATCTTTTTCACGTGCAAGTGAGGTGTTGGGACTGGTTCACACAGACGTGTGCGGTCCTATGCCAGTGAAATCTATAGGCGGTGCAAGATATTTGCTAACATTTATTGACGATTTTTCCAGGAAGACATTTTGTTATTCAATAGAATCGAAAGACAAAGTTTTTGAGTATTTTTTGATTTTTAAAGCTCTTGTAGAGAACGAGACTAGTAAAAAGATTAAAATCCTGAGAAGCGATAATGGTGGCGAGTACATCAATACGAGATTTAAGCAGTATTTGAGTAAGGTTGGAATCCGGCATCATACTACTGTTCCTCACTGTCCACAGCAAAATGCAGTTGCCGAACACGCGAACCGAACAATTATGGAGGCGGTGCGCTGTATGCTTCTGGAAGCAGGTTTGGATCAACGGTTCTGGGCTGAGGCTGCGAACACTGCGGTGTACATTAAAAATCGCTCACCTACAAAGGCAGTTATGGGTGCAACTCCAGAAGAAATTTACACTGGACATAAGGTAAATTTAGATAACTTACGTGTGTTTGGTTGTTTAGCTTACGCTGTACAAAATAAACGTAATAAACTGGATCGCAAATCTAAACCTTACATATTCGCGGGATATTGTGAGAACACAAAAGGATACAGGCTATTGGATGTTAAGAGCTATAAGCTAACAATAGCGAGAAATGTTAAGTTCATTGAGAATCAATTCCTCAAGCATCTGAACTTCACTAAAGTAGAATCAGATATGATTATAGAACTTAAAACTCCTTGTGTATCCGAGAATAGAACAGAGTCAGAACAAACTTCTGATGATGCTAATGATAGCGAGGCTTCGACCAGTAGCTTGGTCACAGATCATCACTCAGATGCTACTTATGTTCCAGACGTTTCATTTGAGACAGATGACTCGAGAGCAGAATACGTGGAAGCTGATGAGAACTTCTTCCTGTTTGGTTTTTTGACGGGGGAAGCGTGTGGCAGTGATGATCCAAGAACAGTTAAAGAAGCGTTGAATAGTCCTGAAGCCATACAGTGGCGAGCTGCTATGAAAGACGAGTATCAGTCCTTTTTGGACAATAAGTGCTTTACCTTAACCGATTTGCCGAAAGGTGTAAAGCCAATAAAGACCAAATGGATATTTAAGAAGAAAAAAGGGCTTAACGGTGAACTATTACAATACAAAGCACGTCTAGTGGCAAAAGGATTTACACAAAAGTATGGAGTGGATTATTTTGAAACTTTTTCACCTGTAGTAAGATACGAAACCATAAGAATGTTATTAGCTTTGGCTATAGAGTACGACATGGAGATTGACCACATGGACGTAAAAACAGCCTTTCTAAACGGTGATTTAAAAGAAACCATTTTCATGGAAATACCAGAAGGTTTTGAAAAAGGTAGAGGCAATAATAAGGTGTATCGACTACACAAAGCTGTGTATGGTTTAAAACAAGCGCCTAAATCATGGAATGAAAAGATCAATCATATTCTTGTCAACAAACTCAAGTTTAAGAGATTGGTCTCTGAACCATGTGTATACATAAAGCGAAATGGCGACAAGTTTGTGATTATCGCATTGTATGTTGATGATTTACTAATTTTTAGCAATTGTAATGCGGAAAAAAAGTAAAACTAAATCATTGCTGATGAAAGAATTCGTGATGAAAGATCTTGGTCCTGTAGAAAGAGTTCTTGGATTAAGAATCAGGAAAGAGAATGGCAAGATCACTCTAGATCAAAGTGCCTATATTAAAAAGATATTAGAGAAATACAAAATGCAAGACTGCAAATCTGTTGAAACTCCAATGCAGTGCCAAAAATTGAACAAAGCTGAAGAAAAGGATGACAGTTTGGAGTATCGAGAACTTATCGGTTGTCTTATGTATGTAGCGGTCTGTTCGCGCCCTGATATATGTCACGCTGTAAGCGTATTAAGCCAATTCAATAACTGTTTTTCCGATGTCCACTGGAAAGCAGCTAAACGCGTGTTACGTTATCTTAAAGGTACAGTAGATTACTGCATTACCTACAAGAAAACTGGCTTATCTGTGACGGGTTTTGCTGATGCAGACTGGGCTTCTAATGAAATTGATAGACGTTCTTATACGGGATATGTTTTCAAAATTGGGAATTCTATTACTTGTTGGGAAAGTAGGAAACAGCGTACCGTTGCATTATCGAGTACTGAGGCGGAGTACATGTCGCTCTCCGATGCTTGTAAAGAAGCACTGTTTATAAAAACTTTCTTGCACGAATGTATAGGTAACAACGTTGAAATAATTATTTTAAATGATAATCAGTCAGCCTTGAAATTGACTGAAAGTAGTATGTTTCATGGTAGGTCAAAACATATAGACATACGTCATCATTTCGTCCGGGAGGCGGTCAGCAATGGAGCAGTAAAAATAAATTACATGCCAACGTCCAAAATGACGGCGGATGTCTTAACTAAACCTTTGTCGGTAGAGAAACATAAGTATTTTGTAAACGAGTTAGGTTTGGCTACCGATGTATGTTGACAAGATATGTTTAAGGGGCGGTGTTAGAGGTTGCAAACCTATATGTTTAATATAAACTACATCTTGTCTACTGCTTGGTGTGTCCTAGCAACCCGTTGTAACTTTAGTCCAATTAATATATTTTTCTGTTGTACTACAAATATGTATTTTCTTCCTGCAATCGTATCCCATTCTCTAATAGAGAGTTTGGGCCTGAACCCAAACTGGTTGTCGTGCAAAGTTATTATATTGTTTAACTGAGCATTAAGCATGCTGTCAAATACCTTCGCGATGACTGTCGCTAATGAGATCGGTCTGTAATTGGTTTTGTCAGATATATCACCTGTTCTATTCTTAACAATTGGTACTACGACCGTCCTCATCAGATCGTCCGGCAAGTACGAATGACGAAGGCAGAACGTGAACAGCATGGCCAAAACACGTGGCAGATGGGGACCTGCATTCTGTAGGTGCTCGATGCTTAGTCCGTCATGTCCTGGAGACTTACCCCTGGTCATACAACCTACGGTCTTAGCTATGTCCGCAGCTGAGAACACACTTGGTTTCAAGACAGTACACTGTGACTCAGCAACGACCACCTCAGGGAGTGGAATACTGCTTGGCTCGACACAAAACTGGGATTTAAAAACATTGGCAATATTCCTTTCAGCAGACACGCCATCGACGCTCACTGGCAAACCAGTTCTAAGGTTGTGCTTTTTTGTAGACTTCCAGAAGCCCCGAAAGTCTTTTTTAGTGTGCAACTTAGCTAAGATGTCCATCTGAATTTGGTCTTGGTGATTCTGGCACCACCTTAATTTGGATTTAAAGATCCTACGAGAGTCACACATTTCCTCATAAGTCGTGCCAGACGTTGGTTTGCCACAATTAAGACACACATTAAACTTAAGCCTAGCGTACGAGTGAGCCCCGCTGACGTGTTTATTCCAACCCACCACGCGCTTCGGCCCCCTGCTAATGACTCCCGTCGCCCTGCTGACAAAAGAAAGTAAAAGTAATATCATAATACCTACCTAGATAATTAGGTACCTATGCAGTTATTTTTCTAAAAAATGGATGCAAGTGCAAAATTAATATACATTAAACTAATCAACATAGGTAGGTAACTGAATTCGTAGCATTCGTTTTGGAATGAGATGAGTAGAAACAGCGTCCCTATGCCTGAACGGTGTGCATAGGATACCAGCTTTACCAATTAGATGGTAATAAGTGATTTTTTAAAACCTAGTCCTACAATATTTATATTTGAATAAGAAATAAAACACAGATTTTAATTTCACGTTTATTGTTCTTCGTCTAAATTACGAACTAAAATAGTGTCTAAAAACTGTGCAGGGGGGTTGACATTATTTTGATACCTCGCATAACTTAGGTACCAAATAATGGTCATAACATGGGCGCAGCAACCGATAGTTCTGCGCCCAACGATACAATTACAGCAATATTCGACTATTGCCTGTCGACCTATTTGTGATGAGTCAATTAAAATATATACAAAATACACTTTAGTACTTATATGACGGCTGTGAATTTTCCCCCGTAATAACCATACGGTTTCAGAATTTAATTCTAATTCTGTGATCAATTGTTGATCAACCTCCCTGCACACCTCAACAACATAGGATCCATCTTGCCTAACATGTTCACCGTAGTATGAGCGGGCTTGTTTCAGTTGATACACACCCAACGGTATTAAAATTAAATCATTCAACTCCATCTGTGGAAAATCATGGAGAATTTCACTATTAATAGTTTTACTTTCAAACTGGGCCCGCCTTCGATTTAAATTGTTTTGTTCTACAAAATCCGCCAATAAATTATTTCTGAACATATTTTCTTGGATTATCGAGATTATTATTCTAGAATCCTCTCTGTCTTCTAGAACTGGGTGAAACTTATTAATTAATGCTGCTGCCACCTTAAAATCTTGCATCAAATGTTTAGACGCTCTATTAAAATATTCTTGGCGCAGCAGCTTAAAATCTCGTTTAAAGCGTCCATTGACCACTTCTACTACCCATCGACATAGGGTCACTTTACGGGATTCGTTAGCATTTGCTGTATTTAATTGGTGTTCACCTGGTTGTAATGAGAGAGGATAATGAACCGAGTAGTTCAAGCTTTGTAGTAGCGAAATGCTATCACGAAAGCCTCGGTCTAAAATCATAACGTCACCTTCTCTAAAATAATTAGGCAAAGGTTTTGTAGAATCATAAAATTCATCTTTTAAAATGTCAGCGTCTGATTTTGTGGCTGCGTAAGGGCCCAGTACATCAAGTATATAGCCATCACAACATACTACAAGGAACGGTTTGACAAGATTCCTATATTTGTGGAGGGAATATGTTTTTTTTGGTATGCATAATTGCTACTCTTCTGAACATAAATATACGTTCCATCCATAATAACAATTGCCTTTCTATCCTCCAAGTTAGCCCCAGGGTTTCCAAACAAAGACTCAGGAATATAGAGGTTTCTTGCAGCAACTTCTTCTCTACTCAAATGTTGTAACCCTAAATGTGCTGGCACAAAGCTTTCTGTCATAACCTCTCGTGCTTTAGCGACAAGTCTTGAAAGAGTACTTCTTCCAATTTTTAATAATGAAGACATTCTTTCGTCTGAATCTCCTGTTCGGAGCTTCATTAAATAAGCGCCCAGTGAAGTAGCACGTTTTTGAAAAACGGGAAGTTTTGCTTCAAGTTCTCTGAATTGCTCTTTCGTGCGTCCCAGCCAATACCACACAAGATGATCATCCATTTGCTCAATATTTTCAAAATCTAATGTGTTGTTTTCATTATTCAATAACTCACAAAAGTCTTCTATTTGAGCGGCTGTGAAACTTCTGATAACATTTTCAGTATCAAAGAGATCTGACCATGACTGCCTTGCTAAATGCAATTCACATATACGACATCGTGGTGGTATATAAAACTTGTGATCTTTAAAGAGCCTCACTCTTAACACAAAAGGAACTAGTCGCTGTGAAGTACTATCACAATGCAGAAATATACATTTGTTATGTGTATCTGCTGCTCTTGAGTAGTTTGGTAAGGTTATTCTTTCCGTATGCTGTGCAACTGGATTAACTTCTGATGCAGGTAATATATCATTGACAGACGTGGTGTTTGCTCTTTGAAAGCATCTGTTGCAAAGCATATCTGATGGCTGAACCTAAAACAATAAAAATAAGTTGGTTACACATATCATTCATATTACAATAAATAAAACAATTTACACTTCAAATGTTGTACTTATTTTATTCATAACAATAATACATAATTGTGTTGAATATTGATTGGTAAATAATAATTATATTCTATTTTAAATCTAGATTCATTTAAAATTCCAATAATAAAGCAATCATTACAATAATTTAAGCTTTAAGCATACTAGATTAACCAGTCACTCACCTCTCGCGGTTGAATCCAATTTCGTACAATATCTAAAATGTGGCTATTACTTTCCGCTTGTAAATGGTGAGCTTGGATTCGTGTCACTGAACAGCCACATACCACACACACATGTTGATGACCAACCATTGTTCTTGTCACATCCTGCAAATCTTGCGACGTTGTGGTATCTTGATTACCAAATAATGTGTGACAAGCATCACAAATGTAATCACTTGCAGTCACCTGTAATATAAAAAAAACATGTTTTAATTGGTTATTTTATACTTTCTCTTCTATACAGAGTCATTATAATGTAAATAGTCCCAAATCGAAGTAAAACTTACTATTTGAGGTGCAACTCGCTGCTGTACTTGCACAAGAATGGCATCATCATGAAGAATATGTCGTCTCTGTCTATTGAAATTAATACCACAATTGGCACATCTCGATTGATTGCTTGTAGTAGGAGTATTCCTTGATGTAGATGGTACTGAATAATGCCTTGCGGCACGGTCACATCTTTGCCAACACGGGTGACAAATATAATGTGATGGACGTATCTAAAAAAATAATAATAACATTAACACCCACTGCAATTCCAATATTAATAATGACCCAAAAATAATAATGTTTTATTATCATACACACCTGCAATGGCATAAGTCTTTCTTTGATGATATTTCTGATATTCACATTATGTTGAGTGTCAGTTCTCAGAGCAATCAGTTGATGTGAACGTACTCGAGGTGCCAATGTTCTATTGCAGAGTGCACAGTTTCTACCAATATTGCTTGTTACTGAAATGTTTATCATCTGTTGAGCAGATGTCCAACATGTTGTGCATACAAGATCATGAGCTTCAACCTAAAAAAAAAACATGCTCACTTGTTGTGTTACAAACTTAGATAACAGGGGCCTGAATTTGCTATGCAATACTGTCAGAATGGTCGATCATTATCTATACAACCTACCAACTCTAGCCTGAATTGTTATGTGCTTACCATCCAGTGCTCCGACACAGTTAGGGAAATTCCACAACAATTTAAAGTCATTGGCAATAATTTTCCATTTATCTTCTGTAGGCAAAGGTAGCATTTCACTCATCAGAGTTTCCTTTATTATCTTGCATGTTTCCATAACTATGGAATATGCTGTGCTGTGGCCCAAGCGGTAACTAAATGAAATTGTCTTCAGAGAATCCCCTGTTGTTAGATACCTGGAACAAATAAATCTATGTATAATATTATTTTCATTGCAGGTTCAACATGCAAAACACGGTGGAATAACATAAGAGACAACTATCGAAAATCGTTGAAGAAAACGGAAACTAAAAGTGGACAAAAGAAGACTAATGTTAAATTATACAAGTACTATGAACAATTACATTTTTTGAAAAAATATTTCAATGAACGACCGACAGTACAAAGTGTAGAACCAGAAAAAGAAAATTCTGACTCCGAAACCAACGAGCCTCGAAATACCGTATCCATTTCACCTGATATATCCATTGTCGCTAGTAACGAAGCATCCATTCCATCACCAAGCTACGTATCCACTCCATCACCACAGTGCGTCCGCACTCCCACACCATCACCAAGCCATGTATCCACTCCATCACCACCATCACTGTCGTCTCCATCTACAACATCTACTTTAAGAAAGAGAAAAGGTTCGACAAAATGCACACCAAAACCATCCTCAGCATCTTCATTAATGGAATATGTTCTTCAAAAAAATCAAGAAAAAGCTGAACGCGTCGAGCACCCAGTTGATGCTTCTTTAAATGGTATTGCACCCACACTGAAGAATTTGAATCAATATTACTTAAATTTGGCTAAGACTGAAATATTTACTACTGTGCAAAAATATGAGATGAAGATTATGACAGAGCAAAATGTACCATTATATCCAAGAGATATTGCAACTGAACCAACAAATACAAATCTCACATCGCAACCTATTCTTGACTCTACTGGATTGGCTAATATAGTAGATCCCACAAAATCATACCTTCAACATAGTGATGTGCAGCAATTTGTTATGAACTATACAGTTAACGAATGATAACGCTCTAGAACTTAACAAAGTGTTAAAAGTATAATGTGTTTATGTGCCACATACGAAGTAGTAAAACTGATTTAAATACATATTTTCAGAATTTTAATTAAAAAGTTATCCTTAACATACCTGTCAGTGGATGGATACATCTGCACTGCAAAAAATGTGTTCACTGATATGTTGTCGGCTGTTCCTACCTCCAAAAAGGTAAAAATAAAGTTAATAAAATCTGGTTTACCTACCTTAGACAAATTGCTAGCCGCTCTCTAGGAGATATAGCCTTCCTCCAACGAGTATCTTTCTTTACTAATTTATTTCCTAGCTTCTGAAGGAGAATATTAAAACAGCTTTCCGACATTTTAAAATATTCAAAATACTTTCTTTCGTCTTTAATTAATTCTTTGTATAATGTCACGAATTGTCCTTCTGATTCTCTTAACTTCCTTGCTTCATGTACCCATTTTCTTTTTTTTCCTCGATTCTCTTCTTCTTCTTCGTCTAAAGCAATGGCTATCATAGCTAATTCTGTGTTATTGAAGAGTGCCATCAAAACAATCGACGTCAACGCTAGTCTGAAGGGAACGTCGTGCACGAAGACCCGCAGAGATCTGTACTGTGCCTGATATGTGTGAATTGAAGCACTGACGCACCACTGTAGCACGGATACGGAACTGTAACGGTACTGTGCCGGAACTGTGGGTTCACTGATATGTGTGAATCGACCTTTAAGTGTTTTAGAAGGATGTGAAGATTTTGACAGTGACGATTCCGTGCAAGACCCTAACTATGTAATTGATGGTTTTGCTGAAGCATGTTCTAGTGACGACAGCTCGAACATATCAGCGTCTATAATTACGACACAAGCAATAATTATCCGCAATGAATCTCGTAATGCCGAAATGGGACATGCAATATCAACCGGTTTTGATGCCAGTGTACAGCCGGAAATGAGTAGTAGAGTAGATTTGGAACAGGCTACTGCTATTAGCGAAGAATCCAGGCGACTGGAAGAAGAAATGCCTATGGATGAAAAACACATGGGAGGCCTTCAAAAGGAAGAAAAAGAAAATTTGGCCAAATGACTAGAGAAGAAAGGAAACAAAGGAAGTATAAAAACTTATCTTACGTTAATTATAAGAAAACAGAAGTAAGCCCTACGATTTTTATTGATTTTAACTGTAATTGTGTAAAAAAATGTAGTGAAAAGATTTCACTTCAAGACCGGCAAGCTGAATTTGAGAAATTCTATGAATTAGGGTCGTATCATGCTCAAAATATGTTCATAGTAGCTGCTGTTAAAGAAGTTCCAGTCAAACGACGCTACGTATCACAATCACAAAATATCTCCAAGAACAGGTCATTTTCACGACAGTATTTCCTAAAAGGTATTCTAATATGTAGGGAAATGTTTGTAAAAACAATTCACACAACTCCAAATAGGATTGATACAGCACTTAAAAAGATGAGGTCGGATTCTATTTCGGACAAACGTGGAATTAATGGAGATCGCAATAAAATTAATGAGGAAAGCGAATTTTTTTTCATAAGTATTGTTAAACAGCTCCCTACGTACATTTCGCATTACTGTCGTGAGAAAGTAGGAGCTGCGAAATTTTTAAGATCAGATATGACATTTCCTAAAATTTACCAGATCTACACTGAAGAAGCACATTCAGCAGGCATTAATGTCTTGTCATATCCAAAAGTAAAACAGATTTTCTTAACCAAAGGACATGTCCAGAAATGGGTTTTTATTATTTAATAATTCTAACAAGAGTAAATTAAATATACATATTTGGATAGACATCCCAAGAACTAGTCGTTCTACCTATATCATACATTTTTAAAGGCCTCCAATTTTGAAAAAAATCGTTTTTTATTTTCGTGAGAATTTACTTCTAAAACGAACAAACCTTTCTAATTATCTAGGATAATAAAGTGAACACACCCAAAAACAAGTAAACTTGTCAAAATTGACACGGGAGAACTGTCATTACTGTCAGTGTCAATCAATATTTGATGACAATGACAATCTACACATAGATAAAGTTATAGTCGTAAAATAGTAAATACATTATTTACAGTCAAAAATGTGTAGCAATATCCACCAAAAACTGAAAGCACGTGAACATTTGATGAAGCCATAATCTATATGATTATGGTTACTTCGAATGCTCACGTGCAAATTGCAATATTTTACTAAGACCCCAGTCATCAAGAAGTGCATGTTATTCCAGAAGAGCTTAGAATCAGCAGGAGTAAACAAATAATAATGGTATCTACTGATCGAAACCATTGTTTAATTACCTAGGAGAATTCCTTTTTAGTGATTTGGATTCGACATCAGAAGTGGATGAAAAGCCTTTCGAAAATGATGCTATTTAAAAACTGATTAGTATTGGACGCAAGTGTACGGTTTTGTTATGAATAAAACTTCAGTTTTTAAAATAAGGTGCGTTGGGGTAATACCGGACGGATTTTCGAATAGTTGCAAGGATGTTGCAAAAACTTTTTTTGCTCAAGTTTGGTATACACCACATTCCTGATAAATGGTGGAAATTGTTAATAATTAAATAAATGATATTGTCATTTTAAATTTAATTTATCTACAAACACTCGATACTTTTTGTTTTGTGAGCCTGTAAAATCAAGACACAATTTTTGTGAGTATAATGCCTATATGGCCGCAAAGGGGCAAGTTCGGACACCAATATAATACTATTTCTATTGCTAGGAGCACAAGGTGTATAAAAATAATGCATCCGATCTTTCTTGCTCTTTTACATGACATCAACCAAATCTATATAATACTGCAAACATGGTTGTATCAAAAGATTCTTTTTTTTTTGGTTTAAACTGTCCGTTCTTACCCCAGGTACCAAATTTAGAAGAAATTGAGATTCTCAAAGTTTGGTTTTATACACAAGCATACTATCAAATAAAATACTGTAGGTTAACGCGTCATAAAACATTGGAATATTGTATGGTTGGTAGGGAGATGGAAGAAAGAGGTGCTAGGAACAAAAATTTGTTATTTTTTTTAGAGAAAACCAGGAATCCTCAAACAATGAAACGAGTGTGTAAGATAGAATAAAATATTATTTATTAATCTTTAGTATGGAAATCACAAACAAGGAATGAAATAATATCGTAAAATCTTAATTAAACTTCCCCTATGACTAAAATATAAAAAAATAAATCAAAACGTAAATTATTTATCAATAACAAGACACTAGGAATATTTTACCATCTTAAAAATAAATCTTAGATAACAGAAACACAGAATGAAATAATTCTTCCTCTTCAATTTAAAAACACTCTTCAATTTAAAAGAAATTCTCATCATCGTCATTCATAAGGGTATACTCAACAGGGTCTTCATTTATCTGTAGTAGTTGTATCACTTTAACTATATTAGAATCAGGTACATAGTCTTGATCTTTACGCTTAGGAATAACAAATTTTAGGTTGTTTTTCTTGCCAACAGTTTTATAGAATGTTATCTGGTACATATTTGCGTTTGAGTTGATATTATTATTTTCAATGATACCGACGTAATATGTCCAAGTTCGTTTAAAATATCTAACGAGAACTGTATCCCCAATATTGTACGTCTTCAAATCATCAATATAATTTTTGGTCCCACCGTCATCATCTTTATCAGTGTTGATATAAAAGTTTCCACTGAAATAATTTTGATCTTTTGTCGTTGTTTTTGTAGGGCAATTAACTTTCTTCATTCTTTTCTTTGGTATATTGCATACGCTTGTACTTTGTGATCGCTTCCGCTTTTGATTTGTAAACAAATCTAAATCTTTATCAATTGGCTTTAGTTGTAAACTTTCTGGTAAAATTTTATAGAAAGCTTTATTTTCTGGTGTGATTTTTACAGACGACAAGATAGTCACTTTGTTATTATCATTTGCCTTATTCATATGAATTTCTGGAATTTCCTCTATCTCGCATGACTCTTCGCAGTTATCGTCCTTTGGACTTGATATTCTCTCTTGAATATTATGCATGTCATGTATTTCTTTAACTATTTGTTCAATTTGTTGTTCTCTAGATGCTAATTCTAAGTCAGTCTTATTTTCCTCATAATAATTAAAGTCAGATAATTTATCACAGTTAGATAAATTGTCGCTCAAAAAATCTAATAAGTCAGAATCACTGTGTACGCTCATCTGAACACTTTCAATTGTCGTAACACTGCTATTAGATCTTTTACGTTTTTTCATAGCTGTCTTCGTAGTTGTCTTTAGGCCAGATTCATTATCCAATTTATGTAACACACTTTTCTTTCTGTTTTCATCATGCTTGTACACTTTTAAATCATTTTCTTTGTCAGTTCGCGTTTTTTTTCCAACTCCTTTGCCTTTTTTAGAAATATACATGTCAGTGTTGTTCTTGTTAGTTAAAATCGATACATTTACGGTTGCTTCTGATCTTAAGCCTTTATCTTGAATTCCAGATGGTCCTGGTATAGGATCAAATGCATAATTTTTTGATTGAAGTACTGTTCTTTGTTTCCGTTTTGTTATATTTTGTATTTCATTTGTTAATTCTATCGCATGCTGTTTTTCTAGAAAAGATTTTGTTATCACTTCTGCACCTTTTGCGACTCGTTTTAACTTAATAGCCATATTGTTCTTGGAGTTTTGAGGATGTTGCGAAACTTTTTCTAGAAGTATTTGTTCGAAACTGGCGAGTAGTTTTGTAGAGCTGTTATAGGATATGATCTTATTAATTTCATCTATACATATCTGTGCTAAAGTTTTCTGTTTTTTTAAAGTCACTGAAGCCATGTGTTTTTGCCATCGCGCATAAGCAGCTGGGTCATATTTGTCCTTTGGTATAATTGCAGGGTTAAAAGGGTAAATGCCACCTTTTTTAAAGCCATTTTTTATGACTTGTGGTTTCGTTTCCTGCCACGCTTCAGCAAACATTTCAGCAAAACTTTGTTTTCTTAATTTCAATCCAACGTTTTGTCGTTGCCATTTTACGAGATTTTTATCCCAAATTGTTTTAAAAGATTTAAACACAGCCAAGTCTAGCGGTTGCAATAGATGTGATGTGTGTGCAGGAAGCTTCAGTATAGTAATATTGTTCTCTATAGCTAAAGCTACTACTTTGTCATCGACATGACTAACATGTCCATCATACAGCAATAATACAGGCCTGTCTTCACTTAAATTAGGTATAAATACTTTTGATATACAGGGTGATTGGAAGATGGGTGCAAAGCTTTAAGGCGAAGATAGTACAGACAATTTAGAACCATTTAAGCCATGGTTGTCTTAGACGAAGTCTTACCAAATATTTTTAAACCAATTTTTAAGTTTTTTTTCGGAAATTCTCAAAATTTAATATAAACTGCATAATTATGGCCAAATTGAATGATAAATGAATTCATTTTTTATTTATTTAATTAAAGTAATGTGTAAGCAATCAAGCAAAACATGTTTTAGGCTTCTGTGTCATTAGACATTTTTTTTACAGACATTTAAAGCTCAGAAAAAATAAAAAACTTGTACAATACGTCTTTTAAACCTTATTAAAAAAAAAATTGGTAAGACTACGTCTAAGACAACCATGGCTTAAATGGTTCTAAATTGTCTATACTATCTTCACCTTAAAGCTTTGCACCCATCTTCCAATCACCCTGTATAATCATAAAAAATACTAGTTTCCATCCAGCCTCGTTTGCTGGCTGCATACGCAAGGTTGAAATCGTATTTTTCAGGATTCTGTAACATCCACTGTTCGTACATGTGTTTGCCCTTAAATACGATCAGGGGGTCTAATTTCTGTCCGGCTGCATTTACAGTAGTCAAAACTGTGATATTTTCCTTAGCGCTTCCACACGTTGTTCGTGTACAAGGTTCCCCTCTGGCACCTACAACTTTAGTTTTTGTGGGATCGAGACAAACTGAAGTTTCATCCAGGTTCCAGATTTGCTTGGGATCCGAAATATTTAACTCGCGGAGCGTCTTTTCGAGAAGAGTAAAATATTCATGAATGATGAAAGGATCTGTCATTTTTTTTCTAAGGTATTCTACAGGTTGTGGCTTTTTAATTGACAAATTATGGCGTTGGCGAAAAGAAATAAACCAGTCTGGTCCCGGTCTGTCATTATTGAAGGGGGTTTTTATTTCATTTCTTTTTATAAAATCTTGAGTAACATCGAGTACCTCTTCTCTTGATAACCCCCAACCCCACTTTTCCAGTGTTCGTAAGCAATTTGCCAGTTTAGTTTCTAATGCCGCTGGGATAGCTGTTGGCCTGCCGAGGGTATTACTTACTATTGCTGTTTTCTTTAGGATTCTATCACTTAGTGTGGATGTAGGAATACCATACAATTTAAAAGCAGCCAAATAAGTGAGCTCCTTATTATTTATTCTCTGCATGGCTAATTGCAGTGCTTCTTTAGTATAAGAAGTGGCCCGCGAAGAGGTTCTGGTATATTTACGTGGCATCTGTAAGTGAATTGTTTTTGTAAGTATGTATCTAATTGTGACCCCTGACACAAACCTTAACATCCCAGTTTCGTAAGTCCCATATTTAAGGCGATTACGAACAAAAATTCATTATTTAAAATTAAAATCATGTGTACTTAATAAAAGTTTGACAATCACTGCCAATTTCGAAACGGATTAAGACCGGATATTTTTATCCGATCTTCACTCTAGATGGTTAACACCGGATTTCAGCCTACAGAGATAGTACACATTTCTAGATTCGTTTTATCGGGTTATCACTTCTTAAAACTTAGTATTTAGGCACAATAATTCCAAAATAAACTATATTTTTGCTAAAATATGCAAAAACAAATGAAGGTGAAAGACCGGACCGATACACATTTTATAAAACTTACCTTGTTTTCTCTAACGGCACGTAGTACACGTCCGAGTACCCGGAGCGACTGGCGATCAGTGCGGGACGGGGCGGAACATAATGACGTGGCGCGAATTAAGTAAGCGACAACGGAAGTATTTAAAAAATAACTTTATTCCGACAGAGTTACAGCGAAACAGTAATTGATTTTCTCTAACAAAATATTGATCTTATATACTAACTTAATTGCTAACGTAGTACATGCACAGCGTGATCAGATTGACGCCTGTTCTAGATAATTATAAATGCTGATCGCGCAGTGGGGAAATTGGGAAATAATAATCTAGTAAATACTTATTGTCTGACAAAGCTGATATTGGTAGGTTGGGGTTCCTTAACTCCTCCCTCCCTAAGAGAGGAATTATCCGAGGGTGTCGCAGACGGTTTCGGAGAATTTCGACAAAAGTTTATGAACTGAAATTTATACATTATAAAGATAACTATTGCTATTACAATAACTACATACTCTAAGATGGTCCATATACTAATTTCTATTGTCACTGTTTGTGTCGTATCGTCTATTTCACTAAATTTTGCACTTTGTAACACTTCTTTCACATCACTGAAGTCCACATTTCTTAAATCCACTTTCTTTGATCTTCTCTGAATGTCCTGTTGTAGGTCTGGCATCTGGATCAATGGCAGCTGGAAACTGGAAACTGTAGTGTTTGTGGTGGCGGCAACGATGACTTCGCCTATTTGTGTCTCGCATTGTTGGCCAGGTGTCACGATGTAGGTCCCAAGAATAGTGTACTTCAGGATTTCTGTATTGCAATTCTCGGTGATGATGAGATTTTCCTCTGAGTAAACCAACCATTGGTTGTCGGTTATTTTCTGTATCTTAGTTTTTTCTATTTCAATATGGTTCTGTATGCAGTTTTTGTAGTTGTTCTTCATCAGCATTATTTGTTCAATGCAGGTCTCGGTTGGAAACTGGGCTAAATTAGTTTCAGCGCAAAGAAATTTTCCATTTTCAATCTCAGTACATGGGCTTACCACGGGCATGTATTTCAATCTATTCACCATCAGGTAAGGATATTTGGGTATTATTGTAAAGGTATTTGGAGAATGGAATATAGGGATGGGTATAACCTTGTAATAATTATATGTTTCGTTATTTATTAGGGGAACTTCTAAAACAAAAACTAACTTGTTGTTATTTATATATGATTTAAGTATGATATTACGTTCTAATTTTATTAAATTATGTTTGCTTACTGGGTATATTGTTCTAGCATGTTTAGCAATGACTTCTAACGTATTATATAATTCTGTACTATTTATAATGGATTGGTGCAATGTATTCAGTTTGCTAAAGGCTATTGCCGTTTCAATCTCTTGTATGTTTTCGTAACAGGTCCGAAAGTTATTTAAAATTTGATACATAGTATTTAATATTTGGAAAAGTTTGTTAAACCTGAACTCATGTTCAACTAATTTTTCCATTTCATTGGTATGTAAGCCCAAGTTTTTAATATTTGAATTTATTATTTCCGAGTCATTTACTAATTTATCAAAAGCTTTTTGCATTGATGATACTTTACGTTCGACCACATGCTCTTTGTTCTGTATCATTTGGATTTCTCTATCATATTTAATTGCATCGTCTTCATCTAAATTTCCTGTGATAGCTTTTACAAGTGAGCCTAATGGATTAAACAAAGCTCTTTTATTTCTATAATGGAAAGGTAAGATTTGAAAAAATCTATCCTTAGTTAGTTTAATAAGATATTCTATTTGGCTTTCTATTCCTATAGTTTCGTTACTAAGACTATTTTCCTTAATTTTAATTTTCAAGTTAGTAAAATCCCGAATATTATTATCTATTTGTAAGTGTAATGATTCTAAATCTACACTTTTGTATATTGTCCAATAACTATTCCTCTTCACTGCTACTCCCCGCTTTATCGCTGCTATCCCCGGATTCTGACCGAGGTTTTGGAGGTCCAGCGTGAGTGTTGGCACCACTAGTACCAGAAGTACCAGGCACGATCTGTGGAGGACGTTTTACATTTTTTAAGGCTACTCTAGTTTTCCTTTTCTTTACTTCTACTGGGACTATATTTCTTTCAACTTCACCTATTACTTTCGCTTTTTCATATCGAGGTTTTTCTTTAGCTTTTCTAGTCCTAGTGTCTTTCATGTAAATATTATCGTCTGGTTCGAGTACCGGTGTCGTTTCGCCACCTTTTTTATTAATTATTTTAATTTTATCGGATTCTAATTTTTCTGTTATGAATTCATAGAGTATTTTAAGGCGTTTTCTATGATCTAACAATAATTTCTGAGTTAAGTTCTTCTCTCTATCCACGTTAAATACATTATCGGAATAAGTGTGACCAAATACTAGTTCAAAAGGCGTAAAATCTGTTGCTGAATGTATGGTGTTGTTATAAGCCATGATGGCATAAGTCATAACTGATGCTGCATCTAAATCGCTTTTATCGTATTTTGCTATACGATAAATCTCAATAATGGTAGAATGAAACCTTTCTACTATTGCCATTGAACTGGGATTATTTGGCGTCCCAATATGAAGTTCAATTTTGTAAAAGCTTAACATTTCTTTAATCAAAGTATTGTTGAATTCTGTACCGGAATCGCAACTAATTTTCCTAGGCAGACCATACATGCTGAAATATTTAATCAATGCCCTAACTATCTCTGGTGTACTCCTATTCGGTACCTCTATGGCTTGTGCTATCTTACTAAATGCATCCACTATAGTTAAATAATATTTCCCTTCAATATATAATAAATCCATAAAAGCTTCCTGAAAAGGGGCATCCTGGGTTTGTGTTAACTGAATGTGGGGTTTAATCGGCTTTCTATCATATTTCATGCGTTTACATGTTTCGCAAGCATTTATGATTGCCGTGACTGTCTCTTTCATGTTTGCCCACCAATAATGTCTTTTAAGTTTGGTTAAAGTTTCTTTAATACCTCTATGACATGTTTTCCCGTCGTGGTATTTTAAAATAACTTCTTTTTGATCTTCTTCAGATCCTGTCAAATTTATAACTCTTTCTGTACACTCGGTTAACTTAACTGAATCCTTTTTAAATAACTTAATTACCATGTTTGAAAAAGTTTTTCTAAAAGATGTGTGTTCGAAGTATATAAAGTACTTATGTTTTGGATCAATATACTCTTTCAAAAAGTCTTTAACTAATATATCGTTATTTGTCGGTAAGTGAACTTCGAGAATTTTTTGTTTATTATTTGAAATATCTTTTACGTCTAATTTATTTTTAAACCATGAATGAATTAAAATCTGTTTTGGTTTAGTATCGACAGCTTCGTTTAAACTAGGAATGCCTTCGTGTTCTCTATTTGAAACTGAGTTGGCAGTGACCCCATCATCAGAATCCGAAAGTTCTATCGTTTCTATTGGAGTTTCGGGGTCTTGCAATTCGTTTTCTATAATTTTTTGTATACGTTCCTGCCTATCTCCTATATTTACGAATATTGAATCTAAATCGTCGTCAATTGCATTAATCTTAATCCTAGATAAAGCATCTGCATTCGTGTTTTGAGGGCCTTTCTTATATTTTATTTCGAAATCGTACTCTTCTAACCTTAACCGCCATCGCGTGAGTTTACTATTGGGCTCTTTCAATGAATACAGCCAAGCTAATGGTCTATGGTCTGTAAATATGGTAAACTTATTACCATACATATACGGTCGAAAGTGCTTAACTGCCCATATTATGGCTAAAAGTTCCTTCTCGATAGTGCTATATTTTACTTCTGTGTCGCTTAAGGTTCTACTAGCATAGGCTACAGGCTTATCTGAGCCTATCGTTCCTTGTGACAATACAGCCCCGATCGCAAAATTGGATGCATCTGTGGTTAAAATAAAAGTTTTACTAAAGTCAGGAAATTGTAACAAAGGTGCATTTGTTAAAAGCTTTTTACATGTCTCAAAACATTCTTTATATTCTCCATTAATTACAATTTTGCGACCTTTCTTTAAACAAGCTGTTAATGGTCTAGTTATTTTGGCAAAATCTTTGATAAATTTCCTATAATAACCGATTAGTCCTAAAAAGCTTTTAATCTGTGTAACCGTTTCCGGTATAGGATACCTAAGAATAGCGTCTATTTTATCATTATTTGGTTTCAAACCTTCACTTGTAATAGTATGCCCTAGGTAGAGTACTTCCTTTCTAAGAAAATGCGACTTATCTAATTGAACTTTTAAATTTGTTTGACGGAAGCGGTCAAAAACTGCTCTAAGTTTTTCTACATGTTCAGGCAAGCTTTTAGAAAAAATAATGACGTCATCGAGATATATTAAGCAATGTAAGCCTTGAAGGCCTCGTAAGACGTTATCCATCGCTCGCTGAAAAGTTGCGGGTGCGGTCTTTAACCCAAACGGCATTCTGTTAAATTCATAATGACCTGAAGGTGTGCTAAACGCAGTTTTAGCTCTATCTTTCTCCTGAACCTCTAATTGATGGTACCCGCTAGCTAAGTCGAGAGTTGTAAAGTATGTACTATTACCTAGCATGTCAAATAAATCGTTAATGTTGGGCAAAGGGTATTTATCATCAATTGTGATTTCATTGAGCCGTCTATAGTCAACTACCATCCTCCATTTTTGTTGGCCTGACGCGTCTAATTTTTTCGGCACTAAATGTACGGGAGCACTCCAGGGAGAATGAGATTCCTGGATAATGTTATCCCTTAACATTTTCTCGACTTGACTACTGATCTCTTTTGTTTGAATAGGTGGTAATCTATGTGCCTTAATGTTTATTGGGTCTTCATTTTTTGTTCTTATTCTATGTTTAACCTGATTTGTGAAGGTTAACGGAATATTTTCACAATAAAATATATCTTTGTATTCTTTACAAAGTCCCTCAATAACCGTTCGTTCTTCTGAATTCATATGATCTAACTGTAATTTGTCTAAATTCTTTGTTAGCAAGCTGTCCACTTCTATATTATTATCTATGAAATTAACACTAACAGATGGGTCCTGTATGTATGGTTCCACTTGAAAAGGTCCCGTAACTACTAATTTTCTATTTTCATGGCTATAATTCTGAATAACAGTTGTTGCATAGCCTTCAATACACGTAACTAATGCGGCGGGCATTCGAATCCCTTCCGTAAATTGCTTAAAATCTAACACAGCTTCCCCGTTCAGTAAGTTGACTGGGAGTCTTACTCTAAGTTCACTACGAGATGGTAGATTATATATCTCTCTCATAGGCGGTGAATATATGATAGGAATATCAGTATTTTTTAAATGTAATATCTGATTTTCCATATAAATCTTTGCCTGTAATTGCTTCAGCAAATTGCTACCTATTAACCCATCATACCTATCGTCGACACTATAGACATAAAACTTATGGAACTCTTGACTTCCAAAGGTAACCGGTAGTCGAATAATAGCCGTTTCACTATGAACACTCGATGCGTGAGTGCTAACAACTTCGAAGGGTTCATACTGTAAATAATTTTTAAAATATTTATTCGCTATATACGGGCTTATAAACGATCTAACACTCCCCGTATCTATCATAAAAACTGCCTTTAATTCTGGTATAACTATATGTGGTAAATTTAAGCGTTTATTACAATTTATTTTTATTCGTTCTCTAGGGTAGAGGCCGTTATGCAAAAATTTCCCGCCCCGGGTTCTTCCGGAGAAAATTCTTGGCACTCATTGTACGAATAACTTGAACTCTGTTCATTATTATTAGAATTATTTATGTAATTAACACGTCGTGAACTTGCAGTACGCATGGTGACATCAGTATTCGCACCCGACGTAGATGCTTGCGCTGCAAAAGACGGCGTGCTCGGTGCATGTGCCGCGAACTGTTGGTTCGGTTGTGCAATCGGAACAAATGACCTACTTGACTGCGGTGACGCATTATTGTTGTTTGTACGATTAAAATTGTCTTGATTTCTTTGAATATTATTATGTTGTTTATAATGTCTGGGCTGATGCGAATTGTTCGGTGTAAATGTGCTGTTTGTAGCACTATTCGGTACATGTGTACTTGATATGCTATGTGAATCTTTCTTTTGATTATTAGATTCAATTGCATTTTGGTTATTTGGCAAATTGGGTCTGTTATTTCTGCTAAAATTACGTCTGTCGTTTGTTTTCGACTCATAGACTGCCTGGAAGTTTTGTTCTTCTAAAACTATTTTTAATGCATCCTCTAACGTTGTGACGTCGCGCAAACGAACTAATCTAACTAAAAATGGCGGTAAATTAAACAAGAAAGCATTCATTGCTCTGTTACTATAAATGATTTGCTTTGCCTTACGTAGAGATTCATCAATGATAGTTTCTGATATTTTAGCAAATAAAACACTTCTCATCCGCTGTATTCTATGGCAAAAATCTAAATAACTTTCACCCTTATTTATTCTACACGATTCTAACTCCATTGCTAAACAATCCTCTGTGCGTGGATCACCGAAGTGTTGGTTTAACAACTTCTCCAGCTCGTCCCACGTACCTATAGCTTCTCTTTCGCCTACCAAACTGGCTGCTTCGCCTGATAACCTACTTGTTACTACATGAAATAAATATTCATTTTGGGCTGCGGTTCCTTTGAACGTAGACAAAATGTATTCACATTTTTTTACAAATAAAGGCAACATTCTAGTGTCGCCGCTGAATATTGGTATGATGTTAACCAATTCCTGTGGGACACGGGTTACGTTTTCCATTGTGAAAAGTTATGAAAGAAACCAACGCGGAGAAAAAAAAATCACACTAATGTGCTACTAAACTATCACTACTCTAAAATATTAGTACAATTAAAATCTATGCAAATATTATTACGGCGTTGTCCAATCCCTAATAATACACAAACACATAGACTATTACAAGGTTGGGATATAGATGGAAGAGCTGAGAGGAAGGTGAAAAAGATTTACTCACAATTCCGCAGCTAGCTCCATGCTCCCTGAATTACTGCTGTGGCTGGTCCTCTTCCGTAACTCGAAGTGGCTTCTTAATGAATTTATTTGTTCGGCGATCTCTGCTAAACCGTAGACACGGACGTCGGCTGCTCCACGTAGAATTGTATACACGGCAAACTGACTACAGAGATCCTACCGGCTGCGCCAATTAAGTAAGCGACAACGGAAGTATTTAAAAAATAACTTTATTCCGACAGAGTTACAGCGAAACAGTAATTGATTTTCTCTAACAAAATATTGATCTTATATACTAACTTAATTGCTAACGTGGTACATGCACAGCGTGATCAGATTGACGCCTGTTCTAGATAATTATAAATGCTGATCGCGCAGTGGGGAAATTGGGAAATAATAATCTAGTAAATACTTATTGTCTGACAAAGCTGATATTGGTAGGTTGGGGTTCCTTAACTCGCGCAATGTGGCTAGCATTAAAAAATATAGCCAAATAAGTGGGATATTTGATTTCTACGTTCTTTCCCCAGCGCCGTTCTTACCCCAACGCACTTAGTATTTATTTATTGAATTTCTTCATTTTCAATGTCTTCTCTTATTAAAATACAGTCGAGAAACTGAGCAGGTGGAGATAAATTATTTTGATGCCGAGCCCATCCAAGTTACCAGACAATTGTCATCACATGAGCACAGCTTCCAACCGTCCTTTTCCCAATTATGCAACTACAATAATATTCTGAAATACAATTTTCCCAACTAGTCTCTGCCACGTTCAATAAAATATATGTGTAATAAACTCGATTACTAATGTGGCGTGACTTTATTCGTCCTCTGATCAATGCTGTCCCATGTGATGATGAAATTCCTGGAAGGTTTATAGATTGCACATTTTCACTTACATCTACAGTAAAAGTACCGTTCGGCCGAATATGTTCCCCATAATAAGAGCGTGCCTGTTTAATTTGATATATTCCCAAGCTAAATAAAACTAAATCTGACATCTCCATGATGGGGAACATATTCAGCTGTGGTATTTGTGCATTTATCTGGACGAAACTGGCTCGGCGTCTATTTAGCTGATGCCTAATCACATAGTCAGCTAAATAATTTTGCATGTTCATTCTCTGAATAGCTCTTTCCAATATAGTTTGGGCATCAGGACGGTCAGTCAAAACGGGATGGAAATGATTTAAAATAGCTCCTGCAATTTTAAAATCATCCATTAGATTTGGAGACCCTATATTAAAATATTTATTTCGAAAGATTTTAAAATCCCGTTTAAACCGACCATTTACAACTTCTACAACCCACCTGCACAGTGTTACTAGTCGTGATTTGTTGGCTTTTTCAGTCGTTAATTGACTTTCCCCTTCACTTAGGGTCTCTGGTTTACGCACAGTATATCCTAAAGATGTGAGCAATGGGATAGAGTCTCTAAAACCGCGGTCAAGAATAAAAACATCATTCTGTCTAAAATATTGTCTTAAACCAGAATTTTCATTTTGAAACAGCAGTCGCATAATTGTAGCGTCTGACGTTGTGGCTGCGTATGGTCCAAATATATCTATAATGTGGCCATCGGTGGCCACCAGTAAAAAGGGTTTAACAAGATTTGCAAACTTGTGTAAGCTGTATGATTTTTTTTGGAACAGGTAATTTGATGATTTCTGTAAATATATGTATGTTCCATCACAAATAATTATGGGGTTATTTTCTGCTGTTCCAAAAAGTCCCTGTGGGATTAAAAGATTTCTACTGGACAGGCTTGCTCTAGGAATATGATTTACACCTAAATGTATTGGTACATAAAATTCTCTCATGCAGTTACGTGCCTTTTTCATATAACTGCATGCCACCGATTTATTCATGCTCATTAATGATGCAATTCGTCTAATTGGCTCCCCAGTTCTTATTTTCATTAGGTATAATCCTAAAGCTGTTTTAGGTTTTTTACACACAGTTGATAATTGATTTGTAATACAGCTCAGAAGTGTTAAAAAGTTCAACACAGTCAAGCCTGTCCAGTAACGACAAATATGGTTGTTCATATTTTCAACATTTTCAAAATCAATAATGTTTACAGTTTTTTTTCTTAATAAATCTAACATTTCTACGATATGTATCTGGGTAAATTGTGTTGTGAACTGGTATTCATTCAACAGTTCCCAATTATATACACTTGCATGTGCTTCACATACTCGGGCATTAGGTGAGACATATAATTTATAGTCTATTAGCATTTGTTTTTTAAGGTACATGGGAACTCTTAGACGTTCCGAATTTGTACAATCGGGAACAAAACAATGGCTCGATGAATCCGGGGTTCGACTGTAACCTTCTAATTCAACATATGTGTACTCATTTTGAACTACGTCCATATCAATTTCTGAACTGAATGTACTTACAGGTTCAGCCACAGAGCTAGACCTACTTTCTAGATTGTCACTTGTCTCTTGGGCCTATCTTGGAGGTTCTATCACTTGTTGAATGTTGTTATGGGCCCTTTGCCAACAGGCATTACATGCTCGAGCATTCGCTGGAATCTGAAATTAAGTTTTCAATTATTGTGTGTTCCAATAAATCAGAGATACAAATCAAGTGTTAATATTTAATATACATATTTACCAGACGGGGACTAATGATGCTAGCTACATAAGCCTGCTCAGGATGACCATCCGTTAGGGGACGAGAGTGTCTGCCTGTTCTTCTTGAAATAGAAATGCCACACCAGACACAAACTGATTGATGACCTAGCTGTCGGTCACCAATGTTGTGCTCATTTCTGTTGCTCAGTTCTATGAGTATGAGGTTGATGCATTCTTGGCAAATGCGATCTCCATCTAATACCTAAAAACAAAATAGTATGTTAAGAACACGGTATCGTTTTTTTGCATGTTTTTTGAGCAAAGTAGTGCCGTTTAATTTTTTACAGCATAAACCCTAATATATTAGGTTAGTTCAAAAATACATTACCTCCTGAGTAGTCCATTCTTCAAGTATTGAGACTATCGCAGGGCTCATGCTTAGAGCATTATATTCATACTGTTGATTAGCATGTATAGCTATGTTGCAATTCATGCAGAGAGCCATTATACTGTAACAATATCTGAAAACAGAAATGGAAGTTAATTATTGAAGACTGTAAGAAACATAAAAAAGGAATACGTCCAAATAAAACCCATAAGGAGCTAAATAGGAATAAAGAACAGTACTTACATTAGGGATAATCCGAAAGCCGAAGTCCTAATCGCGTGCAATATCAAATAACCGTTAAGAATAACCAAAGTCGTCAGAGTTACAGGTTCATAAACTACCGGTATCCAAATCATGTGCAAAGTAGAAGAATCCGTTGTGAAAGGCCAAGTCAGTAAAATCGGAAAAATCAGCAAAGCACAAAGAATAACACTGGATAACAACAAAGTACGAGCGAACGAACGATACTGTGACGGATTAGACGAATGACGCGGTGAGCCGGTAGGGAATAGTAGGGATGACGATCTGAGATCAATTACTCGAATAATCGAGAGTCAGAAAAATCGATATTTTTAATCGATTTTACCGTAGAAAATCAACATTTGTTTTTTCTGTTGGAACTATAAGCTTTATTATCTATTTTCTAATCTTTTTAACCTAAAATCATTAAGAAAATAAATGTCTTCTTTTATATCTGATACTGTGGTATGATAATTTGTTATTAATGAATTCCCTGAACTAAAAAAATCTGTGATTTACTGATGAGAGAACGTTTATTAAGGTATCTTTCTTGATTTTCATAAAATGGATTTATATTTACATTGTAAATGCAGAATTGAAAAAAAAAATCAATTTTTAAGAATATCAACCTCGATTTTTTCGTGAATCGATTCATGAGGTTAAGATCGATTTAAAATTCAATCTTTTTCGGAAAGAACCGCAAACTCTTTGAGCTGGTGACGCCAGCTAGGGATAGTTAACTCGATTTAACTCAAGTTGCGCTCAGATTGAGTTGCCGCGATTTAGTTGAATTAGATTGCCGCAATAAATGAAGAAGCGAGTACGTGATTGACGTCTCTTGTTTGGCATGTATTTTAACCTTATTTCATATTAAAATTGTACTTTAATTGTATTTTAATTAATTATAATTGCCTCATTAAATGTTTTTGCTGATGATGATTTTTTTTTAAATCTATTTCTTTTTTAATATCATCGCGAAACAGACGAAATTGGTAAAAAAACAATAATTCATTCAATTTCATCCAGTTACCCGAGTTCCGTAACACAAGTTGAATTCGAGTCACATGAATGTCAATCCGAGTTAACATGAGGCGTGTCTTATCCTGAGTTGGTACATCTCTAACGCCAGTGACAGATGAATAATCATTGTCAAATATGACATTGTCACAGAGTGTCGGAGGTTTTATTAAAAGGTTGCCAACAACAAATAACATCAATAATTATTTTATTATTTTTCGCCTAAATGGAGGGGTTTAAAAATATAATTTCAGTAGTTCTCAGTTTCATAATTTTGTCGTATTTAAGAGAGCCGAGTTTTATGCTAGTTAGATTTTTCTCGGAATAAAAAACCAACGTCCATACAAAAAGCGGACATGTCCTTTAATCTTCGCACCAAACCCCTAAATAAAGATACTTGTAACAAATACGACTTTTACAAAAAAAAAAAAATTGATTACGGATGAAGAAGCTAAGAAAAAGATTATAGAGGAACATAATGCCCATCTTAAAACCGCAGAAGATCTTAAAAAACGACTGAAAAGTGACATGGCTCTCGCAAAAACTGATCCTTACACAGAAACGATTACATATGATTTAGAGAAAACGTTGCCACTTCCACGCATTCCCACGAATATTGTATTTTATAAAAGGCAGGTATGGGTGTACAATATGGGGATACATACGGGATCAGATGATCAAGGGCACTGTAACATCTGGGTAGAAGGTGAAGCTGGGAGAGGCTCCCAGGAAGTAGGTTCTTGTCTTATTAAGCACCTATCTGAAAGATTGAAAGAAGGAGTGACCAATCTTATTTTGTGGAGCGATTCCTGCGGCGGCCAAAATAGGAACATTAAGCTCACCCTTATGCTTAAAGCTTTTTAAAAAAGACCCCTGTGGTTGCTAAACGGATTTGTGAGTTCTCTTTGTTCCCAGCCAAAACATGGTGTTCACAATTCCTCCTCTCACCTCCAATTTGAGCCTCCGCACTCAAAAAGAATACAAGTACATCACAAATTGGATGTAATGCCACAGAGGAGGCGGCGAGATATTGGCGGACGGCTCGACGAACTATTCAGAAGATCTTCTTTTGTCTTTAGTTTTATCCTTTTTGGCTCCCGTGTCCATCCAATGCATAGCGGGTGCCAGACATGCCGTGCCTGACAAAGCAGACACGTCTCGTACGACGGAAGAATCGGATCAAGGTGTTCTTGCATTGACTCTATCAGCTCTCATGACCCTTGCAAAACCAATCACCCAGCAAAATTCCCCGGCGTACTCCAAGAGGTGGAAGGCGGCGCTGGCGTCGGCTAATATACAGGATCTCGTATCGACGGGCTCGTGGACAGGCATCCTGACACTTGCAGAAAATTTCTCCCATATAGTTGCTGGCCGCGAGGAGCTTAGGTCCGAAATAGTAGACAGACTGCTGAAGCTAGAGAAAGTGGGCGCAGAGGGGGCAATTCTCACACAGGTGAAGCTCGTGTGGGAATTTTCTTCCCTCAAGGCCATACAATATATGGACTGCTTCGTCAAGTCGCATTGTCGGGCCTTGGAAATCCCGGCAGTGCTAGATCAGGCGCTAGACTTAAAGGCGAAGTGGGACGCCGCTGTTCATTCAGATCCCATTCTTGCGTACAGTCGGGTCCGGGACGTGAGCGCGCACCAAGAGTTGCATCACGCTCACTTCCCGGATCTGTACTACGCTGCAATAGCGCATGCGAAGGTCAACAAAATGATTGGTGCCAACTTTCAAATCTCAATGTCGCACACATCAAGACACACTGTCCTCATTGACGAGTACGTCAAGCGTACAGCGGCAACAGAGTATTAGATTTTTAGAGTCTGGACACAGCTTCTTGCCTAACGACACCGATTTCGGAAAAATAGAATGTGCTTTGAAACACCAACAAAGAGTTTACCTACCTGAAGATTATATGAACACAATGAGAACCTGCAAAAAAAATAAACCTCTTCAAGTGCACAGAATGGAAGCCAAAGATTTTCTTGGATCAGCAAATCTTGAGAATATAATCACTAATAGAAAAAAATCTATTACTGGTGAGAAAATATCCTGGCTTAAAACTAAAGAAATTTTATTGAAAAAGGAAGCAATGTTTTCCTTGTTTATGCGACAAAGTTTAGAGGATGATTATGAAGAGGTGGATCTGAAAAAACGTCAACGTGGAAGACAACGCTTAATTTCCAGAGATATGATGAATATGCTTTGGCCAAATGGTAAACCTATAGCAGCTGCGAAATTGAGCGATATCAAAAGCCTTATGCATTTAATTCCACGAGATGCTCACACCTTCTACAAAAATCTATCGGGGGACAATAATGTAGAAGACGACATTGATGGATTTGGTGTCGAACCTGATTTTGAGGTAGAGTTTGAAGCTGAGGAAAGCGATATTGCTTAAATAATTTGGAAAACCAACCAGTGATTGCCGATTCATTTTTTTATATATTTTTTTTCATCTCAAAGCAACAATTTGAATTAGTTTTTCTCATTAAACTGTTTTTATATAAGTACACATTTTAATTTCCTTCCTTCTAAAATGAACCACACATTAAACCAATATTTATTATTGTAATATTGTATTTTGCATAAAAGATCCACGCATAATTTTTCAGGAATTACAGATATTCTTCATATGAAAATGTACAATAAACTACTTTCAAAATAATGTATATGTAATGGCCTACTACACTACTAACTTTAAAATAGGTACAGTATCATACGATTTTTTTATTCTCTGCCTAACTTTAAACTGCATTTACTCAAAAGTAATGAAACGTTGGCTGGATCTTTTCTGCTTAACTGGGTCCAATTAATGGCCACGAGTTGGGCGTCACGAGTGAAAGACGATAGGTAGTTACAAATTTGGCGGGAGCGAACGAGAGCCGCGGAAGGAAGATGTGACGTGCGCGTGTCGGAGCGGGCGTCGTACGACTCGTTTATGCGGAAACCGCGGGAAAGGCGTCGCAGGTGACGCGCGGGCTGTGCGCATGCGCGGCTCTCGGCCGACATCAAGTTAACCCTGCGGCAGCGCACTATAACACGTTCCAACCCGCAAATGCGTGTGATACAATGTATTTATTAATTTTTATGTATATTTTAAGTTTGTTTCTACTTGTAAGTACCCTCACTGAGTGACATGAATTTGAATCATTATCACCTGTCAAATCAATAGTGCAACAGGGTTTTATGGCAGAAACCATTGAGGGGGCAACCGGCATCAACTCATTGAACAGACTTTGATTTAGCGCGGCGGTGATGTTATGATTTGTAGTCTGTAGTTCTGTTATTTGACTATGAGCCTCAAGTAGCTGTTGTTGGAGTAAGTGTTTGTGACTAAGAGCTTGTTCGTACTCTATGCTACACTGGCTGAATCCGTCCACAACAAGCCGAAGTCTGTCGCGTTCCTCTATGGCATCAGTGTATTGAATATATAAGGTGCTATAAAAATATCTGCCACGGCTTTAACGGGAGGTAGTATTGTGTTTTAAGATTACAATAGTGAAGAACTTTCGTACCCCAGAATAGTTAATTCAATTTGAGAAAATAATGTAGTTTAATAAACATTGACTCTACTCTGCATAACGTGGTTCACAAATTACGCGCGACGTGTCGCTTCGTCAATGAAAACAACTGCTATCTCTTTCTATCTGTTCTGTGAATGAAAACTGAAATCAGCTGACTAGTTCGTCACTATCTAACCTACTAGGTACGCAATAATACGCAGGCAAAAAGTGTTTTAAAAGTGCAATTACTTACCAGCTACCGCATTCTTCCAAAAAACTGTCGTAAATAAGATGATAAACTTCCCATCACACTTAAAACAGGCTTTGGACTGACAAGTTAGTGTAAGAATCGCATTTTTTTTCTTATTATTTTTAAACAATAGGTGCTTAGATTAATATCAAATAAAGATAAATTACAGTAACTTGGCGTGTTTAAAAGTTAATCATCTTATTTACAATAATTGCACCGTATTTACAGTTATTTACACACTCCCTACCTACTTATCTACAAAACTGTTGCACAAGTCCGCCTTCGCGTTGCACACAAATGTAGGCACGCTTACGTACATGTCTCTTCACTTTATTTAATGTGTCCGTTTCACTTTTTACTTGCCTAAATGCGCGTTTGATGCGCCTTTTTAGTTCTTCCACACTTCTAATGTCATGTCCGGTTTGACCGTAAACAAGGTCCTTTACACGACCCCACAAAAAAAAGTCAAGAGGGGTTAAATCCGGCGAGCGAGGAGGCCACGGCACTGGCCCTCCTCGGCCTATCCACCTTTCACCGCCGTACCACACACCGTTTAAAAATTCCCGTACGCTGATGGCGAAATGAGGTGGTGCTCCATCATGTTGAAAGTGCAGCCCTCTTATCTCTTCAAGAGGAATACGTTCCAACATTCTTCTCACACGGGTTCGTAGTAAGCGCAGATACGTGTCTCCGTTCAGTCTGTCCAAGAACACTGGTCCTAGAATTCTGTTGCCGAGTATCCCGGCCCACACATTAACACTAAACCGAGTCTGAAAGTGGTCAGGCCGCACAACACGAGGATTCGCCTCAGTCCAATAATGCGCATTGTGTATGTTGAACATACCAACCCGTGTGAATGTGGACTCGTCAGTCCACAGAATGTTGCGGCGATCTTCTCGCATCCAATTACAAAACGCGAGGCGAGCCGCGTAGTCATGTGGATGCAATTCCTGTACCCTAGTGAAGTGGTAAGGATGGAGCCCTTCCCGATTTAAAAGTCGCCACACGTAGTTGTCGCTCACGTCGAAGACTCGAGCAGCATCCCTGGTGCTCGCAAGAGGATGACTCCGGAAGAAGTCCAACACTTCCTCTTCGAGTTCGGCAGAATATGGAGGCCTGCCTGCGTCAACCGGAGGCGAGTCAAAGCGGCCGTGTTCACTAAATCTGTACACGGCATCCAGAATGGTATGATGACTCACTCGCACACCAAACCTCTGCTGGTATAAGTTTACTGCATGCGCAGTTATGGAGTTACACTCGCGGTAGCACAATACCATTTCAAGATATTCTTGATTGGAATACCGTCGTCTGGGAGGCATTTTTAAAGGAAGCGCGTGCGATTTTCCCGTCGCTAACCGCTAAAACTAACTTCCGAGCGGGCGGGGGCCCGGGGGGCGACTGGCGAGCGAGCGGTCGGCTGGCGCGTGCGACGAACGGGGTAGTGCGGGTGAGGGTGGGGGCGCGGGGCTGCGCTTTGACGACCGGCGAGTGGCCGGCGCGCAGCGGCATTGTTTGATAAGAATGGCAACAGTGTATGAACGGCACCGGCGTTTTGCGAAACGATTGAATTGTATTCGGTGCAGTGCGGCAACAGCTTATTAAGTCTACGTGATGGTTTTATGCGAATAAATCAATTCAAATTTATAAGTAGGTACAATTTTTTGTATGAAAAAAAATATGACAAATTATCACTAATTCATCTTTACTATTGTAATCTATAAACACAATACTGTCTCCCATTGCAGCCGTGGCAGATATTTTTATAGCACCTTATATATCTGAGCCATTTCACTTTTCAACTTCCTATTCTTTTCATGGGCATCAAAGAGCACCTTTGCGACTGTGACGCACAGCTGGCGTCGATATCACATCACACACCCTCAGTTTCCAATAAGTTATTGGCCGAAGAAGATAGATACTTCATCCATTGTTATAGGTAGGATCTTAGTTTTCTCCGAATAGTATTACACTCACTATTTGTGACTTATTTTAACTTAATAATGATTAGTTTTTATTGTTATTGTAAATACTCGAGTTTTTTGTTCAAATAACCCACAGTTAGTTTTCTTGTCGTAATTTAAAAACGAGATAACTGGCAATGTAATGTCCGCCGCTCCCGGCGGCTTGTAGCGCTTTGTGAGTGAGTGCATCAGTAGTATATTAATTCAATGTATGTATAATCGCTCGGAACAGGTTTTAGTACTGTTGTTGTTTACGTTTTATTTTGCTTTTGTAAGTTATGTGTGTTGTGTAGTTATGTGTATGTACTTGTTTATTTATAAGTATAAAATTATGTATTAGGTAGGTACCTATGTTAAAACTGTTTTGTACTCTTCGTCACTTTTCCCTAAAGGTTCATTAGAAAACCAGCGTCAGATAGCATCAGTCTGTCTGGCATTAATGCTGAAATGAACCTTTTTGGCGCAGCCGTGAGGCACACGTTGTAGTTATTTATTTATTGTACACTTTTTTAATTTGTTATTGTATTTTGTGTTTTACGGACTGTGACCAAATAAACGGTATTCTTTCTTTCTTTTCATTGTCATCTATTTCCTTATTGAGTTGGTCACAGGACTTCTTTGACGCCTGTAATTCGCTCAAAGCCTGATTGAGTTTGCACTCTTCGAGGCGAGCACGTGCGCTGCGAGTCATAATCAACACAACTACTACAACTAATAAGACTATAACTAATAAGGAAGCGACAAGAAGGTGAAAGAGAGAAGGTAGTTATGCCAGCAGTCTAAGAGGTGATAATTTTAATGTAAAAATGAAATTTAGATGTAAAGAAGGAGTCCTGTCACCAAACCAAAGTAAGGTTATGTTTACGTTCAAGTCACTGGCTTAGTAGCCGTATTAAAAAGTTAACAATGAAATAGCTGGTTAAAAATAAAAAAAATGGTAGTACGCAAACTAATAGCACGTCAAAATACAAAGTATTGTACCTGTTAGCTAGATGACAATGCAAAAATTCACTTGTACTGCAACTGTCACGTCCGATTCACATTGGAATATTTACACTTATTTTGCACTTGGTATGTGAATCTGATACGTAATACACTTTATTACACTATTTACTGTAAGAGTAATTAGAAATATGCCATAAAAAAAACAAAGAAATAAATCGAATTAAAATTAAAATTACGAGCATAAATTCAAATCAGCTGTTAGCTGTCGTCTTCGCTTTGTTTGTTTCAGTCCAGTACTAACCTTTCCTTTACCTTAACAACTAGGTAGGCAGTTTATTACTCCTATTAGTTAGATTTATCTTACTAAAAGGAATCTGTACAAGTCTATACATTGTTATTAGATATTAATAATAACAATGCAGACTTGTAATGATAATTTCTCGTGGATTTGTCACGAATCTTTGCTTGGTTAAACACAAAAACTAAATCTAAGTTAAAACTAATACTAAAACAATGGTTATGTTAGCAAACACTCCGTATGTGAATACAGAGTAGTTACCCACGCAACCATAGTTTCTACAACCACAGCTACTATACTCAGCGGCATCAGCCAACGAACGTCACGAGACCATCCCATATTACTCAGTGTTTGTTAAGCGAACTTGGAACCCACGACATTAGCCGACTGAGGCCGCCGAGGACTTCAGCAACTATGGACACATTGACATGTAATGTTTCCTTAGAACACTTTTAAGGTGGTTTTTACTTTTGACACGATCTATCATTCCCTCAGGTAATTCATTAATTAATGTTGGTGTAATCCATCGTCTCGTACGCTTACCATAATAATTGTTTACATTTGGCACCTGTAGCTTCTTTTTCTTTGTGAGTCGGGTTGAGTAGTTATGTACTTTTTCTTTTTTATATTTGTTATTGTTATGTTGTTCTAGGGTCATTGTCAGTTTTACTTTCATGTCAACTAGTAATATATTGCACTTCTTAAATAATTTATGATATTCCTTGTTCAAGCTTTGTTTAGTTCTTTTACTCACTAACATTTTTAGAAGTCGTGTTTGTATTATTTTAATTTTGTCTAAATATGTTTTAAAAGTAATTCCATAACCACACAACCCATAACTGATAATCGAATCGGCAACTGCATAGTACAATGCAACATAAAAATATAACCTACAAAAGTTCAACACTGAATATCTATTAATCTCCGCCTTCTCTAACAAAAATCTTGCACAAGCTAGCTCAGAAAAAGACGCTGATTAAAATAAGGTATTTTTCATATAAAGACGTAGACATTTCATTTCAAATAAATCAATGTATGGGAAGCTGCCATTGTTCTTTCCAATGCAGATTCTGCTTTTCTAAGATTAAGATCTTTTGCTATTGTAAATTCATGTTTTTTGACTGTTCATTACTGTTACAAACATCTATTTTTATTTTAATACTGTCACATTGTTTACATGAATCTGATATATGTTAGGAAAGAAACACGATTAGCAATACAGTTTTATTACGAGTATTCAAAGAGCCACACACACTTTCCTTTTCTTATGAGATTAGGTAAAACATTTACTTAAATCAATCATATAATAATTACAAGTTACGAGTATTAAATGCAAAGACAATTATAACATTAAGTAATAAACCAATTTGAAATTTACATTTAATTTAGACACACAAGTTGAACAATTATTACTAAAATTAACTTTATAAAGCTAGACTGGACAGCATTAGTTTTATTTAAAGCGTGTGCACGCGATGAGGGTCAGAAGCGAAAGAGGCCGACCGCCGAGAGCTCGTCCACGATCTTGACGGTGACCGTTGTGGAGGGGAACGCGTTCATTCGCGCGTCATCGGGAAGTGACGTCACTCTGGCGCACCGTTGACCATTCGGGCGATAACATATAAGGGCATGAAACGATTAAATATTTTTTTAAATATATATTTTGGGACTGGTTCTTGAACCTTTTTTTAATATTCGGAACACATTATTGTTAAGTTCAAATAAGGAGGCAAGAACTGTCTAGTATCACTTATAGGCCTTGTGTAGTGTGAATCATATTTAGGAAAAGTATTAATAAAATCCTGACTTCAGTTATTTTCCCTTCAGGAGTTTTATTTATTGGAACATGTTTGCCTCTTTTGTCAATGGGAGGTGTTTCACCGAGTGCTTTATTCTTTTGAACTCGCGTCAACCGTCCATCTGATATTTGAATAATGTCTTCAATATATGATTTACATACCCGAATATGCTGTCCATTAGCAGGTATGTGATATAACCTACTAAATTCTTTAGGCTTTTTTGGCCTGCTATTATCTGTTGTAGTACAAGTTCTTGCTTTGACCACAGCAGTTATAAGTGAATATAAATATGAACTTTGCAAGTCAAAATTTTATAGAGCATAATAGCTAAAAAATATATGTCTACGCCTTTCAGGATTAACTTTCTCATGGTATTTTCCCATCGGACATTATGTTACATAATTTATGTTTATTTTCTTAGCTGGAATGAGGACGCCTTTAGCATTAGTATATGCCTCACTTTTTGCCCGTTTACTTTTCCTTACATTTTTTTTTTCATGTATTTTCCTTTCGCATATGTTTCCTTGTTAGTGGATACTATAGCCGCATTCTCTTCAATTTCAAGAATGTTTCGCAAATCTAGCGACTTGCTTCTACTACGACGTTCTGAAACATATTGTAATTGAAGGATTGTTACTTAAAAGGAGGCTCCAAACACGTGTAAATGTATTGTAATTTTCTATTTGTCACAATAAACTATTTTGTATTTGTAAACCAGAACTTGAAGTGTCGAAAGCAGCTATGACTCTCACCTCCCCTACTCCAAAATCAGCTTTGGAATGCTTAGATAAGTGTGACCAAAAACTATATCCACATATTTACACATTGTTGCAAATATTGGCTACCATACCTGTTTCCACTGCTACCCTTTTCAAGCCTAAGAAGACTTAAAAATTACTTGCGGAACACAACGAGTGAAAACAGACTGAACGGCTTGGCTCTCATGAACATTCACTATGGGATAGAAATTGATGCGAATGAAGTAGTGGATATGTTAAAAAAGAAAAACAGGAGATTAATTTTGTAATATTCTGTGTTTCTGTGATATATCATCATTTCAGCCGAAAGACGTCCACTGCTGGACATAGGCCTCCCCCAAGCTCCGCCACTTCGACCAATTCTGTGCTTCCCGCATCCAGCAGACTCCTGCGGCCCTCACAAGGTCATCGGTCCACCTTGTGGGAGGCCTTACAACTTTACGTCTTCCGGTGCGCGGTCGCCACTACAGAACTTTTCGACCCCATCGGCCATCTGTTCTGCGTGCAATGTGCCCTGCCCACTGCCACTTAAGTTTGGCAATTCTTCGGGCTATGTCGGTTACCTTGGTTCTCCTGCGGATCTCCTCATTCCTGATTCGATCACGCAGGGAAACTCCAAGCATAGCCCTCTCCATTGCCCTTTGGGTGACTTTAAACCTTCTTGAGGCCCATTGTGAGCGACCACGTTTCGGTTCCATATGTCATCACTGGCAACACACACTGGTCGAAGACTTTCGTCTTGAGACACTGCGGTATGTGGGACGAGAAGATATTGCGAAGCTTCCCGAACTCTGCCCAACCGAGTCGGATTCGACGATTGACCTCTTTCTCGAAGTTGGACCTACCTAACTGGACAGTTTGTCCTAGGTAAACGTACTCGTCCACAACTTCGAGTGCGGCGCCTCCGACCGTCATGAGAGTGGGTGTTTAGTGGGTGGGCATTAAACATGACCTTTGTCTTGTCCATGTTCATTTTAAGACCCACTCTTTCGGAAGCTCTATACTGAGGTCATCGAGCATTGTCCTGAGGTCCTCCATGGTCTCAGCCATGACAACTATATCATCGGCAAACCGAAGGTGAGTGATGTACTCGCCATTGATATTGATGCCAGCCCCTTTCCAGTCCAGAACCTTGAAGACACCCTCCAGTGCAGCAGTGAAGAGTGATATATAGTTATTTTTTTGTTATTACTGCATTTTAGATCTAAAATCTAAAATGCAGTAATAACAGGCGCGTTTTTTCTCAAATTCGTGTGTTTGCTGTTACTACACTTTAGGTTCGGGAGGGCAGCACGTTCTGAAGTATAAATTAAAATATTTCTGGTTTTTCGTTCAATTATGGAATGAATGCTGTCACCCTCATTTTGAGTATGACCAACAACAAGAAATTTATGGGTGATGTTCACGTTAAATTTCCAAGCGCAATGCATATACAGAAGGAAAATGATTCTATTTCGATTCTGGCCTCCACAGTTGTTCGACCAGAATATAAAAGTTTTAACACCTTGTTCCAGCTTCACACTAATAAAATCGAGAATTCAGCTGGCTATTTCATTGGCTCCTTTTTTAGCAGTCTGTTCGTCCCAACAATAGCAATATCCTTGAAGATCAGCCATATCAAAAGGAGTAAAGTTGTGAAAATGTAATTTTGAAAATTACCAGAAATGGATTCGAACTCAATTGGTACCCAATCTCCCACCGAACTCCGTTTTTGTGGTAGACAACGCCCCATACCACAATAAAGAATATGATATGGCTCCCACATCTAATTCCCGAAAATCCGACATGCAAGAGTGGCTTACCAAAAATGGAATCAGCTTTGATTCCAATATGTTGAAAGCTATTACACAATTGACGACTTCCTTAATGATAAATCTCTGCACTGATTGTTAAACTATTATTATGATTGACATACATGTTCCTATTCTGACACTTTTTATTCAGATTTACACTTTGACATACAAGTTTTTTTTTTTGACATATTACTGTAGAAATGTCACTAATGATATTAATCTGTTTTTTGTTTCTTCTTTTCTTTTTTTTTGGAATTCGAATGATTTGACATTTATAATTATTCAATAGAATTTCTGTATAATTTTGGAAAAGAATATTATTTGCATGCCCATGAGACGGTAGAATATGGAGGACTACTTTTTTAAGAAAACGTCTATGTACCAATTACCCATGTTTGCAAAAATAAATGATTTGATTTGATTTGATACCTCAATTGTACAAGGTGTCCAGAAAGGGTATCGGGTATTTGTTTTAGCGCCATATTCGAAACGGGGCGTCTAAAGGGTGCGGGGAGGGGTTCGTGGCGTCCGCCATTTTGTGGAGTTTTAGTCACGATGGAACAGTACTCGGGGACGCATCGCGCATTTTGCGTACGTAAGAAATGGATCAGGATGTTCGAGAATACAGGTGCCACAGTTAAAATTCAAAACTCTGGTCGTCCTCGTTCAGTTCGCGATGAAGAAACAAGGCGTCGGTTCGTCAAAATCCGTCTTTATCCATCCGAAAGCGAAGCCAAGCGTTGAACATAAAAAAATCGTCTTTACATTCGATTTTAAAGAAAGACTTACATCTAAAAGCCTATAAAATTCAATTGGTTCAAGAATTGAAGGATACGGACTATGCTAATCGACTGAATTTTGCGAACGAAATGCTGCAGCGATTTAACAACTTTAACAACATACTGTTCAGTGACGAAGCTATTTTTCACCTGAATGGTCATGTTAATAAGCAGAATTGTCGGTACTGGGCAGTGGAGAATCCGAGACGAAAGCATGAACGACCCCTGCATAGCCCAAAGGTCGTTGTTTGGGCCGCTATGTCTGCTAAAGGCATAATTGGTCCTTATTTGCATGAAGATCAACGAGGCCGAGCAATTAATGTGAATAGTGACCGTTATTGCGATATGTTGCGAATTTTTTTGGTCCCAGAGTTGCAGGAGTTTGCAGGTTTCAACTCAAGAACGTGGTTCCAGCAAGATGGGGCCACTTGCCATACCTCAAATGACTCAATAGAAGTTGTTAACGAATTATTCCCTAATAAAGTCATTTCGCGAAGGGGTAACATCAACTGGCCTCCCAGAAGCCCCGACCTTAGCTCGCTTGACTATTTTGCATGGGGATACCTTAAAAGTAAGGTTTATCAAAACAATCCGACGAATCTAACCCAGTTAAAGCAAAACATCAGGTCAGAAATGGCAGCAATATCAATAGCTATGTGTCAACGTGTTATCGCCACTTCGTTTCCGTTTAGAAGAGTGCCAGCAACATAACGGCCATCATTTGGATAACATCATCTTTTCCAAATAATTCTCCAATTCATATGCTAATAATAAACAATAAACTTTTTTATTGGATACAAATAATTTTTGTTTCATTGAACTTACAAATACCCGATACCCTTTCTGGACACCTAACCTAACCTAACCTAAAATTTTTTTATTTTTTTTTCTCTTTTTTTTTTTCTCGCTGAGAAAATGCTTTATGCATGCCCGCTCGCGGGGGACGAGACGGGGTATGTGGGACTCCTGTCAGAATGACAGTCTACCCACTAAAAACTCAGCGGTGTTCCCGCATCGCCGTGATGGGAGGGCCATGGGAAACCGGCTCAGCCTTTACTTCCACAGCCCTCCCGGCGCATGCCCGCCTAGCTGGCGGGCCCCGCATGCCCCCCAAGCTGGGGGGCTACGGGAATGGCCGGGAAAACCTGGCCATTCCCGTCCGACGCTGGTGGAGGCCTGTGCAATACAGGCAAGGGTGCCCCCGTACCGGTTGCCTGCTGGCCTCCACCTGGGAGGAGTCGGAGGTGACTGTCATACTGACGTCTTCTTCGACCCTCCTCCGCCTTCGGAGCGACGCCGCTTGAGGATCGTCCTCCCGCGCGCGCTCCGCCGCCTCCTTTTGGGACAAGACGTCTTCGCAAAAGGAGGCGACCGCCGCCCAGGACCTCTCATCCCCCAGCATGGCGTTAACCAAACCGGGGAGTGAGAGGTCCGGTCCAATCGCCGCAATGAGACTGCGGCGCGGCCCGGACCACGACGGGCACACCTCGAGGGTGTGTTGCGCCGTGTCTTCCGCCGCGCCACAGTCGTGGCACGACGGCGTCTCCTCCCGTCCGATACGGTGCAGGTACGATCCGAAGCAACCGTGTCCGGACAGCACCTGCACGAGACGGAAGGAGAGGAACCCATGCGACCGGTCGAGCCAGTCTCGCAGCACCGGCGCAATCGCGTCGATTGTACGGCGGCCGAAGGCTGCGGTGGCAAGGTCACCCATCCAATGGACGACGATGGCATCCCTCGCCTCCCGCCGGACGGCCTCCCGCTCTTCCGGGACTGGGCGTTCTCCTCTCGCCCTTCGTCCCGCCGTCCATTCATATACTCTGGCGAGCACCCACGCCTCGAGTTCCCAAGGAGGGGTGCCGGCCAGAGCACATGCTGCCGCAAATCCCACCGTGCGGTAGGCCCGCGCCACCCGCTGAGCTATGGCCCTTTGGGGTGCCCGCAAGGCGGCGGCGTTCTCCCTCCTCCGGAGGGAGTCCTCCCAGATGGGGGCCCCGTAGAGGGCCATACTCTTCAAGATGCCGGCATAAAGCTGCCGGCATCGTGCGCTGGGCCCCCCCAGGTTGGGAAGCAGCCATGACAGCGCACCCGCGGCCTTCAGTAGGCGCGACGACAGCACGCTAAAATGCGGACCGAAGCGCCACCTGCTATCAATGACAAGGCCCAAATATTTCATCTGGGCCTTTACCTTAATTCTGACGCCCTCCACGAAGATGTGGGCATCAGGTGGGGGGCGCTGCCGTGGTCCGTGGAAAAACACGGCCTCGGTCTTGTGCAGCGCCACCGTTAAACCTAGGCGGCGGATTCTCCCCGCGACCAAGGATCCACCCGCCGAGGCCAGGCTGGCCGCCTCCCTGAAACTCCCCCCCCGGGCGGTGAGGAGAGTGTCATCCGCGTAGCAAACGACACTCGTGCCCCGGAGGAGAGTTCCCCGCAGGAGCCAATCATAGCCGACGTTCCAAAGGAGAGGTCCTACGACTGACCCCTGCGGAACGCCGGCTTCGACGGCGTACCGCCGGACTCGGCCAGCCCTATTTACCAGGAGGATTGCCCGATCCTCCAGGTAGCTGGCCAGCAGACTGCGCAGGTATCGAGGCACTCCGTGGAATCGGAGCGCCTCTAGGATGGTGGAGTGGGGGATGCAATTGAAGGCATTGGCTATGTCGAATGACACAGCCAACAATCCATCCCCTGCCTCCATCGCTTCCTTCACTTGGCCCTTAAGGCAGGCCAGCGCGTCCACTGTGGAACGCTCAGCCCGAAAACCGAACTGAGCATCCGACAAGTCCGGCCCGACATCCCGCAGATGGCCCTTGAGGCGAGCAGCGATTATCCCCTCGAACATTTTGCCGACCTCATCGAGCAGAACAATGGGCCGGTATGCCGAGGGGGAGTCTGCTGGGCGACCTTCCTTGCGAAGGAGGCACAACTGCCCTTCCTTCCACGGTTTCGGGAACCTCCCAGACGCAAGGCATGCGCTGAAGAGGTCCCGAAACCTCTCCCCCATTTGAGTGGCAGCAATCGCCACCACTCTTGCGGGAACACCGTCGGGGCCTGGAGCCGTCTTCTTGGCGCGGATACGGAAAACCGCCGCATCAAGTTCCGACTCCGTGACAGAAGGGGCCTCCTCCTCCTCCACGTCTAGCGGAGCTATCCCCCGCGGTGGGCTCATCACTGGCGGGATGAAGTTGCCCCTGCACGGGAACAGGGACTGAACCACCCCATCCAGAAATGAGGGCTCCAGAGTCTCGGCAACCGGGGGACCAAAGGGGCGCAATTTGTTGCGCGCCGCCTTGTATGGTCTCCCGTAAGGGTCATTGTCGAGACCCTCCAGCAGCTCGGCTCTCGCCGAGTCTCTGGCGGCGGCGATGGCCCGATCGAGGACCATTTTTTTCTCCACGTACACCTCGTAGAGGCGGTCCTCGTCGGACGGAACCCGTCGACGCCGCCGCCGGCTCCGCGTGTAGGCCCTTCTTGCCTCTACACACGCAGCTCGAAGCCCCGCCAGCTCCACCGACCACCAGTACACGGCGCGTTTGGGTGGTGGTCGGCGAGACCGAGGCATGCTAGAGTTGCATATCTCGGTCAGAGACTCCCTCAGTTGCCCCGCTAAGGTGTCCACATCCAGGCCGGCGGCAGGCGGCGAAAGCCAGTCCTGGATGAACGCCGCCTCCCCCGCTGCCTCTCTGTCCAGCCGGGTTAGAGCCCACCGTGGGAATGGTGATCGCCCCGAGGGGGGCCGCATCTCTCCAGGGCCACTGGTGGAGATCTCGAACCGCACGTAGCGGTGGTCCGACATAGTCTCCACTAGGTCCACCCGCCAGTTCAACACGCGCGCGGCTAACGCAGGGGTGGCGAAGGTGACGTCCACTATTGAGCCACCCCCACGCCGCACGCAGGTCTGGACGCTTCCTCTGTTCAAGAGGGAGAGTCCGGAGGAGGCTGCCCACAACTCCACCGCCCGCCCGCGGGCGTTGGTGGCCGGGTTGCCCCAAGTCACCGACTTGGCATTCAGGTCTCCCAGTACGCAGACCTGACGCGGCGCCGCCCTGCCGACCACGGCGGCCAGGACTCCGAGATAATTCTCAAAGTCCTGAAGAGGGCGGTTTGGGGAAAAATATACGCCCACAAGGGCTAAGTCTCCCCAAGCGGCCGCCACGTATCCCGGTCCTCTCTCTATTAGCGAGAGGGGAGGGGAGTCTGTGGAAGACCGCGCCGCTAGTGCCACCGAGTCGCCCTCGGCACCCAGCCAGCTGCCGGGGATCGAGTAGGGCTCGGCGACCACCGCTACGTTCACCAACCACTCGGCCATGACCTGCACTGCCAGGTCCTGGGCCGCTCTGCAGTGGTTGGTGTTCGCCTGGATGATGCGATAGTCGTAAACCATTATTCCGACATCGCACCATCCTCCTCAGCTACCGCCGCTGGAGCTACAGCGGCGACGATGGCAGCGGTGGTGGCAACAGGGCGAACCTGCGCCGGCACTATGCCCTTCCTCACAGGAGGCTTACAGCTCCTGCCCGTCATCCTGTGGTCCGCGGGGCGGCCACTTGCGGCACACGCCATGCAGTGTGGCGTGGTGGCGCGGCAGGTGACACACTTGTGCCCGTCTTGCCCGCATTGGTAGCACGTGTCTCCCCAGTCGAATTTGGAGGGACACGTGACCCGGGTGTGGCCGAACGCAAAGCACTTGAAGCAACGCGTTGGCTGGTCTTCAAGTGGCCGGACCACAGCCGAGCTGAGTCCTACGAGCAGCCGTCCCTTGGTCGCAGCAAGGACGGCCCTAGCCGCGGCGACTGGGCACTCAACGCGGATGATGCCCATTCCGCGGCGGCCAAGCCTGATGGCTCCACCTTTCACCGCGCCAGCGTCGCAGCCTCCAGCCGCCGCGACGGCCACCACCACATCCTCCTTGGTTACCGAATCCTCTAGATCGGCCACCTCCAAGGCTGCGGTCTTAACGGGTCTGACTACCGTCGCCGCATCCGCAATGACCTCTTGCAACTTTGTTGCGAAGAGGTCCGCATTTGTGCCGCGCTGTTCCCCCGAGAACTCGAAAATTCGGGCCCCGGTTAGGGTTCGGCGGCACGCGATCTTGCTGATCCCCAGCCGGGTGGGATCAGCATTGGTACGAGCCCGTCTTAGGACGGACTCGTACGTCTCACCCCGCTCCACGGCCTCCGGGGTGATGGTCACCACGACGGCTGCGGTTTTGGGAGGAACTAGCTTCCTCCCACTGGCTGGAGCCCTTTTGGCTGCAGAAGCAGTCGCAGCGGGCTTGGGGGCCGACTTTTCCCCCTTCTTCCCTCCCTTCCCTTTTCCTCTCCTGACCACTTCCGTCCACGACTGGTTGGACGGGGTGGTGGAGGGAAGAAGGGCGTCTTCCTCCTGCGAGTTCTGGGGGGCTGCTGGAGTGGCAGACGGCCCAGACGCTCCCTCCGCGCTTGTGGTGGGGATTTCAGAAGCCATCTTGGCCCGCTTGCCCTTACCTTTACCCTTGCCCTTGCCCTTGGAGGGCTTCGGGGCCTGGGGCTGCGCACCCGATGCCGGGCCTGCTAGAGGGGCAGGTTCCGGCTCTCTCGGTCGTGGACTCTTATCCGCCGCTAGCGGCGGACGGAGCCGTGTTTCCGGCAAGAGCCGGTCCTCGATGCCTGCGAAGCAGGCTCTGGTGAAGGCCCTCTCCTCCATGACAACCTTTCGGATAACATCCTCAAGGTTGGGAGGGGAGGAGGAGGAGCCTCCTACCACCAGAACTGGGGCAGGTTGGGCAGGCCTGGCCGTGACCTCAGCCAGCTTTTGGTGTAGCTGGCTGACCTGCACCTGCAGGCGATCCACCTTCGCCTGCAGCTGCCGCGTCTCGTCCGTGGCCGTCCGCTTTACCAGCTCCAGCACAATGCCGTGCAAACTGGCGGCCCGGCATTTGAGGGCCTTCTGAAAAGTCCCCTTTAAGTTGGAGGACTTTGCGGCGACCTCCAGGACCTCCTCCTTATCCTCCTGTGCCATGCGCTCCAGTTCCGCCAGGGAGTGGTCGGCATACAGCACCCTGGATGCACCATAGCCAGCCCTCGACCGGGCGGTTTGCGCCTGGTGCTCTTTGGCAGCGACCCTCTCCTCCAGGTCTTGCTGGAGTTGAGCCTTTTCGCCAGGTTTAGCTGGCGTTCGGCGTCAACCAAGCCCACATCGTGAGTCGAAGTCGTAGTGGACTTCAACCACTTCTTTGTCCTACTCTCGGCCGGGTCGTCGGCCCCTGAGGCCACGCTCTCTGCACTCTCCGCGTGTTCCATCGGAGCAGGCGTTTCGCCTCCGTTAGGTAGACGAGAAAGTCCGCTTGTGCCTTCGCGACCTCGCCCACTCCTGCCCGTTGCCACTTTAGCGGCTGGCAAATTTTCTTCGCTGCGGGAGCGTGGCGAGCGCTTCCTCCCTCTCTTGGAGAAACGCCCAGCCACCCTCCCTTCAGCCCGCGAGCGCTCCGAGCTAACGCTCGCCACGCTCGCCATCCTCTCGGATGCAGTGTCGGAGTCCGACATCGCACCCACATTCACCCGCTCGAACCTAACCTAACGTTTTCTTTTTTTTTTTCCCCGCTGAGAAAATGCTTTATGCATGCCCGCTCGCGGGGGACGAGACGGGGTATGTGGGACTCCTGTCGGAAGGACAGTCTACCCACTAAAAACTCAGCGGTGTTCCCGCATCGCCGTGATGGGAGGGCCATGGGAAACAAACTTCCACAACCCTCCCGGCGCAAGCCCGCCTAGGTGGCGGGCCCCGCATGCCCCCCCTCCCAGCCCCAGCCCGGGGGGGGGGGGGGGGGGGTTACGGGAATGGCCGGGAACACCTGGCCATTCCCGTCCGGCACTGGTGGAGGTCTGTGCAATGCAGGCAAGGTTACCCCCGCGCCCGTTGCCTGCTGGCCTCCACCTAGGAGGGGTCGAAGCTGACCGTCACTGACGTCTTCTTCGACCTCTCCTCCGCCTTCGGAGCGCCACCGCGTGAGGATCGTCCTCCCGCGTGCGCTCCGCTGCCTCCTTCTGGGACATGACATGTTCACAGAAGGAGGCGACTGCCGCCCAGGACCTCTCATCCTCCAGCATGGTGTTAACCAACGCGGGGAGCGAGAGGTCCGGTCCGACCGCCGCGCTGAGACTGCTGCGCAGCTCAGACCACGCCGGGCACACCTCGAGGGTGTGCTGCGCCGTGTCCTCCGCCGCGCCGCAGTCGCAGCACGCCGGCGTCTCCTCCCGTCCGATTCGGTGCAGGTACGAACCGAAGCAACCGTGCCCGGACAGCACCTGCACGAGCCGAAACGAGAGAAGCCCGTGCGGCCGATCGAGCCAGTCTCGCAGGACCGGCCCGATCGCGTCGAGGGTTCTGCGGCCGAAGGCTGCGGAGGCAAGGTCATCCGTCCAATGGACGACGATGGCGTCCCTCGCCTCCCGCCGGACGGCCTCCCGCTCTTCCGGGACTGGGCGTTCTCCTCTCGCCCTCCGCCCCGCCGTCCATTCATACACTCTGGCGAGCACCCACGCCTCGAGCTCCCAAGGGGGGGTGCCGGCCAGAGCACATGCCGCCGCAAATCCCACCGTGCGGTAGGCCCGCACCACCCGCTGGGCTATGGCCCTTTGGGGCGCCCGCAAGGCGGCGGCGTTCTCTCTCCGCTGGAGGGAGTCTTCCCAGATGGGGGCCCCGTAGAGGGCCATGCTCTTCAAGATGCCGGCATAAAGTTGCCGGCATCGTGCGCTGGGCCCTTCCAAATTGGGAAGCAACCACGACAGCGCGCCCGCGGTCTTCAGCAGGCGCGACGACAGCCCGCTAAAATGCGGGCCGAAGCGCCACCTGCTGTCAATGACAAGGCCCAGATATTTCATCTGGGCCTTTACCTCGATTCTGACGCCCTCCACGAAGATGTGGGCGTCAGGTGGGGGGCGCTGCCGTGGTCCGTGGAAGAAGACGGCCTCGGTCTTGTGCAGCGCCACCGTTAAACCTAGGCGGCGGATCCTCTCCGCGACCAAGGATCCGCCCGCAGAGGCCAGACTTGCCGCCTCCCTGAAACTCCCCCCCCCCGGGCGGTGAGGAGAGTGTCATCCGCGTAGCAAATGACACTCGTGCCTCGGAGGAGAGTTCCCCGCAGGAGCCAATCGTAGCCGATGTTCCAGAGGAGAGGTCCTACGACTGACCCCTGTGGAACACCGGCTTCGACGGCGTACCGCCGGACTTGGCCATTCCTGTTCACCAGGAGGATCGCCCGATCCTCCAGGTAGCTGGCCAGCAGACTGCGCAGGTATCGAGGCACTCCGTGGAATCGGAGCGCCTCTAGGATGGTGGAGTGGGGAACGGAGTTGAAGGCGTTAGCTATGTCGAATGACACAGCCAACAGTCCGTCCCCCGCCTCCGTCGCCCCCTTCACCTGCCCCTTGAGACGGGCCAGCGCGTCCACTGTCGAACGCTCAGCCCGAAAACCGTACTGAGCGTCCGACAAGTCCGGCCCGACATCCCGCAGATGGCCCTTTAGGCGGGCAGCGATTATCCCCTCGAACATTTTGCCGACCTCATCGAGCAGAACGATGGGCCGGTATGCCGAGGGGGAGTCTGCTGGGCGGCCCTCCTTGCGGAGGAGGCACAGCTGCCCCTCCTTCCACGGTTTCGGGAACCTCCCAGTCGCAAGGCATGCGCTGAAGAGGTCCCAAAATCTCTCCTCCATTTGAGTGGCGGCGATCGCCACCACTTTTGCGGGGACACCGTCGGGGCCCGGAGCCGTCCTCTTGGCGCGGAGACGGAAAATCGCCTCGCCGAGTTCCGACTCCGTGACAGGACGGGCCTCCTCTTCTTCCCCGTCTGGCGGAGCTAACCCTCGTGGTGGGGCCATCACTGGCGGGGTGAAGTTGTCCCTGCACGGGAACAGGGACTGAACCACCCCGTCCAGAAATGAGGGCTCCAGGGTCTCGGCAACCGGGGGACCAGAGGCGCGCAGTTTGTTGCGCGCCGCCTTGTATGGTCGACCAAAGGGGTCGTTGTCGAGACCCTCCAGCAGCTCGGCTCTCGCCGAGTCTCTGGCGGCGGCGATGGCCCGATCCAGGACCGCTTTTGCCTCTATGTATACCTCATAGAGGCGGTCCTCGTCGGACAGATCTCGTATACGCCGCCGCCGGCTCCGCGTGTAGGCCCTTCTGGCCTCCACACACGCTGCTCGAAGCCCCGCCAGCTCCACCGACCACCAGTACACGGCGCGTGTGGGTGGCGGTCGGCGGGACCGGGGCATGCTGGAGTTGCATACCTCGGTCAGAGACTCCCTCAGTTGCCCCGCTACGGTGTCCACATCCAGGCCGGCGGCAGGCGGCGAAAGCCAGTCCTGTATGAACGCCGCCTCCGCCGCTGCCTCCCTGTCCAGGCGGGTTAGTGCCCACCGCGGGAACGGTGATCGCCCCGAGGGGGGCCGCATCTCTCCGGGGCCACCGGTGGAGATGTCGAACCGCACGTAGCGGTGGTCCGACATGGTCTCCACCAGGTCCACCCGCCAGTTCAGCACGCGCGCGGCTAAGGCAGGGGTGGCGAAGGTGACGTCCACTATCGAGCCACCCCCACGCCGCACGCATGTCTGGACGCTTCCTCTGTTCAAGAGGGAGAGTCCAGAGGAGGCTGCCCACATCTCCACCGCCCGCCCGCGAGCGTCGGTGGCCGGGTTGCCCCAGGTCACCGACTTGGCATTCAGGTCTCCCAGTACGGAGACCTGACGCGGCGCCGCCCTGCCGACCACGGCGGCCAGGACTCCGAGATAATTCTCAAAGTCCTGGAGAGGGCGGTTTGGGGAGAAATATACGCCCACAAGGGCTAAGTCTCCCCACGCGGCGGCCACGTATCCCGGTCCCCTCTCTAATAGCGAGAGGGGAGGGGAGTCCGTGGAGGACCGCGCCGCTAGTGCCACCGAGTCGTCCTCGTCACCCAGCCAGCTGCCGGGGATCGAGTAGGGCTCGGCAACCACCGCTACGTTCACCAACTACTCGGCCATGGCCTGCACTAACAGGTCCTGGGCCGCTCTGCAGTGGTTGGTGTTCGCCTGGATTATGCGATAGTCGTGGTGCATTACTCCAACGACATCGCACGATCCTCCTCAGCTTCCGCCGCTGGAGCTGCGGCGGCGACGACGGCGGCGGTGGCGGCGACAGGGCGAACCTGCGCCGGCACTATGCCCTTTCTCACGGGGGGCTTGCAGCTCTTGCCCGCCATCATGTGGTGCGCGGGGCGGCCACTGGCGGCACACGCCGCGCAGTGTGGCGTGGTGGCGCTGCAGGCGACACTTTTGTGCCCCTTTTGCCCGCATTGGTAGCACGTGTCCCCCCAGTCGTGTTTGGAGGGACACGTGGTTCGGGCATGGCCGAACGCGAGGCACTTGAAGCAGCGCATAGGCTGGTCTTCAAGTGCCCGGACCACAGCCACGCTGAGCCCCACGAGCAGCCGCCCTTTGGTCGCAGAAAGGGCGGCCCTAGCCGCGGCGACCGGGCACTCGACGCGGATGATGCCCATGCCGCGGCGGCCGTGCCCGATGGCTCCCCCCTTCACTGCGCCAGCGTCGCAGCCTCCAGCCGCCGCGACGGCCGCCACCACATCCTCCTTGGTGACCAAATCGTCGAGATCGGCCACCTCCAAGGCTGCGGTCTTGACAGGTCTGACGACCGTCGTCGCATCCGCGATGACCTCTTGCAGCTTTGTTGCAAAGAGGTCCGCATTTGCGCCGCGCTGTTCCCCGGCGAACTCGAAAATTCGAGCGCCGGTCAGGGTTCGGCGGCAGGCAATTTTGCTGATCCCCAGCCGCGAGGGATCAGCATTTGTACGAGCCCGTCTTAGGACGGACTCGTACGTCTCGCCCCGCTCCACGGCCGCCGGGGTGATGGTCACCACGACGGCTTCGGTTCTGGGAGGAACTGGCTTCCTCCCGCCGGCTGGAGCCCTTTTGGCTGCAGGAGCAGCCGCAGCGGGCTTGGGGGCCGACTTTTCCCCCTTCTTCTTGCCCTTTCCCTTCCCTCTCTTGACCACTTCCGTCCACGGCTGGTTGGACGGGGTGGTGGAGGGAAGAAGGGCGTCATCCTCCTGCGAGCTCTGGGGGGCCGCTGAAGCGGCAGTCGACCCAGACGCTCCCTACGCGCCTGTGGTGGGGGTTTGGGGAGCCGTCTTGCTCCTCTTGCCCTTGCCTTTGCCCCTGCCCTTGGAGGGCTTCGAGGCCTGGGGCTGCGCACCCGTTGCAGTTGCCGGGCCTGCTAGGGGCGCAGGTTCCGGCTCCCTCGTTTGAGGACTTTTATCCGCCGCTAGCGGTGGGCGGAGCCGCTTTTCCGGCAGGAGCCGGTCCTCGATGCCTGCAAAGCAGGCTCTGGTGAAGGCCCTGTTATATCTTTAGGGATATACTGGTGCCAATTAAAGTCCCATAAAAGCAAATTAGATATATTTCTCAAAATTGATGTGTCTTATACAGAGGTTCTGAGGCAAGTGAATATGACAGTTGGTTTGCTTAATATCATATGCAAAGCGCCTGCGCTAATTAGATTAGCAACGGATATGCTAGGAGCTGATTGTTGCGTTTGTATGTACGGAAGGCCTTAAGCCTGAACATATTCCCGGCCGTTGAAATATCAATTTCAACAATCTTCAAGTTCTTCGGTCGTGGGAAGTTTGCAGAGCCGAACTAATGAACGTCGCACGTTGCCCTTGGTTGTGCGAATGTCTGCTACTCTGGCTATTCCGTCAGATCCAGTTATGAGGCGAACCACACGGCCAAGCTTCCATGCAAGCGGCGGTGCATTGTCATCTGCCAAAAGCACCATGTCTCCAATGTCCAGCCTTGATGTATTTTGTCGCCACTTCGTGCGTTGCTGCAACTCGGATAGGTATTCCTTCTGCCATCTTTTCCAAAAATGGCTCCGGATTCTCTCTAGTCGTTTATAGCGGCATATCTGACTCTCCTTGACGTTTGTCAGATTTGGTGTCGGCAGAGCGGTCAGCGGTCTCCCAATGATAAAGTGCCCTGGGGAGAGGGAAAGGAAGTCATCAGGGCTGGATGAGAGGGGGCACAAGGGACGGCTATTGAGGATGGCCTCCACTTGTGCAAACAAAGTTGAAATTTCTTCAAAGGTTAAGTGGCTGTCACCAATGACACGCCTTAGAAAATATTTCGCAGATTTAACCCCGGCTTCCCATATGCCACCGAAATGAGGAGTGTAAGCCGGAATAAAATTAAATTCTTTAAATTGCTGACTTCCAAAATCAGACAAAGGTTCGTGCTTATTTTTAAGGTTGAATATAAATCGATGAACATAAGCGAATGATCTTTGTAGTTTAGTGAAAGATGAGTATTTATCGAGGTCAATGATAGGTTTGTTAATGACCACCGAATGTACTTTTAACTCAGGTACAGCTTTCAGATTTTTTACGTTTAACTTAGGCCATTCGTGTTCGTTTTTTTTGTGTTCATGAAGCGTCGTCGCCTAGCTAATTTGTAACTATCGCCTAAGCAATCAACAGTATCCTTTAGTGGTAATTTTGCACAAAATCTACCTGTACTGGTTCTTGTTGTATGAGTGAGAAAGTGTGTTTTACAGTCATTGTCACTCGTACTAGACCTTTTAGGAATTTCTTCCATGTCCCAAAATTTTGTTATCATCTTTTCTATGTTATCATCACTGTTAGTGTAACTAGAAATAGTGCTATGATTACAGTGTACGTCTTTCCGTTGCGTCACTGACTGAATGGGACCAGAGACTATCCAACCTAATTTTGAGCTTCTTAGCTTAGGTTTATTGACGCCTAACGATATTTGATCGTTACCTAAAATATCCCAGAATAGGTCAGCGCCTATCAGAACATCTATGTCGGCTGGTTGATAAAACATGGGATCAGCAAACTGAATATTTTTAGGTAAATTTAATAAACCAATATCAATGGGGGTTTTAGGCAATCGACCCGTTAATTCCTTTAGCACAAGGCAGGAACATGTTATGTTATATTTGTTGTGTACTGATTGTAATTTAATATTACAACTTTCAGTAACATTGTTTGTGTATGTGTTACCTATGCCAATGACCTTTAGAGTGTCAATGGGGTAAGACGATAACTTTAATCTGGTCTTTAGGGACTCAGTAATAAAGGATGACTGGCTGCCACAGTCTAATAGTGCACGAACTTTGACCTTTTGCTGGTCAAACGGATTCGATACCTCAATTATGGCAGTTGACAGTAAAATTTGATTTGTGTTTTTATTACAAAAGTTCGATACTATATCGACTGGTTCTTGAACCGTCGCAAGTTGGTTTACCGATGTGGGCGGATGGTGCAGCAAGCTATTGTGCCTCTCATTGCAGTCAGGCATTTGGCATGATCTGAAGCGACAGTCCTTGACGGAATGGCCCTGTCTTAAGCAATTTAGGCAAAGCTTATATCTTGTCACGTCCGACATTCTTTCATCGATACTTTTAGACTTGAACATAGGACAATCATAGATTCTATGACGCTCGTCACAAACAATACAAGAAAATCCTTTCGGCGTTTTATGTTTATTGTTATCATTTGTATTAGCGAACGATTTACCTACGTTAATTTGGCCCTTTCTTTGGCTATGATTATTATTATGATTTTGCTGATTATTATTTAAGCCCGAACGTTCATGAGTCTTTGAAGACGTACTGCTACCTGTATTGTTACTACTACGGTTTGTAACCTCGAGCACGTTTGCGCGGTTTATGATAAATTTACAGAATTGATCTAAGCTTGGCGACTCGCCGGCTATACTGTTGCGATGCTCCTCCCATTTTAATAAAGTTTGATCATCTAGCTTGGCTGACAGAAGGAATATTATTAAAACATCCCAATTATCCGTTGGTTGCCCTAGGATGGCCAATGCACGTAAATTCTTAGTAATATGGTCAACTAGGTACCGTAAAGAATTTTCTGAGTCGCGTGGGAGCTGCTTTATATTTAATAATGAGTTAAGATGGTGATTTATTAATATTCTGTTGTTATTATAACGTTGACATAGCAGCTTCCATGCTTCAGCATAATTTCTAGCGGAAACTTCGAGATTAGAAACGATTCTGGCCGCATTGCCTTCCAAATAAGAGTTAAGATAATAAAATTTATTTATTTCGGAAATGCCGTCATTCTTGTGAATTAAACTTTCAAACGTGTCTCTGAATTCTAACCAACGGAAATATTCACCGTTAAATTTAGCGATTTGAATCTGTGGGAGTCTTAATCCTATGCTGTGATGATCATCAGCACAACAAGAAGCGTTGTGGGAAGAGCTGCGTCTTTGTTCGGACTCTTTTTTTCGAGAAAACATTTCCAACAAAGTTTTAGCAGTAGCTATGTTAACAATGATCTCTTTCTCAATATTGTCGCGCTCATCAATTTCAACCGCAATGTTGTCAGGGTTCAGAACCTCTATGTCATTCTGCAACTCATCAACCCTGACCGATAATGCCTCAAACTTGGTAAGTCTCAAGTTTAATTCTGTTAATTGAATGTTACTCAACTCATCCTCTTTAGAAATATTTGTTAAATAATTTTTAAACTTAGTGATCTGTCCCTTGGCAGACACCCTTTTTGTTATTAGTTCCTTATAACGCTGATTATTTGTTTCCATTGTGAATAAACAGTCGTGTAATAGTTAACTTGCAATTAAAGATTTAAATGAGTTTAATAACAATGGCAATAATAAAATGGATGGGCTCACGTTCCTCGTTTCAATGTCACCTGCCAGTTAGGAAGCCGGATCCGCACGATCAGCTGATCGCCAATCGCTCAGCCAGGCATTCGCTCGGTACTGGCAGCGGTAGGTATCGCTCCAACAGAGTAGTGTGCACGGCGATTATATTTTGACCTGAAATAGTCGGCAATCCACACTAAATACCAGCTACAAGAATCGAACACGAATCTGGTAAGTACCTACCTGAGGGTACGAAGAACGAAGGACTTTCTATTAGACAATAAACGTACTAAACTATCAAAAATATGTATTTAATTAAACGTTGAATAAGGAAAATTATTATTTATTTGCGATATACACTACAATTCAAAGAAATATTGCAAAATTATTCGAATTATTAACGAATTTATGTAGGTAGATTGAGAAATATCTGATGCAATTCGCAATTTATGGGAAACTTCGGCAATAATATGCACGAAATCACTTTAATTTACACAAATGGATTACCATTCTCAATATTTAATAAGGTATATAAGGATATTTTGGATATTGGATGGATTTTCAACGAAGGAACGCACTTAACTTTGAGACGACCTTGACGCTCGGCTCGATGCGATGCTTTAGCTGCACCGCTGCTCGAATCCTGGCTCCTTTTGTTGCCCAGGCGACAGTCCACCATATGCTGGAACCCGTGGATGTAGTCCCTCCACTGCAAGGCTTCCAATCTTGATGTTCTTTGTCTTCGCGCGCACGTTGTCGTACTCGTGGCGGCTCGGTCGAAGAAGTCCGTAGTTTTTTATTTATATTTTCGCGGATAAAGTATATTTATTTATTGTTGTTCCCCTCATGGGCCACCATGTTATATCTTTAGGGATATACTGGTGCCAATTAAAGTCCCATAAAAGCAAATTAGATATATTTCTCAAAATTGATGTGTCTTATACAGAGGTTCTGAGGCAAGTGAATATGACAGTTGGTTTGCTTAATATCATATGCAAAGCGCCTGCGCTAATTAGATTAGCAACGGATATGCTAGGAGCTGATTGTTGCGTTTGTATGTACGGAAGGCCTTAAGCCTGAACAGGCCCTCTCCTCCATGACGACCTTCCGGATTATATCCTCGAGGTTGGAGGAGGAGGAGGAGGAGTCTCCTACCACTGGACCTGGGGCAGGGGCAGGTTGGGCAGGCCGGGCAGGCTGGGCCGTGGCCTCAGCCAGCTTCTGGTGAAGCTGGCTCACCTCCGCCTGCAGGCGATCCACCTTCGCCTGCAGCTGCCACGTTTCGTCCGTGGCCGTCCGCTTCACCAGCTCCACGACAATGCCGTGTAAGCTGGCGACCCTGCATTTCAGGGACTTCTGGAAAGTCCCCTTCAAATTGGAGGACTTGGCGGCGACCTCCAGGACCTCCTCCTTGTCCTCCTGCGCCATTCTCTCCAGTTCCGCCAGGGAATAGTCGGCATACAGCACATTGGATGCACCGTAGCCAGTCCTCGACCTGGCGGCTTGCGTCTGTCGCTCTTTGGCAGCGACCTTCTCCTCCAGGTCCTGCTGGAGTCGCGCCCTATTTGCCAGGTTTAACTGGCGTTCGGCGTCCACTAAGCCCACATTGTGGGTCGTCGAAGCCTTGAGGAACTTCGACCTCTGGCTTGCCATGCTTACGGCCGGTTCATCGGCCTCGGAGTCCAAGCTCTCCACGCTCTCCGCATGCTCCAACGTTCGGGACGTTGCAGCGGACCGATCCCGCCCACTGCGCTCCGGCAGACGAGCTGAAGAACAGCTCGCAATTGCGCGACCCCGCCTGCTGCTGCCCGTTGGCACCTTGGCGGCCGGCAGGTGTTCTTCGCTGTGGGAGCGCGGTGAACGCTTCCTCCTCGCTATGGGGGAACACATCCCCTCCGTTGCCCGCGAGTGCTGCAAGCCCATGCTCGCAACGCTTGCGATGCTCACCCCCTCCGATGCAGTGTCGGAATCCGACACTGCACCCAGACGCATTTTTTCGATCCGCACGATCGGTATTTTTGTTTTTGGTTTGGTCTTTCTCATAATAAGTCCCACGAGTGTGGGGGAAATAAAAAGTCCACCTAGGGTAACCCCCTGTCCCTAGGCAAGTGTAAATTTGTGACCTAACCAGGGGGTCCACTAATCCCTGGCTGGAGGTGCGCTTGAAACTGATGCACCGCCTGCAACTCAAAACCTAACCTAACCTAACTAACCTAACCTAAAACCCGACCTAACCCTAACCTAACCTTTGAGTTGCAGGTGACACTACTCCTCAGCCATTCATACCCTCGCCGCACACCAAAACTTGGTATTAGAGCATTTTTTATAGAGGTTATCTTCCTCGCGATCCGGGCGACTAAGCCGAGATCCTCGTCCCGTTCCGAGCCATAAAACATGACCATGATCTCGTTGCGGATTACGATTTCGACGGTTGCAGCCAGGAGAATCAGATCCCCCGCTGCTGGCCCGTTGGCAGGGTGAGTGCACAACGGGCACCGCCCATGTTTCTCCACATGTGGAGAAACGTCCCACGCTCACTCACTCACCCTCTATAAAAAATAGCGGTGAGTAAGCAACCGTCGGGCGGTCTAAGTCGACCGACCCCGGAGCATAAGGCTCCCCCGCCCGCAGAAATTCGCCACAGTCAATACCCTCTCCGTAAGATGTACGTGGAGAGACTATTGGCCGTGCCCAGGGTGCACCGGCCCGAAAAACTGCCCTTTCCCCCGAACGTATTCGAAAGGAACGAGCAGCCATCTGGCACACGAGGAGGTTTTCTGCGAACCTAACCTAACCTAACTTAACCTTTTTTTTTTTTTTTTACGTGGAGAAATGCTCATGCATACTGCGCTACCACGGGGAGATAGCGCAGTTATGTGGGACTCTAACCCACTAAAACTCCACGGTGTCCTCCAGTGCCGCTTATGGCGGGAACACGGGAACCCGAAAGCCATCCGCGAACCCGCCGCGGCTGTCCGTCACCGGACCCTCGTCTTAGGGGAATGACCCCCATCACCGGCGCACCAGAACACACAGCACGCCGGACCACCCCGGGCACCAGACAGCGCATGGGTGCCAAACGACCCCGTGTATGGCACCCTTGGTCCCCCTGCGGCGGGTCAGGACAGTGGCCCCGCCGCCTACCACTTTTCGGCCGCAGGGGATAGGGAGAGCGGCCTACGCAATACCGACACTCCTCCTCCCCTGCGGCCCCACCGTGGCCGCCATCCAACGATGGCAGCTCCGTCCAGACCGCGGAGGTGAGGAAAGTGGCGATCTCCATACACCACTCCTCTCCCGCCGCGGCCCGCTACCCCCAGCACCAGTTGCTATGCCGCCCCGCGGCACCGCAACTGGTTGGCCGCTACGTCGTCGGCTTAGCGGACAAAGCCCTGACGAGCGGCCCCTCCTCGGGTTCCTCTTCGCTTCACCGTGGGTGGGGAAAACCACGGCTACTGAGCCCCCCCGCAACGACAATGCGGGAACCCACCGGGGGGGAACCTAACTTAACCTAACCTAACCTGTACGATATAATAAAAAATAACAAACCTCGTTTAAAGAAATACTCCGTTGACAAAATTTTGATGGAAAATGGTCACGATGTTCTCCGTCTCCCACCGTACCATCCGGATTTAAATCCCATAGAAATGGCTTGGGCCTCTATAAAGGGTTACGTGAGTAGTAAAAACGTAAAGTGGAATATTGGCTGCGTTATAGATTTAATTAAAGAAAAAGTGAATCTGATGGGACCAGAGGAATGGAAAAAACTATGTGACAAAGTAAAATCTATAGAAGAAAGCTATATAAAAAGTGACCACATCGTGGATGTGCTTACGGAGGAATTAATTATACGTGTGGGAGAATCTGACGAGAGCGAAGATTCGACAGATGTGGATTTTCCTGAATCATCGGAAGATGAAGACTTTAATATGGAACCCGGCCCCAGTTCCTCAAGTTCCACGATTCCCTCAAGTTCCATGATAGAGGGAATCATGGAACTTGAGAATAGCGATAGCGACTAAATGTGTTTCACATATTTATAATATTTTTGGTTCAATTTATTTTAATAAACATTTAAAATTACTTACGTTTGATTTATTTGCATAACCAGCGTTTACAACATTACACAAATTATTTAACCAACATTAAAATATTATTTTGTCTTAAGTCTTTTCTTCATGAGTGTACGTGCGCAGACGGCCGCCATTTGTGGTCACCTTTCGTGAATTGTACTGTAACTACATTTTCGCAGGGGGACCAAGGGTACCAATGGACACGGGGTCGTCTGGGGCCCTTATGTTACTTGGTTCCTGGGGTGGTCACGGCGTGCCATGTGTCCTGGTGCGCCGAACTGATGGGGTCCGAAAGGGCCGATGCCTGCCAGGAGTGCGGGTTGTTGGAAAGAGATACCGTCAAATTCAAATTCAAATTCATTTATTGACATAATAGGTTATAAATCTTCTTTGAAGCCTCTGACTCCCGAACTAGGTGTACCTGTATGTCAGGAGTCAGCGCCCTCTCCCATTTTATTTGGTTTAGAAACTAATGTCAACATAGGAATAGGCAAACAAATGTGCTACAACATACAGTTTTAAAGGAAGTGAAAATAAAATATATTAAAAAACAAAAAAATAAACATCAATAACGTATGTAACTTATTCTAAAATTATTATTATATCGTGCTGTGTGTGTGTGTGTGTGTGTGGAAGGTGTACGTGTGCGTGTTGGTGGGTGCCAATTCGTGTTTGTGTACGAGTAGGTGTATGAAAGAAAGGTGTGTTCTATGTATGTGTTCCTTAGTAGATAGAGATTAATTATTCATTATTTTCTCTACATCCTCATAATCAAGAGTAAATAGCCAGTTCTTTACTTTAAGTTTACAGTCATGTAGTGTTAACGGATAAAAATGTAAGGTTCTATTAATTTTGTTGTATAAATATACAGACAGAAAAGCGTTTTGTCGTCTTGCAAAAGCCGTGCGACATTTAACAGATTCAACTACGTTTGGAGTTGTTCGCTTATTTCGAAGTTTATCTGGATCATATGGGGTAGATACGTGTTTTTTAGCAATTATCTGGAAAATAAAAAGTTGTCTTACTGTAAATACCCGGCACAACTCGTATAATGTCTTTGTGGGAAATCTGTATGGTTTGAACAACATTGTTTTAAGCAAGGACCGTTGTGCTCTTTCCAGGCGTAAGAGATGCGTTTTACATGCACCACCCCAGACCCCAATACAGTAACCAATAACTGATTGTGCCAATGCAAAATATACTGAACGGAGGAGATCACTGTCAGCCACATGCCTCAGATTTTTAAAAACCCAAACAAGTTTCCTGACTCGTGACGAAACCATGTCGATATGCGGTTGCCATGATATTTTCCCGTCTAAGAGAACCCCAAGGTATTTGACTGTATTAGATTTGCTCAGAGTTGTACACGAGCACTGTTGTGTGAAAGGTAATTTGCATGTGTGAATCCGGACCTCCACATTGGGCTGTTTTATGCGAGCGTTAGTGAACTGTACTAATGAGGTTTTGGATATATTAAGTGTTAATAGGTTATGCCTTAGCCACAAGCAGACTTTATGGAGCCCCACCTCCGCATTTTGTTGGACTACATCCCAAGTCTCTCCCTGAAACACCAAGGCTGTGTCATCGGCATATGTAAATATTTTGCCTTTGTTTAGTGTCATTTCACATAAGTCGTTTATATAAATCAGGAAGAGACTGGGACCGAGAATGCTACCCTGTGGGACTCCATATGTGACTCCGACATCCGAACTAATAGCACTACCCACTTTAACCCTCTGCAAACGGCAAGTAAGAAAGTCTTTATAGATTTTAAGTGCCAATCCCCTAATTCCACAGTTTTCCAGCTTGTCAACAAGAGCAGGGATCGAGACAGTGTCAAAAGCCTTGGCCAGGTCAATAAAGACTCCAACACACTTTTGTTTATTATCAAGACAAGCTGCAATATAATCTACTAACGAGCTAACGGCTCCATCTGTATTTTTACCTACCCTAAAGCCGAATTGGGAGTCAGATAATACGTTATTTTTTTCCAAGAATTTCATGAGTTGGTTATTCAATATTTTTTCTAGTAATTTAGAGAGCGCTGGCAACACAGAAATTGGTCTGTAGTTTGTTACACTGTCTCGAGCTCCACTCTTGTAGACAGGGGTGATGAGTGCCCTTTTAAATACACTAGGAAAAACGCCCTGCTCTATACATAGCCCAACGATCGTGGTAAAGTGTGGGACGATAATATGTTTTGACATTTTTAGAAACCTGTTCGAAATAGAGTCCCAGCCCGTTGCAGAGTCATTTTTTAGATTCATAACAAGAGATTCAATTTCTGATTCGTTTGGTGGGAGCAGTACCATAGAATTCGAGACGCGAGGTCTACTGAAATCATTTAAAGTAGACAGAGTGATTTCGGGATTGTCAGAGCATTTAATCTTGTCGGCGAGTAGCTTTCCGGCATCCGCAAAAAATGGTTCACAGTTTCAACGGCATCGTGTGAGCTATTACAGTTCTTCAGTAAATCATCAGCAGGAGATTTTTGCTTGGCAGTACCAGTGATAGATTTTATGGCAGACCACGTTTCCTTACTACTTCTTGCATTTTGTAAAAGACTTTTTTCATAATTTCTTTTAAGCTTCCGCAATAGAGCGTTACAGAAATTTCTGTAGCGCTTGTACGTTACTTCGAGAACAGAGTTATTGGGATTTTTCCTCACCTTAACATGTAGCTTATCACGGTTTCGGATACACCGAACCAAACCAGGTGTAATCCATGGTTTTATGGTTCTCTTACGACCAGAAACAATACTAGACGTTGTGTTAGATTTTATCGCAGAAGTTAAGTTTTCAGTAAAAAGAGTTGCAGCTTCTTCAGCATTCGCTGAAGGAGAAACAAAAGAGAAATCCATAGATTCTAATTGCTTTATAGTTGCATTAAGATCTGTCTTAACTAATATGTTCGATTTCCTTATTTGTTCACGCCTACATGATAAACTAACAAGGACCGAGTCGTGATCAGTAACTGTGGACTCTATGACGATGACTGTGGCTGACCTATTTGTTTTGATCATGATGTGATCCAAACAATTATTTAACCTAGTTGGCAATGTATGCCCTGGGAGAAGACCCAGCTCTGCAGTGAGATTTAAATATGGTGAACTATTTCTGTCACTATTGTCAGGCTTAATATCTATATTTACATCTCCAATAATAATAATATTATTGCAATTAATAGGACGAAGTATGCTGTCAATCGAGTTCAAAAAGTTTTCGATGCAATAAATTGACGGAGATCTGTACGCAGCCAAAATGGTAATATCGTTGTTAATTGTAAGTAACATAAAATTTGCTCCAAAAGGATCAGGTTCCTCTACAGCACACTTGATATCACTGGTGACATAAATGACGATTCCACCATTTTGATTTAGGCTTTTCTTGGAAAAGTAGCATGGGTAATTGTCTAAAAGTGGTGGTGATTTGTGCTCACTCAACCAGCATTCAGTTAAAATGATTATGTCGGGTTTAAATTTAAGCCTAGCCAAATGAACAATAAAACCATCCATATTTTTATAGACACTGCGAATATTTTGTGAGATTACAGTCAATGCTTTAGAAGTAGACTTGATTAAATTGCCACATGTTTCCGGGTCACATTTATAAGATTTAGCCACCGATACATCATCAATGTCTTGAATGATGTTATTTATGGAAGCCATTGGTGAAGCGTAAGCAAATTAGTCACAGTTTTAGGCACTAGATTTCCCTTATATATAACGCTATTTGATTTAGGTGAGACGTACAGAACAAGGATATGTTTATTTAATTGTTGAGGAATATGATTTTTTGTATTCAATATTCCAATAGTGTAAACTTGAATGTGTGACTGCGTATGAGAGTGTAATAAACCTTTTTTATAGGTCGCTGTGTGTTTTTGGTGTTGGTTTGTGTAGAGTTTTTTATGTATTGTAATGTATATATTATATAACGTTATTAGCACGACATTTACATTTATGCAAAATAGACATAAACAATGGATAAAGGGTTTAGTAAACATACAAGAAATCTTACATGAGAGCAGTATCAGTCAAAGACAACTAGCAGGTCTAAGCTTTTGAAAATCCTCTTCTGAGTTTATACGGATCTGGGGGTCGCCAACTTTCTTGCGCATATAAATTACGCCATATGAAGTCCAGCAAAAATCATACCCATAGTTTTTGTGCTGTGTTCTGGCTAGGTAGTACAATTTCTGCGCGTTATAAGTAAGTCTTTCTGACACATAAATTGGTTGTTTGTTCTTGAACTTCAGGTGGGTGGTATTGAGCTTTTCTCCCTTGTCTTTGGTCTTATTGAACATCTTGACTCCCTTAATCACCTTATCTTTAGTTATGACGGAGTTGAAGTTCACAATTATTGGGTTGGAGCTATCTTTTGATTTCACTCTGTGTATATCTTTCAGGTTATTTTGACTAATATTTAGCTTTAAAGTTTCTCCCAAATTGACAACCAAATCACAGAGGTCATCTTTCGTCTCACCTTCGGCCTTCGGTACGTTTCGAATTTCTATTTCAGTGGCCCTCGTATTGCGCTCCAAAAACTCAATCTTATCTCCAAGTTGCCGAATCAGCTTTTTGTCCTCTTTTTTCTCAGCTTCTAAGGACGATATACGGTTTAAAAACTCGTCATACTTGGCTGACATTACCTCAACACTCAATTTCAACTCAATATTTTGTTCAATGATGTTATTAATCTTGAGCATCATACCCTCGAGCTGAGTTTCCTGTTTACTGGAGAAGGTAGCGAGCATGGTCCTAGTAAGCTCCGCGGATGCAGTCTCACTTACTCCCACGAGCTTTTTCTTTTTACGATCCGTGACGTTAGCATAATCGAGCGACAGATCGGGCGCCGAGGAACATTGGTGCAGCGATGAGTCATGAGAAGTGGATCGTACGGATGTAGATGAAATGTTGTCTGTCTCGGTGACAGATATCACTGGCAATGGAGAGACAGGAGGAGAGCGATTGACGGGCGGGCATAGTTATTCACCACACCAGTAACGACGTACCAGGCAGGCAGAAACTGTTGGTGGTGACGCAATATCTTATCGCAGGTGTCCAGACTTAGATCAATTGAGTTATAATTGTTCTCCTTTAGTTTGCTGTGTGAGGTAGTAGTGCACCCTCAGGGATTGTGTCAGCGCAGATTGTGAATGCGTGAATAATTAATTAGTTAATTACTACTCACCGATGATGCTTCTTTCATCGTCCGAAATCGCAATAAACTTCACTAATTTCTGCTACGAGTACTAGGCGTGTAGGTACTTAGTGGAGGCAACAGTTGTCCGTCGTTACAGAAGAGTCGGCGTAACGTAAGCAGGCGGGGGCGGGGCGTAACACGACAGTCCGCACCAGCGAGTACCAGGAGCGCAGGTAGTAAGCGGTGGCCGGCACTCACGTAGAGGCGGCGGCGGCGGCGCGTGCGGCGTGCACAACGGAGACAGCAATACCTCGGGGCTGCTCACACGCAGACGGTTTCCATGTACAGCGTTTGTGTGCGTGCGTACAGTGTTAGCAACTGCCCGTGGACTAATACTCCTTTGAGTTATGCACTCCTATTTTTTTGAGCGGAATAAACTTAGTTTTTTATTGTTAATTAAAAATAAAATAAAACTGTGTGGCGTCTATTGCACGTCTGCTCGTGTTCGAGTTCCGGGGGGAAGGGGATAGGCGTCGCCCATGGCATACAGGTTACTGCGGGAACACGGGTGGGATTTAGTCAGTAAAAATCTGACACGCCCTCCTGCTCCACCCAGAGCGGGAAAAGTTATTTGATGATTTTCTACACTCAAAAAATAAAAAAATCGTATAAAGCATGATAGTTACTTAAGCGTCCCTCCAACTCGATACGCTGTAACACGGAAATAGCCTCACAACTAAGCAACACAGTACCTAATATAATTTCTAAAGTTCGTTAGCTTCGCTTTCATACTACTACGTCTCCTAATAAGTAAATCTTCGGCCATAGTGAGCAAAGTATATGTAGATATTAAAAACTGAGCGAAGCGATAAACACTTAGCAAGGATTACTTTTGAAACAAAGAAAAATACGTTAAGTATGAATAGACGCATGACCTTGACGCAGTGACATCGACGCTCAGAACATTCAGCTGATGCGACCGTTACAAATTATAACGGTTAACGGCAAGCGATGGATAAGCAATGCGTGAATGCAACAGAAAATGTACGTTTGAAAGCGATAGATGAGTGAAACATATGATGGCTATGGCAGTACCTAATACCAATGAGGCGAAATAAAAAACAAAGAAACAAATAATATACTAATGAATTTAACACGATAATCGTTAAGAACGTTTGGAAAGGAAATAGAAGGGAAATAATTGGAACAAACTCACAAAATATCCTTATCCTTATACACACGATGAATTTATTTGACTTTCACGAAGCAATGACTCGGCGTAACTCAACCAGGGCAGTCGTTCTTGCACCACCGTCGTAACCAAAGACTTCAGGAAGATGTTCAAAGTTCTTATCTTTGTTCTGAGGTCCGTTGACTTTAAAAAAATACCGTAACGAACAATGACACGGCGCTTTTGAACCGACGATGTAACGGCGACGTTCTTCAACTGTACGGCCAGTCGTCGACCGTTTTGTATGCTTCAAAACGCGACGTAGAAGAGGCTCGATGGACCAAAATGAAAATGGACTTTGAAATGAAAGCAGTGGACTGTATAAACTGTTAAGATGTATCCAAAATAATTGTACAATATTAGAAATAGAACGCGCGCGTGTGTCGTCGGTTGCCCTCGCTAGTGAAGTATGAGCCCTCAGCCCCACTCCTTGACCCGTGTAGCCGCCCGCGCCGTCGGCCAGGCAGCCACCCGACGCCTGACGAAGAAAGCCGACGGCGCCCGAACAGCTGCTTTAAGTCAAATTTCACACTTTAACGGATTGTACCCGGTAATTTGCAGATTACCTAATTAATGCGCATATTAACGTATTGTTACGCGCTAAAGCTAAAGTAATTCGTTACCACTAGCGCCATCTAGTATCGAGTAGCAGAATTAATTGAGTCAAGATCTATCTAGCAAGTTCGATAAAAGAATCTTCTAGAATTATCAACATCTGCTCAGTCGGGGCCGGTATGTACTCGAAGATTCTAGATGATTCGATTCCCGAATGTTCTGTGGCTTTATAAAAAGGCGGGAACGGATCGGGACCGAGTAGTATTGGTCAAGCGATACATGCGAAAACATCAAGGCGATCTTGAAGTGCGATTTAAAGTGATTAATAGTGAAATTGTGTTTTGTAATTTGTGTGTTTAATTAAAGTGTCGATTTTGGTAATTTTTATTGGCAGTTTTTAATTGTCACGAACCCGAAGCTCGTAACAATTGGTGTCAGAAGCGAGGATTAAAATCATGCCGATTTTACCTAAAGACGACACGGAGGGTATCCGTACCCGGAGTCAACGCCAGCAGGAGACGGATCAGAGGCGATTCGGTGGAGCACTGCCACAGACGTCGGAGGGTCAGCTACCGACCACGGAGGCCGGCCCGTCCACAGCTGCTCCAGCATCATCAGCGTCAGATTTTGCTGCTCTGATGATGATGCTGCAGGAGCAGGCCCGCCGACAGGAGGAACAGGCTCGTCGGCTAGAAGAACAGCTCCAGCGCGATAAGGAGGAACAGACCCGCCGACAGGAGGAACAGGCTCGTCGGCTGGAAGAACAGCTCCAGCGCGATAAGGAGGAACAGACCCGCCGACAGGAGGAACATACCCGCCGGCAGGAGGAACAGGCTCGTCGGCTGGAAGAACAGCTCCAGCGCGATAAGGAGGAACAGACCCGCCGACAGGAGGAACAGGCTCGTCGGCTGGAAGAACAGCTCCAACGGGATAAGGAGGAGCAGGCGCGCCGCCAGGAAGAGCAGATGCTCCTCATGAAGGACCTTCACGCAGCCTTCGGGAAAGACATGAAGGAGGTGAAGGAGAAGGTTGCCCAGCATGACAACCGCCTGTCAGAAGCTGAAACTCAAATCAGCAAGTTTAATGACGTCATTGCTGACGTGAAGCAGGAGTTGGGTAACCTCAAACTTGGGGATGGAATCGCAGCTCCCGTAGCTACAACACCTTCGCTACGTGGATTCAAAGTGCCGCCGTACGACGGGACTTCTTCCTGGTCGGCCTACAAAATTCAGTTCGCGGCTGTCATGAAGGCGAACGGGTGGAATAACAGTCAGGCCATGACTGCCCTCACCCTAGGTCTGCGCGACCAGGCTTTAACAGTCCTGGAAGCTCTCGGTAAGGAAGTGACTTACGAGCAGCTTCTTGAGGCATTGGAGGCTAGATATGGCGACGCTCACCTGGAACACGTGTTTCGTGCGCAGCTCAAGGATCGTGTGCAACGCAGTAATGAAAACCTGCAGCAGTGGGCCTTTGAAGTTGAGAAGCTGGTTCGTAAAGCGTACCAGTCCGTACCTGCGCTTATTGATGGGAACCTGGTGCAGGCATTCATCGACGGCATCCGCGACCTTGAAGTTCGAGCTGCTGTGAGGCTCGGTCACCACGGGACGCTTAAGGACGCCTTGGCCCATGCACTGGAGGTGGAAGCTGTGCGGCAGGATCATCGTTCCCATCGCGTCAGGGAGGTTGTAGCGGCTACAGTTCGCGACCGTAATAAAGGATACAGCCCTAGGTGCTACGGCTGTGGGGAAAGGGGCCACCTTCGATCCAGTTGCCCTAAGCGAACTGCAGAAAGGGAAGATGGCCGGTCTCCAGAGGGTAGTGCGGCTAACAGCACTGCCCAGCAGCAGCAGGGAAACGAGTAATAGCCAGGACTGCGGGGCGGGTGCTGGCTGATGGTCAAAGAGCCCCAAGGATTTCGATCACACAAACCCATGACGGGAACAGTTTAATCATCAAGGGCGAGGTCAACGGAACGCCTTGTAAGCTAACCATTGATACTGGAGCTTCTCGTACGGTCGTCGGTTCCCAAGTTATAAGTCGGCTCCTTGGGGACTCCGCATACAACCGAGAACGCATTAATTTGGTGACAGCCACCGGTCAGCGCATACCCGTCCATGGACAAAAGGAGATGGAGTTGAAGCTAGGCAACAGGATCTACCTGCATAATGTCATCGTGGCTGATATAACGGACGATTGCATCCTGGGCCTTGACTTTATGAGGAAGAATTGCTGCGAGATTGATGTCAAGCAAGGAGTTATGAAATGTGGGCAAGAGGAACTTTTTATGGAAGGGGCTTTACCAGGGAATGTGTATAGCCTTAAGAAGATTGTTCTTCCTCCGACATCAGAAACGATTGTGCCGGTTAGACTTCCTCGGAATTCTGGGCAAATTCATCGTTGTGTACTCGTGGAAAGGGTAGATAATGACCTTCCATGGAAAGTGGCACGAACTTTGGTCAGAGCCACCGACATCTCAGTGGTACGTGTGCTGAACTTGAACTTGTGATCGGGAACAGATTATTGAAAAAGGCACACTGATTGGTACTTGCGAGGAAGTGGATTGGTTGCGTCGATGCCAATATCTATCGACTGGGACCCCCAGCAAGGATGCACAAACAAGAGTGACCACACTTTTAGCAGACTCTCGCAGCGCTCTGTCGCAAAATGAAATGGCTAAGGCAAAGAAGATGATACTCAAGTACGCCGAAGTTTTCTCTTCAAACGATGCTGACATTGGGAAAACTGGCTTAGTTCAACACAAAATAAACAAAGGAGAGGAGTTGCCTATCCGTCAGCGGCCAAGGAGATTACCGGTAGCGCGTGAAAAGGAAGTGGAAACCATGATTGAGGGAATGGTGAAGGATGGTGTTATTGAACCTTCATCTAGTCCATGGTGTTCACCTGTAGTGCTGGTAAGGAAGAAAGACGGCAGCATGCGGTTTTGTGTTGACTATCGTCGTCTGAATGACGTTACGAAGAAAGACAGCTACCCTTTGCCAAGAATTGATGACACGCTGGACATGCTTACTGGAGTAAAGTGGTTTAGCACGCTGGACTTGAAAAGTGGCTACTGGCAAGTTGAAATTGACCCTTAAGACAAGGAGAAAACGGCATTCTCGACAGGAAAGGGTCTGTGGCAATTTAAAGTGATGCCGTTTGGATTGTGCAACGCTCCGGCAACGTTTGAAAGGCTGATGGAACTTGTACTAACCAAGTTAATTGGCGATGCCTGTTTGGTCTACTTAGATGACATCATCATTGTAGGCCGTACGTTTGAAGAACATCTTCAAAACCTGGAACGCGTGCTCATTAAGATCCAGAGTGCCAACCTCAAGTTAAGTCCGAAGAAATGTTCACTATTCAAACGGCAAGTTAGCTTTTTGGGGTATGTAGTGTCGGAAGAAGGTATCCGCACGGATCCAGAGAAAATCGCCGCTGTCAAGGATTGGCCAGTTCCAAAAGACAAGACGCAGGTCAGAGCATTTTTGGGGTTGTTCTCTTATTATCGGCGATTTGTTAAGAACTTTGCGGATATAGCCAAACCCCTGCATAAGCTAACCGAGGAGAAGCGACATTTCTGCTGGGATGAAAGTTGCGACATCGCATTCCAGGAGTTAAAGGACCGACTGTGCAAAACACCTATTTTGGGGTACCCTGATGCAGGCAAGGAATTTATAGTTGACACAGACGCAAGTGACATAGGACTTGGTGGTGTGTTGTCTCAACGGAATGGTGATCAAGAGGTTGTGATAGCGTACTTCAGCAAGTCGTTGTCAAAGCCGGAAAGGAACTATTGTGTCACGAGACGGGAATTGCTTGCTGTGGTAAAGTCATTGCAGCATTTTAGCAAATATCTTCTGGGTCGGAAATTCCACTTACGAACCGACCATGCTGCACTGAAATGGCTATTGCAGTTCAAAAATCCAGAAGGACAAGTTGCGAGATGGATTGAGCTACTGCAGGAATATGACTTTTTGGTAGAACATCGCAGCGGGAAATCTCATGGCAACGCAGATGCATTGTCAAGAAGACCTTGTCCTGAAGACTGCAAGCATTGTACTAGGCAGGAGGGTAAGGAAGGAGTACCTGTGAGGATGCTCAGGACAGACCTCAGCAACGAGTGGAAGGAAAGCCTACAACGTGCACAGCAAGAAGATTCGGACATCAAGCCGATTCTGAATGTGGATGAAGGCCAGAGCTCCTAAGCCCAGGTGGAGCGACGTCTCAGCAATGAGTTCGATCACAAAGAGCTATTGGGCCCAATGGGACAGCTTGGTGATTCAGGATGGAGTCCTGTGCCGTAAATGGGAGAATGCTCGGGGAAACAGCTGTCATTTGCAAATGGTTGTCCCAAAAGCTCAAGTACCGGATGTTCTACAGCTGTACCATAATGGTTGTTCAGGAGGTCATCTGGGAGTAAAACGAACTCTACTGAAGATACGAGAACGGTTTTACTGGATCCACTGTCGGGACGATGTCGAGGACTGGTGTCGCAAGTGTACAAGTTGTGCAGCTGTAAAGGGACCTCAGACTCGTAGTAGAGGTGCATTGAAATTATACAATGTCGGTGCACCATGGGAGAGGATAGCCCTTGACGTTGCGGGGCCGTTTCCGGAAAGTGAAGGTGGTAACAAGTATTTCATGGTTGTGATGGATTACTTCACTAAGTGGCCGGAAGTCTTCGCCATTCCAAATCAAGAAGCTTCGACAGTTGCAGATAAATTAGTTCATGAAGTCTTCTGTCGTTTTGGAGTACCTTTAGAGATTCACAGTGATCAAGGAAGGAATTTTGAGTCCCAAATATTCCAGGAAACTTGTCGAGTTATGGGTACTCATAAAACAAGAACAACTTCTTACCACCCTCAAGCGGATGTAATGGTGGAACGATTTAATCAGACATTAGAGAGGTACCTATCAAAAGTTGTGGAAAATCGGCAACGGGATTGGGACAAACACATACAGCCGTTTTTGTTGTCATATCGAATCGCTGTTCACGATAGTACATCGGTGACACCAGCTTTCGCAAACTTTGGAAGAGAATTACGGCTGCCTGCAGACCTGATCACCGGAATACCACCTGATGCCCCACGCAGTATAATCGATTATGCGAACGACTTGCGGAACAAGATGAACGACATTTATGAGCACGTCAGACAATCAGGCCAGCAAATGTCTGAAAAGATGAAAACCCGTTATGACCGCAAAATGAACAATAAAGGGTTTGACGAAGGTTCACTAGTGTGGTTGCACAATCCAGTCCGCAGCAAAGGGAAATCTCCTAAGCTTCAAGCTAAATGGGACGGACCGTACCGGATTGTGACAAAGATCAATGACGTAACGTACCGGATACAGAAAGGTGCAAGAGGTACTCCTAAGATCGTCCATGTGGATCGACTGGCGCGTTACTATGGGGCCGAAAATGCTCGGGACGAGCATGTCTTAGGAGGGGGCAGTGTTACGCTCTAAAGCTAAAGTAATTCGTTACCACTAGCGCCATCTAGTATCGAGTAGCAGAATTAATTGAGTCAAGATCTATCTAGCAAGTTCGATAAAAGAATCTTCTAGAATTATCAACATCTGCTCAGTCGGGGCCGGTATGTACTCGAAGATTCTAGATGATTCGATTCCCGAATGTTCTGTGGCTCTATAAAAAGGCGGGAACGGATCGGGATCGAGTAGTATTGGTCAAGCGATACATGCGAAAACATCAAGGCGATCTTGAAGTGCGATTTAAAGTGATTAATAGTGAAATTGTGTTTTGTAATTTGTGTGTTTAATTAAAGTGTCGATTTTGGTAATTTTTATTGGCAGTTTTTAATTGTCACGAACCCGAAGCTCGTAACAGTATTATGTTTTCTAACGGTAACAGATACAATGCACAGAATGTAAAATGAGGGCGCACTAAGAGTGTACAGAAGGTAGTCTTAGCTATGTTTGCCACAATTGTGATTCAGAATGATCTCGTAACCACTTAAGTATTTTTGTTTAAAATTTAGATTTTTATAAAAATAACAAGTCTTTAGTTTTTTCTTCATTGAAGTTTTATTTTGTGATTTGTTTATCTATGCATCAAAATGTAGATGTTTATACAACGTGTAACGGAAAGGCCACGGCTTCTTTGATTGATATCAAACGATATTGGAAGGGTTTAAAATCCTATCTCTACATGTTCGGAAGTTATGACAATTTTTATACATTGATACCAGAAACTGAACTTTTCAAATTGAAATAAACACATCACTCGGAAGAGTTTTATCGTGATATGCAAGTAAAGTGGAAAGTTATTGACCGACGAATTTGGTAGAAAACAAAAGTGAGTAGCCTTATCAACGGCCGAAGCAGAGTACACGGGTTTGGCTGAAGCTGTTAAGGAAGCAATTCATCTAAAACGTTTGATAAGTGACATATCAGAATGGAGGCAACCTACAGTCAAAATATACAACGATAATCAGGCTGCCCTACAATTGACAAAAAATCCTATGGTAGGCTCTAAGACAAAACACATTAATACGAAATTACATTTCATACCATAGTTGAAGGAAGTTAAAATAGAATACCGTCCAAGTGCACACATGGAAACAGATATGTTAACTTAGAGTTTACCTGGACCAAGGCTTAATGGATTGAGATCCTCACTCGGTTTAATATAGCGATTATGCTAGTGATGAGGAGGAGTGTTAGAATTTGCATGCATCACAGAGCATAATCTCTTTGGATGACATGTACCGTTGCTATGGAGTTTTTTCCTAACAGACCTGTCATTCCTTCTGTCGATTGCATTGTATAACATCTATACTATTAATAATAATAATAGGCACAACCTTGTAGCCAGGATTAGCTACCAGCAACTTGCTCTGAAATATAGCCTTGTGGAATCAGAAGTGCCGTACTACAGATACGTGCCCGACCCAGTTGTCGAAAATGGACATATCACTCTATACTCTCAGACCAAATAAAAAAGGTAGACGGAGCGTACGCCAACAATAGCGTTCAAATAAATGAAGCCTCGTGTACAGAGTTGTGTGCGTGAGCTCGTGTCGTAACACTTGCCTTGCGTCTGTGTGCTAAGTAAAAAATGCTGCCACTAAAAACTTTTTTTCCCAATTCTCATTAAATAATTTTTATTTTTCATGAAAAATTAATTCTTATAAATAAAACACTTTTTTACTGTTAGGTACATTTAATACCAAAAATAAAAGAGACAAATTTTAAACGCCTTTGTGTTACGTTAGTTTACGGTAGTACTGTCTTTTTGTATCCCGTCTTCTGGAAATAGTATCTAGTTTTGAAATATGATGGAATCTTATATTTAGATACTTTTCAACTACAGTACGTATCAAATTTATTTTGTGTATCTAGTTTTGAAATATGATAGAATCTTATATTTAGATACTTTTCAACTACAGTACGTATTAAATTTATTTTGTGATCTATGCCGGAGAAATTGTGTTCGTTTTCCAAATCAAAAAATATATTTTCCGTACCTATAAAGATTTTTAAAATTTGCGTAACGACACATAGATGTTGTCTTTCCGACTTTATTATTATGTCTTCTTTGATGATTTTTTAAATTATTATTTCACAAGCGCAGCAAATGTAAACCACCTTTATTCCTGAGCGTAATTAATTTATGAAAATCAAGTCTCTCAGTGGATGAAAGTCTCGAGAGACAAGCTTCACATTTTAACTTTTTTGATAAATAATGTACGACAGCACCAGCAGTATACCGAATTATATACTGCCTTAAGTTGTTTATGTCGGGGACGTTTAAACGTCTGACTATTTCTTCTATATCAGCTTGAAGTGGTTCCATAAAATTAAAAGCAGTTAGTTCTTCACTATCTTCATCATGGCGATACGAACTTGAAGTCGTATTAATAACTTGCATTGTTGATGAGCAGTTTAATATCGCAATATTTTCCAGAGATATGCAATTATCAGAAGCCAAACATTTCAATTCCAGATGCGTTAGTAGTTTCTTATAAATGCCTTTAAATTGTTTGACGTTTGGATTATCATTGTGTCCTTCATGCATCCTAATTGAACCAAATAATATCTCGATATGGTCTTGGCTAAATTTATATGTTGGTAAATATACCAGTTGATGTTAATTTTGTGCTATGTTGTCGTATAAATACTTCAAACTTTCTATGTTTATAAGAACACCTAGAAATCCCGATTTACACTTTACTTCGACAACTGGTTTGTAATATCGCGTGATGACGAAAGTTTGTCTACCATCTTTCATTATTTTCCTCTTAGTTTGTGTTTTGAGTTTTAATTTAGTTATGAATTTTTTCATCTCATCGAGAAATTCATATATCTGGTCTTTGTTTCCTTGGAAAATTGGTTTATTGTATCCGAATTGATTCATTCCTCTGGTATTGAATATGTCAAAGAAATTATTTGCCATATTTACGAATCTTTCTGTGGGCCTAGACTTTTCGAAGATTGGCAAGGTCTTCCCTGCAAATTTTTAACGCCGTGGCTACGCTTCTGCTTAACAACTGGGTAGCCAATTTCACTTTCGTTATTTGATTTTTGAAAGCAATATGCCTAGTTGTTAATTTATTTGCAACATGTAAGTCCTTCATTACTCTGTAGTTCGTTGAGTTGGACTAAATAATTCCATTGCACAAGTTCCTCATTAATGTCTAAAAATTCTCTTTTGGACTCTAATTGTTTCCTTAGTAATTTAATCACGTGACTGGGATCTAAAATGCAAGCTACTTCCTTGTCACAAGATGGATGTTTAAAAGTGCTTTTGATTGACTTGATGTCTCTTATATTGCAGCCAAGTACTTCCATAGCAGTAAAATTTGTGCTATGACCATCGAAAGTCAGCGAAATTACGTCGACATTGGCTTCAAAACATTTTATTAAACACATTTTGATTAAATTAGGCTTTTGGTCACCACTTTTGCATATTGCATAAAAAGTAACCTAACGGAATTTTCCACCGCTGATTTACTGCCACGAGTAAAAAGACGAATGCTTGAGAAGCCAAAGCATCAGAATCAGAGGTACCAGTACCCATGTCGATTAAGCCTTGGTATTTTTTCCCATCCCATATTTTTTGTTGACGTATAGCCATCTCATCAAAAATTAGTGCGCAAAGTATGCGATGTTTGCTAGCCTGCGTTTTTTGTTTTATTGCTGCAAATGCCTCTTCTGTAAATCCTGGTTCGCCATTTATGTGAATGTACCATTTTGATATAGTTTTAGGATGTGGGAGGCATGTCTTAAAGGTGCTTCGTACAAAATCATATGCTTTCGGTGAATAAAAATTTAGGGTCAAACAGAATTTCTTTATAGCTACGGTGTACTTCAACTTTTTGCTAGATTCCTTCTGTATATTATTGAAAATATCAGCTGCTACAAAATTTTCGGTAAGTTTATTGTATACATCACTGTCAACATTATTCTTTTCTTTAAGATCTTTTATAATATTTTTGAATGTTTTGTTAAGACTTTTTTAGTCGTCGTACTTTTTGGTTCAAAAATCTAATCTTCTTTTTGTGAATATTTACCATTTTTACTTGTTTCCTTAGTTGCTTTTTTAGTTTACTTTTCCTTGGCGTTTCAATTATTGATTCTATTTCTGCATCTTCAAGTATTGTTATATTGCTAGTTTGTATATTTACATTTTCGCCAGACGGGGATGTGTATGTACTGGTACTTGCATTCACATCAAAATTACGGTCACAAGTTAGCTGTAAATAGAATAAGCCGTTTCAATGTTTGGATTTTGTATAAAATAATTATTATTTTAAATAGGTAATAAAACAGATACATATAAACGTACGTTTTGTGACACAGTATATGATGAGCTTGGAACAGAGTAATCAACGTTTTCAGAAACGCCAATATTAATATCATTGCCAGGTTGGTCAATAATATCCTAAAAAGAATATTAATCGAATGTTAGTAAGTACATGAATGTACAGACGCCAGCAGGTCAAGCTATCCTAAACTGTCAAATTTTCCCAATTGAACATGAACCTTATCCTATTGTAATAAAGTTGAAAATCTATCAAAGAAATTTGGCAGATTGGGGTAGCTTGATGTGCTGGCGTCTGTACAAATATTACATTACATTTAATGTAATAGCAACGTGGATTCATACTTTTTTTGGTATTGCATTTTTCATCACACGACGCAGCCCACATTTTGCAAAAAACGATTTGTATGTTACCAACTGTAACATACAAATCGTTTTCTGCAAAATGTGTGGAACACACAACACTAAATTTTGATGGCAACCAATTTTCTTGATTTCTGCTTAACCTAATAACCTCAATCCACTTTTGTTTCCAATTAAGGTCTCTTGGGAATCTAAAATTAAAACGGTTTGTATTCAGTCGTAGTTGAGAAATAAATTAATCCAAAAATGTCTTTTCCATAAAACTGTATATTCTGTTGTAAGTACCTGTATATAGAAATAATCACATGCTATTTAATGGTCACATCCCCTATCATATTGTCTTCACGTTATACTATAACATATTCCCGAGTTATTTATACATGGATACCTATGTTTGAAATTCAGAATAGTTAATAATAATTTTCGTAATAGTTAAATTAACTATTACGAAAAGTAATATTAAAATTAATAATCCTAAACACTCCCACCACATTGCCCGCGTTTCGGGAATTTTGTATGCGGATATACTGGTCACACCGACGACACTATATGAGGTTTTGTGTTCCAAAAACGCTTGAGGAGATATTTTTGTATTTATATATCAAATTAAATCAAATGAAACACTTACTTGTGAAATGTAATCCCAGATGGTTTTTTTTTAAATTACGGAATTGTTTTTACAGCTCTTACGACACAGGAAGGCATTTTACAACAATTTGCAATTTTAAGGTTATGATGTCTAGCGCGTTCGGTGTCACTCGTCGCTCTGGAACACGATCGGCTTCCTATTTCAAATTTGGCTTCCTTTACCCTGCTTCACTGTGAGAGCGCGGGATCGATCCATCATCACTGACAGGACTATTGTTGCTAAAAAGTCTTATATAGTGGTGGTGGATCGACTAGAGCGGCGTGCAATGATCGTTGGCCTAACGGTCCCGCATGACGGGAACCGCGTGAAAGCCGAGAAAGATTAACAAATAAAGTATCTTAACTTGGCTCACGAGGTTGTTGACATGTGGGATGTGGATTCAACGATCATTGTACCGATAGTCGTTACAGCCAATGGCTTGATAGCCAAAGCCTCGACCAACATCTGAGGAGGCTCTTGTTGGGCAGCTGGGTCAAGGGTTTGATTCAGAAAGTGGTATTCTGGACACGGCTCGCATTGTTAGGAGGTTCCTCTCTCTGAAGCCCTGACCGCCGGTAGCTTGGACCCTGTTCCCGATACCGGTGGGCTGCTATTTTTTATGTTTGTATACTAATGTTTAAAAATTTAATTTATATGTTTATATGTTGAAGATAACGGAAATAATAATAATCATCATTTATTTATAAAAAGGAGCACATTTACAAAGTATCTTAACAATTAAAAACAACCGACTTCCAAAAAACACTTAATTTTGGAAGTCGGTGTCTTTGGAGCTGTATTTTGATTTTTTGTCACCGCCTTCCGAAAATAAAGTTATTTTTCACAAGTTTTTATTTTTACTTTTTAGTGGTTCACATGTGCTTACCCCTTCACAGCGTCCCGGCGTGATGTTATGTTATGAACTGGTGTAAACAATAGACAGACATGAGATTTCAGCAATCCCAGTCCATTTGCTACCATTTATTGAGGAGTTCCGTTGCCTATCTCCGAAGTTCTTCATCAGATCTTCACCAAATTGAAATAGGACCACTCCTAGAAAGTACTCTTCCAAAAAATACCCAAATCGCTTCAAGTGTGCCTACAAAATTTTAAGAGTTCTCTCTATTTCTCCAGGATCCCATCATCAGATCCTGACTTGAAGATCAGGGGACCACCTGGGAAGTGTACCCTTTCAAACAAAAAAAAATCCAAATCGGTCCAGCCATCTTCGAGTAATCGGGGAACATACATATTAAAAAAAAGGTTCCGACAAATTGAGAACCTCCTTCATTTTGAAGTCGGTTAAAAATAGAACACAGTTGCTTATTGCCTGAACTAGGTTGAACCTGTGTTTCAGGCTATGAAGTGCATAAATACTTAATGTAATAAATTAACAATCTGTATAAGGTAAAAGTAAATTAAAACTAAAACTAAAAAAATTGCCTGTTATTTGTTCTATTTGCAGACAACAAGTAGATCTTCTGTCTGTGCATAAGCGATGATTAGTAAATATTTAGGTATAATTTTCTTACAGCTAAAATAATTTAGTTTATAGATACTTAGTTTTCTATATAACCTATGGTACAGAAATGGGCCTAAGAATGTAGAAAATCTTTCTACAAAGACATGTTTTGAGGCTGCATTAGATGTGCATACTATATCCCCTATATACGAGTATAAACCTTATAATAGGTCTTTACCTATGAAATTGCCGTTTTGTATGAAAAAATTTAAACGAATTTTTTTCATGTATTTTTTATTTGTATTAATCGAAGTAATCACCCATGCAATCAATGCATCTTTGCCATCGCAGTGGCAGTTTATTGATGCCCTTCTTAAAGAAATCAGCTGGACGGGAGGCAACAAATTCTTCAAAGGCATTTTGTACTGCCTCTCGGGTATTGAATTTTTTTCCCGCCAAGAAGTTATCCAAATTCTGGAAAAAGTAGTAGTCTGTAGGCGCAAGGTCTGGTGAGTAGGGCGGATGACGGAGAGCTTCCAACCCCAGTTCTTGCAACTTGGAGACCGTCTGCTGTGCAGTATGAGGTCGCGCGTTGTCGTGCAGGAGCAGCGGAGACGAGCGATTGACCAATGCTGGTTGGAGATGTGCCAGCTTCTCCATCATTGTGTTCAGTTCTTCACAGTACACATCTGCAGTAATGCTCACCCCGTTTGGTAAGAACCTGTGATGAATCACACTGGCGCTAGACCACCAAACAGTGACCATCACTTTTCTAGGGGTAAGTTTTCGTTTAGGGCATTGTTTAGGTGCTGAACCAGGATCCAACCAACTTGCTGAGCGCTTGCGGTTATCAAACAGAATCCATTTTTCATCGCAGGTAACAATGCGGTTCAAAATTCCTTCATTTGTGTGTCTGTTGAGCAGTGCAAGGCACGTCTCGACGCGTACTTCGCGCTGACGATCATTGAGTTCGTGGGGCACCCATTTGTCAAGCTTTTTTACCTTGCCAATTTGACGCAAATGGACCAATATTGTTTTGACGCTAACGTCGAAAGCTGCTGCTAATTCAGCCGTAGATTGTGTATCATCAGCTTCCACAATCGCCTTTAATTCGTCATTGTCGACCAAAGTCTTCGGACGACCGCGAGGTTCATTTTTCAGGTCGAAATTTCCAGAACGGAAGCGAGCAAACCAATAACAGGTGGTGCGTTGGTTTGTAGTGTTAGCTCCGTAAACGTCGTTGATGTTGCGTGCCGCTTGTGCCGCGTTGCTGCCACGACGGTACTCATATTCCATAATTACTCGAATTTTTAACGTATCCATGATGACGAAAAAGATTGAAATGCGATGAAAATGTAACACTAATCAATAAACAAATGACTACTTTTGAAAAAAAAAACCATGTTTTTAAAATAAAATTAATTTGAAATTAGAATTCTTACCCAAACAAAAATTATTTTGATTTGAAATGGCCAGTACTGCAAAACGGCAATTTCATAGGTAAAGACCTAATATATAAACCTACTTACAGGAATATAATCATTTATCATTCCGTCTTTTGTAAGTATTGTCAGCAGAGTAGGTAAGCATGGTGTGCTGTTTTAATACTAAGTGCATAATGAAAAGTTGTCGAACAGTCAGCACGTTGCAGGATTTATATAGCAGATTTGTGGGAAAGAAAAAGGGATGGAAGTTTGCCACCTTTAAAATTGCTCTCTGTGCTCTTTCAAGAGGAAGCAGATTCGTTTTTGGTGCGCCACCCTATGATGTGATGCAGTATTGAATTATTGATTGACATAGGGCTAAATAAACTTGTGTGATTAATTTTGAGTCTGCAAATGATCGCAGTTTTTTAAAAACAAATATTAATTTGAGCACTCTTTTAACGAGACTTTCAATATGTTTTCTGAAAGATAGAGTGTCGTCCATTATTACGCCGAGGTATTTTATGTTGCTCGTTTTGAGGATAAAAGGACAATTACACGTGTTGACTGAACGGTTTCCACATTGATGGGCATACAGTTGTGGGTTAGTAATGTTAAGTTGAGGCTTGCACATGGAGAAGTGAATATATTTTGTCTTGTCAGCATTTAATGTAGGTGTGGTATCAAAACCTAGTTGTGCGATTTCGAACAGTTCGGTACTGGTCTTAGCGGTAAATATTAGCGCCGTGTCATCAGCATATGATATGATTTTCCCGTCTTTAATATTAAGATTACACAGATCGTTAATATAAATCAGGAATAGGGTAGGGCCCAGAATACTTCCCTGAATGAAAGAAAAAATATTGTAAATGAATAGATTAAATTATGATTAACCCCCTTATGTACAAACGCTGCTTAAAGTTACGAAATCATAAGCGACTGCTTAACCATACATTTTTGACCTTTAAACATCTCTTAACTTTAATCATTGTTTATGAATACACCCCATAATGTTCAGCGTGAGCGTTCAATTTCGAGTCTCATTATCACCGCATACCTAACTAGGTACCAAACTATCAAATATTAATAAAAACATATTTGTGATGTTCAACTGTGCCATTACAAGTCATTAAATGAATAAAACATGTTTTTTTTTTATACGATGAATAAAACATGTTTTTTTTACACGATGAATAAAACATGTTTTTTTTTTATATTTTGTATTATTTGCATGTGTTTCAATTGACCCCCAGGCACTGTTTGAACCGACCCTAGTAGTGAGACGGTTGAAACATTTTTTTTTAAATTTCGTTTTATACAAAAAATACAATACAGTGATCTCAAATAACATTGTCCATTAGTAGACAGATATATGGTCTTTTATTTTTTAACAAACTATCTGTGTACCAAAATTCATACAAATCCGTTCAGCCGTTTTTGCATTTGTTCCCAACGAGTAACACCCTCAAATGTCACACTGTTACTCGATGGGAATGTTTTTAAGAAAAAATTCCCAACCAGTCACACTGTTACTCGATGGGAACTTCTTATTAGTAATTTCCCAACCAGTCACAATATTACAGTAGTTAATGAAAAGAAGAATTAAATCGGTTTTTACTTTAAAAACATTTATTCGTCATATTGCTGGTGATTCTCCTTTGAACGTTTTATTCTTAAATAATTAAATAAAATTACAATACCTAAATACATACATACATAGACTCACGCCTGTATCCCCGAAGGGGTAGGCAGAGGTGTAATATTACACCCACATCTCGCCATCTATATTTAAGTCCCACGTAATAAGGGGGGGGGGGAGGTACCTAAATACAATCAGCTTTATATAATATATCAGAGTAAATCATCACATTTTACAACAAGTATCAGTTCTAATTTCTAATGTTAATTTGAACTTTAAACAATTTTCCAAATACATATAATTAGCCATAAGTATGTTGTGACAATTAAAATTATGTATAGCAAAATAAAGTTATGATAAGCCGGCAACATCAGTTATCGCGAGTGTGTAATGGCGGTTATTTTCCATGCACATTTAATGTAAAAATACTTTTGCATCCCTCTTCCCGCGGCCCCGGCGGCGGCGGCCACGTGTCGTAAGTGGGGGAGAGGGACGCAAAATGAATTAGTCAGAGCAGTGCAACGAAGCAAAGTGCACGTTGTCGACAATGTCAGAGCCCACCGCATCTAGTTCGTCCGGTCAAGTGCCATTAAATTTAATTAAAAGGAATGGTGGGACAATTTTGCTACGAAGTGGACATCAATTTTATGCTAGACGAAAGCATAGTAGCGGATTAATAGTGTGGGCGTGCACAAAACGAAACATTTGCAAAGGAATCTTGAGAATAAAAGTAAGTACCTATATAATAAAGTTTACTGATAAACCTATGGTTTGTTTGTTAATCAATACGTTTATTTGTGAATGAATGCTTTGCATTATTTTCATAAAACTATAGATTTGTTTTATTTCAAGCTACTTAAAGTCCTAAATACTTATTCGTTTTCATTTCTTCCAAGCATACGCTATTATTAAAAGCGGCTTAAAACATTTTTTCTTAAGGCTTTTAAAATTGCTTAAAACTTGTTTCAAAATGTATTATTAATAAAGCCGAGTTTACACTATAAGACAACATTAGGCGCGCGACAAGTGACGTTCAACATGTATGCTAAGTAGTAGTAGATGCGTCATACACAAACGCGGCATAAACACTTAATCGATTTATTTGGAACTGTTATAAACACGTGTTTTAAAACAACTTGTTTTAATCATACGCAGGGTTAAACAATATGACGAATATTACTAATACGACAGCTTTGACTCCTGTTATTATTGTTGCTATTTTCTATTTATAGGATCAACGAATACTAGACGAGACTGCTCATAGCCATGCTCCAGACTTTGCGAAGAACGAAATTGATGAATCAATCCATAAATTAAAGACTGAATTGTACAAACCGGACTTTCCTAACATTCCACAAAAATACAATTCCATGATAGGCAACCTTAAAGATGCCGGTATAAATATTGTATCCAACATACCAAAATTTACTAGCGTTAAAAGTACACTGTATAGACAACGGAACAAAGAAGCTGGAGTTTCAAAGATGTTATTTAAAAACGCTCTTGAAGTCGAAGTGCCACCAAGATATAATAACTTTTTGTTAGCAGACTACTCAAATAAAACTAATAATACACGAATAATAGTATTTTCCTCGGTGGAAGCAAGGCAAATTACATGTGAATCAAAAGAATTTTATGGCGATGGCACATTCAGAAGCTGCCCTTCTCCATTCGTGCAATTGTATACAATTCATGTAGATACTGGTAGTACAATAAACCACACAAATATAACCCCTGTGATATATGCTTTAATGACCAACAAAACAATGCAGAGCTACTTAATTCTGTTTCAAATGATTAAGTCGCAGTTGCCGGATTGGAATCCAACAAAATTTAAACTTGATTATGAAAAGGCTGCAATGAATGCCATTATCAAAGTCTTTCCAACAGTCATAATAAAAGGTTGTTATTATCATTACAACAAAGCCATTTTTAAAAAAGGAAAAAGCCTGAATATGACCTCACGAACGTCACAAGATTTGAAGGAGGTGCGAATAATTGAACTTAGTGCGATTCTTCCATTATTGCCCGAAAACGAGATAATTAATGGATGGGTTTACATAATTGCTAGATACGGAGATAGTGAAGGTACAGGCACAAAAAAATTCATTAACTACATGGAAAAACAGTGGCTCCGTGAGGAATATTTAAAAGTGTGGTGCGTTTTTGGTGACGCCCATCGCACAACAAATGCACTCGAATCTTGGCATAATAAACTAAATAAGACCATTGGAACAAAACACCCGAATATTATGCATTTCTTGCACACAATTGAAGAAGATTCTTCTCAGAATACTGTCAGAAATGTTCTGAAACAACAAGGCAAACCGTCAAAAAGAAAACGGGGTAAGAAATCTATATCAAGAGACGAGTTTATTCAGGAAGTGCAGCTGGAATTAACACAAGGTCTTATTTCAGTTGGCCATGCTTTGGAGATTTTACGACACTAGAATTAAGAACTGATACTTATTGTAAAATGTGGTGATTTACTGTGATACATACATATAGGTACAAACATAAGGTTGATTATATTTAGAAAATTGTTCTTTAAAGTTCAAATTAACATTAGAATTAATAACTGTTAATTGTTGTAAAATGTGATGATTTACTGTGATACATGCATATAGGTACAAACATAAGGCTGATTATATTTAGAAAATTCTTCTTTAAAGGTTCAAATTAATATTAGAAATAAGGACTGTTAATTATTGTAAAATGTGATGATTTACTCTGTTATATTATATAAGGCCGATTGTGTTTAGATATTGTTACTATGACTAAAACATTAAAATGAGAATTACTAGCAATATGACGAATGTTAACGTTTAACGTCCGTAATTAAGTAACTGTATTTACTAATGTTGTAATTTTGTTGATTTTAATAAAAATTTAAAAAACCGATTTAATTCTTATTTTCATTAAGTTCTGTAACAGTGTGTTCCCATCGAGTAACAGTGTGACTGGTTGGGATTTTTTTCTGAAGAAATTCCCATCGAGTAACAGTGTGACTGGTAGTGTGACCGGTTGGGAATTTTTTCAGAAAAAAATCCCATCGAGTAACAGTGTGACATTTGAGGGTGTTACTCGTTGGGAACAAATGAAATTTTATAAGGGCAATTCTTCAGAAAATGTACCGACGTTAAATAATTGGGTATGGACGCTGGATGGTATACAAAAACTTGTAAAAAAAATAGACAGAGAGTACAATGTTACGTCAATTTGGATGCGGCACCTGAATCAAGATCCTCTTGAAAACTTTTTTGGCGCAATCAGAAGCCACGGGTGTCGTAACGTCAATCCAACTCCAGATGCATTCCAATCTGCCTATGCGGCGTTGTTAGTAAATAACCTCTCCAGCGTTCATGCCCCGGGTGCTAATTGCCAAAAAGATTATTGTGAGGCCTTACTTACTCTGGTTACAAATAAGGACTGCGAAGCCAACAAACTTACACACAACATAGATTTAAATAAAATATTAAATACCAACGTGCTGCCTCTGGAGGAAAAAGCCGATCCTAAAATTATGGCTCCATTACAGTATGTGAGTGGTTATTAAATTAAAAAATCTAAAAAAAAATATAAAAATTGCTCCATTTGCAAAAAAGATTTAATTGACGAAAACGAGTTAGAATATATACGGTATAGACAATACTCGAAGAAACGTTGGCTTTGCAGTCCTACTAAGTCGGTGATTGCTCTTGTTTCTGCTTTCCAGGATATCATTACAGATGAATTAAAAGAAAATTTAGAAATTAAGAATATTGGAGAATACATAAAAACTTTACTATATATATCAGCAGATTTTAAATGTTTTAAATGTGATAAACATAAAAACAAATTACAAGAGTACATGACAAATTTATCGATAAGATTTTTTGTATTTAACCATTGTAAAACCATCAATAAAATTCTTACTGGAAAGCAAGATAGTATCAGTGACACCGACAAATACCAGGTAATGGCTAGAAATTATTGCAAAAAACACTGTAAAAGGCCTCATAGTTGATTAAATAAATGGACATAATTATAGTTTATGATGTTTTATTTAAAAAAAAATGTATGGATGGATTAGTAATGCTTTTAATAAACATTTTTTTTTTTTTTTAGCATTTATTTCAAATAAACCAATTACTGGCACTTTTGAATTGTCAAGGTCGGTGAGATAGAAAGATGAAGCTAGTTGCCCATTCCAAAGCGTAGGTACCTATGGAGAAGAACGGGCAAGAAACTCCATGGACACTCTTTTAAAATCATGATTTTGTTACAATCAGTTGGTTACATCATTATGTTGAAATTATCAATGTGAGAACGATGTAAAAAGACGTGCACATTATAAGCGTCCGTAATTAAAACAAAACAAAAATAAAATAACAATTTAGAAATTAAAATAAGCCGTGGGAGCTAAGAGATGACCAGTCCCTACTGGCGGCGCCCGTTCACGAACATGACGTATGGATCAGCACCATTCAGCTCAACCATTTTGAAGGGAACTTAATGATCCAACACACACGCCACCACCAGCGAGACATTTGAGTGAGCATGACATACTCTCAGCTGCCAGGGCACATTCAAGTCAATGAAAGACGTACCCTGTAAATGTTAGCTATATAGTAAGGACATAGTGCTCACACATATGCTATGCAATTATACAATACTAAAAGTTTGAATTTATACAATGCAAATGTATCTAGTTTTACAGTCTTCAGCAGCTCCAACAATGTTTACAAATGCTATTCAATTTAGTTTAAGGTACCTTGTGGAGCAGGACAAGCAACGTTTAGCCAAGCATTTTTGTCAGCGATATAATCCCCCAACTTATAATAAGCATGGCTGCATAGTGTGCGTTTTATACAAGATTTAAATTTCGTTTCATTCAGTTGGAGTATGTGGGGAGGTATTTTATTGTAACATTTTAAACAGTACCCCATGAAGGATGAATCTACTTTAGCCAGTCTGAAGCCTGGTTGAACTAATTGGTCCCTATTTCTAGTCCTAATGGTGTGTCTTTCACCTCTTTTACTGAAAAGATTTAGATTTTTCCTGACGTACATGATGTTCTCATAGATATATTGACAAGGTACCGTCATGATATTAATAACTTTGAACAGTTCTCTCATTTTAATTAATCCATACATTAATTTAAACCACTAATAAAAAATGAGCAAGCTTTAAATTTAATAACCTGAGTACCTTACTATGCACTATAGATTCAAAAAGTTTTCATCGGAGAAAACTAGATGTCGCTGATGTCCATTGCTTGAAAAACCTGTGAAGTCAGATCTCTATACCTATATAGTAAAAAGTACTCTGTGGCTCGCGCGGCGCTCGGGGTTGATCCATCGGCTGTCGGTTTTTCGCGCGAACACAAAGACGCTCGCAGTGCTCGTTTGGACGGCGTTCGTGACGGTTGTGTCGTATGTACGTTCATGATGTGGAGTGACGAACAATCGCTTGAACTTATTAGTTTGTATCAAGAAAAACCTGTTATTTGGGATCCAAAAAACCCGCAATACAAAAAAAAAATCTGAAACACGATGCTTGGAGTGATATTGCTCATTCATTGGAAAGAGATGTAGAAGAATGCAAAAACAAAATGATTAGTTTGCTTGCTTCACATCGAAGAGAAAAAGGAAAAGTAAAGAAGAGCCATAGTTCCGGAAAAGGTATGTTTTATTATAAATTTCTGTTGCTTTACATATTACACACTTTTATTTATTAATTTAGTTTTTACTTAGGTATTATCACTTACTTGCTATTAGTACAATTATTACTTCTATTGTATACCCACTATATTACTATATTCTACTATATTTTACTATACATATATGTACTATATTCTATTGTATTGTTTATTTATTGTAATTTATTTTACAGGTGGGGATGAAACGTACAAAAGTACATGGTTTGCTTACGAGGCGCTGGCATTTTTAGGAGATCGAAATAATCCAAGGAAACGACGCAACACAGAGGTAACTGCATTGAACTAGTTTCCTTCGACTTGATAAAAAAAAACTTAACAATATGTATTCTGCCAAGAAACTGTACCCTCGTTCATAAAATAGTCATTAAACTCATCCCTAATTTGTTTTGCCGTTGAGGCAGCTCTTCTAGGTACATTATTCAATGGAAGTAAAGATGACATTTCACAATCTCTCCGCCAACTACCTTCACATAATCTTCCGTTTTGGTCGCTGTCAAGTGAGCCAGGGGGTGCATACAAGTTTTTAGATGAATCCGTGTTTCTCAAAAAATTATGCCAGTGTGCAATAGCCATGACTCTCCACGGTTTTGGGCTGAAGGAGCATAGGTTTTCGTAGAACTCTGAACACAGATGCTGTGATACCAAATACATTTTCTACAATCCTGCGAGCTCTGCTTAACCGGTAATTAAAAATTCTTCGCGGCGATCCATTGGGGTATTATCCTGGATAGGGTTTCATTATATTGTTTTGTAAAGGGAAGGCAGAGTCTCCTACAAAAACATATGGTACTACTTTGTTTCTACCTTGCAATGCTTCAGGTGCAGGCAATCTTAACGAATTATTTTCTAGTTTTTTATATAATGCAGTTTCTCTAAAAATTCCACCATCTGAAATGCGGCCTTGACATCCGACATCCAGAAATTTATAATTATATTCCGCGTCTACTAAAGCAAACATCACTATACTGAAATTCGATTTGTAGTTACGATATTCTGTGCCACTATGTACCGGAGCCTCGAGAATGACATGTTTACCGTCCATGGCTCCGGCACAATGGGGAAAATTCCACAATTCATCAAATCTGTTTGAGATCTGGATCCATTCTGACTCTGTTTTTGGCAGCTGAAACAATGAATTTCTTTTTAATTACAGATTACAAATGAACCGGAACAGAGTGCATCTACAAGTGTAGAAAATGATAACAGTTCAGAATTTATATCACCAACTGGTCAGGCCCCCAAAAAAAAGAAATCAGACGAAAATAAAAAAATGGGTATGCTTTCGGAGGCTCTTGGCCTGCTTAAGAGTGCTGCTTCTAGTCCTACTCCTGAACCCCGAAATAATAATCCAAACAATTTTGACAGTGAAACCCTTTTCTTTTCAAATTTTATATGCAGCAAGATGCAACAATATAACAGAAGTACTAAAAATGCTGTGCAGCGAGCAATAATGGATGTAATATTCAAAGCCGATGAAGGATGCACTAACTTTTCTCAACATTATTATCCATCGGCATTCAATTACAGTGGGTATACAACAGGCTCGGTTCCTTCAAGATACTGCAATGAACCACCTTCTTTGTCTAATCGCTCAGAACTTACTTCAGGGTATTCAACAGGTCAGAATCAGACAAGTTGCCCTACCTCCATATGCTTCACCTGTTCCCTCAGAATTATCTCAAACTTCATATGAAGATGTAGATTTTGTGAATGACCTGATTTGAAAAGAATAAATTTTGTACTACATGATTTGAAGATACAATTTGATTTAACTTTCTAATTTTAATTTTGGAATAATTTTAATTTTGCTTACCCTACTTAATACAATAGCTTAATTTGTTATTTTAATAAATAAATAAAAATATGTAAAACTCACCTTAATGTTTTCTTTCAATGATTTTATAATCGCTTCACAAACTTCTGGTACAATGCAAGACATTGACTGTTTTGAAATTCTAAAGGTGTATTGAAGGCTTGTAAATGAATCTCCTGTTGCCAAAAATCTTAGTGTTAGAGCCAGTCTATCTTGCGGCGAAATTGCAGATCTCATTATAGTGTCTTGTCTTGATATTTTAGGCGCAATGATTGTTAACAAATATTCGAAGTCAGTAGGCGACATCCGGGTAAAGTTTTTATATTGACCGCTTATATGTTGAGATTTTAGTTCCACAAGTAAAGAAGATCTTTTATACAAATTAGTTTTCCACCATCGACGCTTTCGACTTTTGCGGTCTTCAGTTAGTAAATACAAGAAAATAAAAGCCGCACCAGCTATCACGACCTTCCTATTCGGCATGTTCGTAGCAACTGAGTGGAAACAGCTTTTGAAATATTTTCGCGTTCACAATTCGCTTTGAGTTCGTGTGCCGTCCACACTGTTGATGCTAAATTACACGTAATCTTACATTACACGTTACACTCGTCTGGACCCGGCTTAATGTCTAGAAATAGATTTGAACTGCTCTTGCACATGATCCACTTTTCCCAAGATGATGATAGTAATAAATTGGATCGTCTTCACCGCGTAAAGCATTTATTAGATATGATGAATGACAACTTCAAGAGTAATTATATTCCTGGGCAAGATATATGCATTGATGAGAGTATGGTTTCGTTTCGACGACGTTTGGTATTCCGCCAATATAATAAGCAGAAACGACACAAGTACGGGATCAAACTTTTTAAACTGTGCACCTTACCAGGATACACATACAGAATTAATATATACGCTGGTAAACAACATGAACAAATCAATGTCACCCCTCAAAGAGTTGTAATGAACCTTTGCCAGGACCTACTTAATAAAGGGCATTGTTTATACACAGATAACTGGCACACAAGCGTAGGCTTAGCCAGAGAACTCCTCAAAAATGAAACACGTCTGATTGGTACTTTAAGAAAAAACAGAAAGCTTTTCCCTAAAGTTGTTGTTTCCACTATGCTGAGAAAAGGACAGTTCATAGCGAGAGAAAGTGATGATGGGATAACGGTTTGAGATGGAAAGACAAACGAGACGTTTTGGTGGTTTCCACAAAACATTCAACACGTTTTATTTCCGTTACCAAACATAATAAAACCACAATTAAACCGGCTATAGTAGTTGATTATAACAAGGCAAAGGGAGCAGTGGATCTGTCTGATCAGATGGCAGCATACAAGACACCATTAAGAAAAACTTTAAAATGGTACAAAAAAAAATATTTGATCTGATTTTGAATGTCGCTATGGTGAATGCTTTAGGTTTGTATAAAAACTTTTCCAAAAAAAAAAAAACAACCGACTTCCAAAAAAACACTACAAAGTGAAAAATAACTTTAATTTCGGGAGTCGGTGTCTTTGGAGCTGTATTTCATTTTTTGTCACCGCCTTCCGAAATCAAAGTTATTTTTCACTTTATAGTGTTTTTTGGAAGTCGGATGTTTTTTTTTTTGGAAAAAGTTTTTTTTTCACTTTTTAGTGGTTCACATGTGCTTACCCCTTCACAGCGTACCGGCGTGATGTTATGTTATGAACTAGTGTAAACAAAAGACAGACCAGTCCATTTGCTATCATTTATTGAGGAGTTCCGTTGCCTATTTCCGAAGTTCTTCATTAGATCTTCACCAAATTGAAATGGAACCACTCCAAGAAAGTACTCTTCCAAAAAATACCCAAATCGCTTCAAGTGTGCCTATTAAATTTGAAGAGTTCTCTCTATTTCTCCAGGATCCCATCATCAGATCCTGACTTGAAGATCATCGGACCACCTGGAAAGTATACCCTTTCAAACAAATAAAATATAATCCAAATCGGTCCAGCCATCTTCGAGTAATCGGGGAACATAAATAAAAAAAAAGAAAAAAAGGTTCCGACGAATTGATAACCTCCTCCTTTTTGAAGTCGGTTAAAAACCGTCACTAACAAACATATACCTATTGTGGATTTGAGAAAAGAAATACTGAAGAGTTTTTTGGAATCTTCAACATCCGAGCATCTTCAGAACGGACGATAAGAAAGAAACACGTGCTTCAGAAAAAGAAGGACCTTCTCTGAAGGTGCGTCGGATGTGTAGAGAATGTTACAAGAATAATGTAACCACATTTGGACGTGCACTAGCCAGAAACAAAACTAAAAAAGTGCCTAAAAACCTTTTCTGCGTGTTGAATGTTTTGCCAACGTTCATGTATGATTTTGATGATTTTTAGCACAGACTTATATTGGCTAGACGACGCAAGCGTATGTACTTCGCGTGTAAAAAGGGAGTAAAATTTACTTCCTTCAGCGCCATTTCCATTCAGTCCGCGCTCGGACGTTCTTGATGCCAAACGTCAAACAAAAACTAAAAAATACCAAATTGTGCGGTATTGAGCTGTAAAAATTACACCAAAAAAGTAGGACGAGATAATGGAAACGTTTCCTTTCATCGGTGAGTCATTTTGTTATTAAAATATGTGTTTTTTATTGCAAATTTAATTATTTTATGTTCATTGTGGTTTTACAATGAACATTATGTAACTGAGTGTGTATCGAACTATTCATAATACATTGCCGTTTTTATTTACAAGGCAGTATCTAGGCAGTATCTGTTAAAACACGCAATGAAAATTAAAATTATCGATATTTTCACTTGTCGCTTAGCTTCATGGTACAGTCGCTATTCTAATTTTTCTGTCAAATAAAGCAAATAGTGTTGTACACACAGTTTGTACAGTTGTTCTCGGTTGTAATCGATTTTGGAAACAGAGGAATGATAATGTTTGCGTTGGGTATTTTGTGACATGTATTTTTTTTTACTCGCTATGTTTCAATTTAGTGATTTTGTTTATAATATTATTAATTTTATTTACAGATTTCCAAGTGATCCCAAAGTTAAAGAGAAATGGATTGAAGCGACGTGGCATGAAAGTTGATTCCCAAAACAATGTAATCGAATTTGCTCTGTTCATTTTATTGAAGGCAGCTTTACGGAAACAAAAACATTTCGACACCTGACTACAAACAATTAAATAATTTTAGATTTATCATTCCTCTGTCGATGAAAACGAATAATAGATTGCAAAATCGATATTATAAAATTATTTTTTACTCAAATAACCCACACATAACAAAAATGTAATACCTATCTATACATATTTACATATGTAACACTCCCTCTTCTCTTTCAGGATACCTAGGCACAGCCGCAAACAGTGTGAAACAAGTAGCTCCTTACGGCCACTTAACAAAATTTCATATTTCTTACTAGTCTACTCTGCTAGAACCAAACTTAATGATATTCTAATAACAATTTGACATACCTGTAACTTAAAGAGCGGCGAACTTAAACAATAACATGCAAACGGACGGGATGCGCGAGCGACCTCTCGCTCCAAAGACTAATGGCGGCGGGGCCTTTGAATCGTTTTGAATCGTTTACTCGCGGACGAGGAGGTCCCATCACTAAATCGCTCTTGTGACGTCACAGTAGGTAGAAAAATAATGGCACGCTTGGTTTTCATACAGACGATGAGACTTGCGTAATCTAGCCAATATAAGTCTGTGATTTTTAGTATTTTTCCTTTTCATATGGCTAATTGATATTGTTGTTACCTACCTAATTCGTTAGAAAAAATGTGAAAAGTTATTATTTTTACGTTGATTACTACGGTATTTAATGCAATCTTTTATGTTTAATTAATTTTTATAAATACGTAGTTTAACTCCAATAAACTTTTTGGTACCTTTACAAAATGAGTTTTCATATACTACTACTTTTCGCTAAATCTTTTATAAACACACACACTCACACACAATCACACATACGCACACACACACTCAAACACACATTCACGCAGATACACATACCCACAGGCACACGCAAACACAAAAACTTGTGGATTTATACACAATTATATATAATTATATACAATTTATGATAGTTATTAGTGAAGCACTCATCGATAACGCAGCTTTCTAGTAGTGAAAGAATTTTTGAAATCGGATGAGTAGTTTTAGAGTTTACTTTCTACATCAATACTCACAATCCTATACAATTTACTTCTTTATCTTCATCATCAGCCCGGAGAAATCTACTGCTAGACAGAGGCCTTTCTAATTTCGTGCCAAAAAAAAATTCACACTTTAGTAATTGTTGTATTTTTTCTAAGTCCTTTACGTTTTTCAAAAACCATTATAGTTTGACGTAACTAGAGGGCCATGCGGGTCAATGAATATAAGATTTAGTTTGATAGCACTGCCGTACGGCCTGTATGAATAGATCGAAAACACTCGTAAAATGCGGTCAGCACTGACCGACGCGGCCCGAACGGAAAGTCTAGCTGTCGACCATCAATGACCGAGGCGGCCTGAACGGGAAGATGCATTTTTTTTGTTGCCGTTCAACGTGATAAACACCAAGTATCACGCCTTATTTTCCCGAAGGGTTGGGCAGAGGTATAGTACCTAAAGTACACTCACATTTCGCCAGTTATGTTTAAGTCCCATGTAATAGGGTGCGAGCCCATCGCCATCAACCGGGCACAACTCCAGACTCCAGGCTGCTACTGAGAAATTCCAGAAAGAAAAACCCAATAAAACTTGGCCAGACCTGGGAATCTAACCGTGAACCTCATGTTTAGCAGTAGCCCTTGTGAACACCAGACCAACAAGGCAGTCAATGTATAATAGATTAACATTATGCGTCAAAGTATATGTGAAATGCTTATATTATAACAAAATATGATTATGTTTCAGGTTCATCAAGTGGTTTTGTTGAAGGAGGCGAACTCATATTTCAAGCAATCAAGGGCGATGGTGCCTGATGGAACTTTGAATGCAAATGGCAGAAGAAGTGCAGACAATGCATTTTGGTGCCTCTAAAGTGCAAGTCACATAACATACGGGGGTTATATTTTATAAAGTCGGCCAGAAGTCATTTTGTACTTTCGCCCCCTCCAGTATACATCAGTGTGGTAAACTCTTTTACCACTTTATTCTTTAGTGCTTCTATTTTTGAGTTTGATATACATATTGTCATAGAAACGAATTGTCATTGTAATAACAATATGTCACGTTTTGCTAATTAAAATCTACAGAATAGGTTTTGGCTATTATTTCAATTTAATTAGCAAAACAAAAAAAAAACGACTAAGATCCCATGGACAAATATCTACGACCGGAGCGGTTCGATGGGGACCCGTCCCTAAGCACGGCTGCATCGGAATGGGCACACTGGAAAGAAACTTTCGTTAACTTCCTTGCGGTTCAGAACTCGGAAACTACTACTGATAAGGTTAAGCTTACCATACTAATTAATCACGTGTCTCCAAACGTGTATACCCACATAAGCGATTGTGAAACATACGAACAGGCTTTGAACCTCTTGAACCAAATTTATGTAAAACCTAATAACATCCTGTATGCACGCCACGCTCTCGCCACCCGGAGACAAAGTAGCCATGAGACTATCGATACTTACATACAAACCTTGAAGCAACTGTTCAAGGATTGTAATTTTACTGCTGTCGATAGTAAGACCAACCGGGATGACAATATTCGCGACACTATCATAGCTGGCATCTCCTCGACAAAAATAAGAGAGAGACTCCTCGAAAACTTTTGCCTAACTTTGGACGAAGCACATAACCAGGCGCGCTCCTTGGAAATGGCTGAAGTTAATACGCTACATTTTAACAACATACATATGAATGCAACTTCCGAAAACATCCCTGATAACACTAATATATGGAATACTCCTATACCCAGTGGAAATGCAAGTGCAGCCACGCCGGCCTTCCAGAATCACTCGAATCGAAAATGTTTCTTCTGTGGAGGACGGGTACATCCGCGCAAGACATGTCCTGCCTTCGACGTAACGTGTCAACTTTGTAACAAAAAAGGGCACCTCGCAAAAGTCTGTCGTAGTAAGTACCCAACTAGCGCTGCCACGACTGACCAGAAAAATGTCATCGCCTGCATCATTGCTGCATCACCGTCGTCCCTACACAAAGCCATTGTCCCTGCATATATTAAAGGCATTAGAGCTGAAGCACTATTAAATACAGGCAGTTCTAAAAGTTTTATTAATTTAGAATTCTCTGAACTGTGTTCTCTGAAGATTAAACCTAGCCAGCAGACAATATCTGACGATGCTAGAACCAGAGTGATCTAAGTGAAATTTTTGGCAAAAATTGTTTTTTTACACAATTGCATAGAAAAATCATAATTCTTTCATGCCATACTGATCTAAGTGCTTCCCAGTATTATTTTCCTTGAGAAATCACAACATCTCACTATAGAATCGGTGCGATTTGCAAAATGGAGACATGCCAGACTGATCTAAGTAATGAGGCGCACTTAGATCACTGTGGTCGCAAGTTGCTGGCTTTTATGGATATCCAAACTGATCTAAATGCAATAAAGAAATATAAATTATTTGCGTATACATAAATCATTTACGTAATTTTTATTAAAATTTAATATCTATGAATATATACTTAAACAAAAAATATGGTTTGACATTTTTACAAAAACACTGAATATTTTTAAACTGGCCACACAAACAGTCACGTCAACAAAATCAAAATCAATTGACGTTACGTATCATATTGATTTCGTTTTATTCACATGCGCTTGCGATTATCTTTTGTTTTATTAAACATTTTAATTGAAAGGTTGTTACGTAAGCAATGGATAACAGTAACAGAGCTAAAAGAATAGTGAATATGGCATTGCTATCTTCGCCGCCGCCATCTTCATCGACTTCAATAAATGAAGATTTTTCAAGTGATCATTCTTCTTACCATCCAGAGCAAAATGTAGAAATTTCCACAGAATTAGAAGACAGTGAAGGTATGTATTGTTGTCGAATATTAAGGGCTGGAGAGATTTTACTTTTATTTTGTTTGCAGTTTTGCAGTTCGATTTCAGAATCATGCTTTTCTCAAAAATTGTTGCTTGACTTACGCTTATGTTCTTTTTATCAATTAGCACGAAGAAGGCTATACAATAATAAACTACTTCCATAATATAACCTATTTTTTTATGCAAATACTCGTTTGTGACGTTTTTGCTTCATGTTTGAGTCTGGCTTGGGCTTGGGTTACAGCTTATCCCGTTCTTTACAGATAATGAAGAAAGAAGAGATCCAGAGGGTCCTATAGGTAACTTGGGGGAAATAAATCATCCAGATTCCGATGAACCTGTCAGAGGAAGAAAAAGAGTTCGAAATTTCGACAAATGGGCAAAGAATATAAGGAAGCGAAAAAGAACTGCAGGCCAAGAATATCGCAACGTACGAGGTAATATTGTCCCGGCTAAAGTATTTACACCTGTTGTATGCAACTGTAGGTTCAAATGCAGTGAGCAGGTTCCACCTGAAAATCAAGAAGGAATACACGTAATTTTTTATCAGCTCACCTCATGGGATACTCAAACAACATGGTTGTGCAGCGTCATTAAGACTTTAGAACCAAAACGCCGTAAGCAAAGACAAAATGCTCAAAATTCTAGCCGCATAAATTATGTACGCCAATTCATGCTGTTGGACAAAAGAGTTTGCAAAAGTTTCTTTTTAAAGGTTATACAAATATCTAACAAAAGATTAGATTATGCATTAAGCAATAAAAAATCTGTTTCTGGAATAGCAGAAAGAGATAAGAGGGGACAACATGTACCTGCTAACAAGCTGTCGGATGAAAAGTTGAACTGGATTAAAGACCACATTAATAGTTTTCCGAAATTTGTGAGTCACTATGGAGAAAGACGATCAACACGAAAATATTTGCGCCCGGATCTTTCAATGAACAAAATGTATGAACTTTTTAAAGCAAAATGCGAGTCAGAAGGAAAACCAATATTGAAAAAGAGTGCCTACGTCAAAGTATTTACAACCGAGTTTAATTTACACTTCTGCATCCCTAAGGCAGATACTTGTAAAACCTGTGATATGCTCGAGATATCAATAAAGGCGGATGAAGATATAGAAACATGCCTAGCTAAAAGGGCACAAAAAGATCAGCATATTAAACTTGCAGGCGAAGTAAGAAACATATTAAACGACTGTAAAGGTAAAGTCAAAACTGATGAATCGTTATTAGTAGCTACTTTTGATCTGGAACGAACTCTACCTCTTCCTTATTTAAATACTGGTGAGGTCTATTATTTAAGACAACTGCAAATGCTGAACTTTGGTATTCATGCTTATACTAAGGAAGGAGAAAAAGTTCTCATGAATATATGGCCACAACATTGTGGGGCCAGAGGCTCGCAAGAAATTATGTCGTCACTTCACTACTTTCTAGAAGATTCCGTGCCGGACACTGTCAAATCATTGTGTTTTTTTAGCGACTGTTGCTCCGGTCAAAACCGAAACTGGAATGTTTTACACTTTATGATGTTTCTGGTTAATAAATCGCCATATCTAGAAACGATCACCATGAATTATCTCGTCAGTGGCCATACTTACCTGCCTAACGACACTGACTTCTCTTTTATAAGTCGAGAACTAAAAAAGAAGACTGATATCTATACACCAGAAGATTGGATGAAGCTCGTACGAGACTGCAGAAAACAAAAACCTTTTACTGTGCGAGATATGAAAAATAAGTTTCTAGATTTTGAAAGCCTCGCAACACTATTCAAAGATTATCAGGTTGTATTAAAAGAAGGCGCAAAAATTTCTAACATGCGGAAGATAAAGTTTTGTAAAGGTTCAAGTATACTTAGTTACAATGATGACTACACGGAAACATATGAAACGGTTGATTTGAAACCAAATGATATAGATTCTGAAACTTTCTTTTGTAACCTAAAGAATTATATACCAGAAAAAGCCCCTGAAACTAGACTAATATCGTATCAAAAAATGAAAGATATAAGAAAAGCTCTAAAATTTGTACCTCCTATCCATCATCAGTTTTACTTGACCCTACCACATGTGCCTAGAAGAGGCGGCAATCAGGAAGCACAAGATGATAATTTTTTGCCTACTGTATTTGGTGATGATTAAGGTGATTTTTTCTTAACATATCAAAGTGAAAACTTTCACTATTATCACATTTTTTTAAATTTGTGAACTGCCATAGTGATCTAAGTGATTTTTTTTTTGTAAAACTAAGAATGTTAGTTTTAATAAATAACTCATACTGATAAAAAAAATTATTTTATTATTTAAAACTTACATGAAGTACATATAACTAAAAAATTATAATAAAAAGCTCATAGATTTCAAATAATAACGCGTAACGCATTTCCTTCATTTTCTCAGAAACATACTATTGTGCCCTAGATCATTCTGGTTCCAGCGTCGTCACTATGGCTTCTCTTAATCATACATCTTCAGTAAAAGGAGAAACCTACCTCACGCTTACCTTGGGTAAACACACATATGAGAAAGTACAACTGCTTGTGGTCGAAAATTTATGCTCAGATATGATTATAGGGCACGACGTATTAGAAAAGCATTCCTCACTAGAGTTCGCATTTGGGGGTCCGAAAGAACCTCTCGTCGTGTGCAACGTAGCCGAAGCATCCGTCCCTGCTGTGCCTTTATTCGCCAATCTATCTCCCGAATGCAAACCAATTGCTATTAAATCTAGAAGATACAGTGATGACGACCGCCGTTTTATTGAAGAGGAAGTGAAGAATCTCTTAAAAGAAAGTGTCATTGAAGAGAGTCGATCACCATGGCGAGCGCAGGTACTGATCACTAAGAATGCGAATAACCGGAGTCCGGAAACGTCTTGTTATTGACTACTCCCGAACTATAAATCGATTCACAGAACTGGACGCCTATCCACTTCCCAGTATAGAGGAATTGATATCAAAAGTGGCAAAATATTCTGTATTTAGCGCCATAGATTTAAAAAGTGCCTATCATCAAGTTCCTATTTTGCCATAGGAAAGACCATACACTGCGTTCGAAGCAGCTGGAAATCTATACCAGTTCCGACGTATACCTTTTGGAGTAACCAATGGAGTTTCCAGCTTTCAGAGAACTATAGATTGGCTTATTCGACCGGAAAATCTAAAAGGCACATTTGCATATCTCGACGATATAACCATTTGCGGCAAAACACCAGAAGAACATGACTATAATCTGCAAAATTTTCTTGCGGCAGCTAAGAAGTACAGTTTCACCCTAAATGAAGCAAAATCCATATTTAAACAAACTTCTATCAACATACTTGGCTATACAATCGCCAATAATAATATCAAACCTGACAGTGCTAGATTAGAACCTCTTCTAAACTTACCTCCACCTCAAAACTTGCCCAGCTTGTGAAGAGCCCTGGGTATGTTTGCTCATTACTCAAAGTGGATATCAAACTTCTCCGAAAAGGTACATGAGCTATCAAAGACCAAGACATTTCCGCTGAGTGACAATATGATTAAAGATTTCCAAGAACTTAAGAACGCCATAGTCAAGTCTTGTGTTCACGCCATTGACAATAATATGCAATTTACTGTGGAAACTGATGCCTCGGAGCACTCCATTGCGGCAATCCTTTCGCAGGCAGGCAGGCCTGTAGCATTCTATTCGAGAACACTTAATCGAAGTGAGCAGAATCATTCAGCTATTGAAAAAGAAGCGTATGCGATCGTTGAGTCCTTGAAGAAGTGGCGGCATTTTCTTATAGGGAAATCATTTCTGCTCGTCACTGACCAGCGATCTGTTTCTTTCATGTTTGATGCTAAACACACAAGTAAGATCAAAAACGAGAAGATACAGCGCTGGAGATTGGAACTATCTCCATACAAATATGACATCGTATACAGGCCTGGCAAGCAAAACAATGTAGCGGACGCCCTCTCCCGTGTCTGCGCTATAGTCGAAACACCTGCAAAGTTACGATCACTTCACGAAGCCCTTTGTCACCCGGGTGTAACCAGAATGGCACACTGGGTGCGTTCCAAAAACTTGGCCTATTCCATTGAAGAGATAAAGAGTATGACGAAAGACTGTCGCATCTGTTCTGAGATTAAGCCTAGATTCATTCAAACTGATCCACAAAATAAACTGATTAAAGCGATAGCGCCTTTTGAACGGCTGAGCATGGATTTTAAGGGACCAGTACCATCTAAGTCGAGTAACAGATCGTCAGTGAAGTTCTAACAGTGCGTAAGTCATTTTGTGAGTGTTTTGAGATTTGAATGTCATTGGATAAAGCATTGTGGCGCGCATCGTGTCGACCAATCAAAACACGATTCCTGACCAATACCAACGCGTTATTTGAAAAATAGTTACATTGATTTAAGTTAACACATAATGGAAATCAACCCCACTAATACAAGAGGAACAGTGCAGTCATCAGCCTCACCGACGAAGAGAACACAAAGCCCAGACGATGACATTGTACCAACACCAGAGATCCAGAAATGGATGTCTGCTATTGACCTACAATTAAATGAAGTTTGCACTATAGCCGCGGAAGGCAAACTGAACTCTGAGCAGAAACTGAAAATATCGAACTTGTGCCGTAAAATTGGATCCAACACTTCACAAATGGCAGTTGTATACCAGTCCCTAAAGTCAAAGGCTATTCAAGCCTTCAATATGGTTGAAGACCTCCGAGAAAAACGCGACCTAACGGAACACATCTCTGAATTGAAACAAACGATAAAGGACTCTGGTTCGGCGGGAAGCGTTTCTTTTGCTGATATGGTGAAGAAGGGCTCGAATTTTGTTCGTCCTGGCAATTTTAGCTCTTTAGTAATTTATCCTAATGATCAATTGAAAACAAGTGAAGAAACGAAAGACCTTGTTCAAAAGATCATACGCCCGGAAGAAATGAAGCTACACGTACGTGGTGTTCGCAAGACCAAAAACGGAGGAGTTATAATCAATACAGAGACCAAACACGATACTGATAAACTTAAACGTGCAGTCCAGCTCTCTACTTCTGGTCTCACCGCCGACGAACCCAATAAGCGCAATCCTCGAATTGTTGTTATAGGAGTGCCAAATAATATGAGTGAAAATGAGGTATTCAGGTGCATCTTCGAACAGAATTTAGCCGACAAGTTACCAGCTTCAACCATGGGATCCTTTTTGACCTCCATCAAACTGAGCCACAAATCTGGAAAGAAGGACTCCTCAACCTGCAACTACATAATTGAAGTTCCAGCCCACATACGCAAACCCATGATTTCTCAAGCAAGGCTTTTTATAAATTGGACATCTTGTCCTGTCAGGGACTTTACCATGGTAACCAGATGTTATAAATGCCAACAATATGGTCATGCAGCTAAAACATGCAGAGAAGTCAATTCAACGTGTGGTCATTGTGGTGAAGCTGGACACTCGCTGTCTGTGTGCGAGAAAAAAGCTGACACACCGAAATGTGCAACTTGCTCACGTTTTAAAAAGCCCAACAATCATAAAACGGGAGACTCTGAGTGCCCTGCTAGGAAAATGGCAGAATATAGATATATAAACTCCATTGACTATGAGGGCGTGTAGGACGTCACGCTCAAGCCCAGACTTCGGTGTTTAACGCCAGTTGCTGACTCAACATGAACATTGCACTTCGCTGGCCTACAAGCCCCGATTTTGTGGATTTCTAAGTATTTAGTCACTAGCTGCAAAAATAACGTTCAATTACTACCAATCTATACCCGTTTATACGACGTTTGACTTTTATTTATTTTTATTTCTGCTGTCGCGCGAAAACACAGCTGTCTTAAGTAGAGTAAGGTAAAAATAAACAAACATGTTGCATTAGTTTTTAAAATAGTTTTTAAGTTATGAATAATATCATCTATTGTTATCATCTTTTATTTTAAATATTGTTAATAATTCTTTGTACTACAATTACCAACGTTAATGAGCTCCTGTCGCTTGTGATACAGGTTTATCTAACCTAGTACAGGCATCTAACATTTAAATACCTTTGTTAATTATTTTTAAGACTTTTGTATTTTATTTTACCAATTTTACTTTTGAATAAATATTATATTATTATTATTATTTCCTTTATTCAATTAAATATACATATAAATTATATTTTTAAATATTAGTATACAAATATAAAAACATTTAAAAATATAAAAAATAGTAGCCCACCGGTATCGGGAACAAGGTCCAAGCTACCGGCGGTCAGGGCTACAGAGAGAGGAACCTCCTAACAATGCGAGCCGTGTCCAGGAGTACCGCTTTCTGAATCAAGCCCTTGACCCAGCTGCCCAACGAGAGCCTCCTCAGATGTTGGTCGAGGCTCTTGGCTATCAAGCCATTGGCTGTAACAACTATCGGTACAATGATCGCTGAGTCCACATCCCACATGTCGACAACCTCGTGAGCCAAGTCAAGATACTATTATTATTATTTCCTTTATTCAATTAAATATACATATAAATTATATTTTTAAATATTAGTATACAAATATAAAAACATTTAAAAATATAAAAAATAGTAGCCCACCGGTATCGGGAACAAGGTCCAAGCTACCGGCGGTCAGGGCTACAGAGAGAGGAACCTCCTAACAATGCGAGCCGTGTCCAGGAGTACCGCTTTCTGAATCAAGCCCTTGACCCAGCTGCCCAACGAGAGCCTCCTCAGATGTTGGTCGAGGCTCTTGGCTATCAAGCCATTGGCTGTAACAACTATCGGTACAATGATCGCTGAGTCCACATCCCACATGTCGACAACCTCGTGAGCCAAGTCAAGATACTTGATTTGTTTATCTTTCTCGGCTTTCACGAGGTTCCCGTCATGCGGGACCGTTATATCAACGATCATTGCACGCCGCTCTAGTCGATCCACCACCACTATATCAGGTTTATTGGCGACAATAGTCCTGTCAGTGATGATGGATCGATCCCAGTACAGTGTGACATGTCCATTTTCGAGAACTGGGTCGGGCACATACCTGTAGTACGGCACTTCTGATTCCACAAGATTGTATTTCAGAGCAAGTTGCTGGTGGATAATCCTGGCTACTAGGTTATGTCTATGCAAGTATTCTTCGTTAGCTAGACGAGAACACCCGGAGATTATGTGTCTGATTGATTCTCCCGGACGGTGACATGCCCGACATATGTCAACCGTGCCATCTTTCACAATAAATCTCCGGTAATTGTTCGTCATCATAACTTCGTCCATAATTGCACAGACAAAACCTTCGGTTTCCCCAAATAGGTCACCGAAACGTAGCCAGGCTACGGACGCTAGAAGGTCTACATCGGGTCCATGTAGGGCCCGGAAAAAGCGTCCGTGAAGCTCCTTACTCTGCCATACCTCCATGCGATCTTTAGTGTCAAGCACTACAGGCTTGCGCCAGTTCTCTTTACCTAAGGAGAGCGGGGTGAGGCCCTTGTCCACCGCAACCACATCTCGATGCATCCCCACGTTGGTTTCTAGGAAATAATCCCTGAGACTGCATATCTCGCGATTGTGGAGAGTCTTAGCATTTAAAAAGCCTCGACCTCCACATTTTCGCGGGATATACAGTCTCATTACCGATGACCGTGGGTGATGCATGCGATATGCAGTCAGCAGCGTACGGACCCTCCTATCTATGGCGTCGAGTTCGGTCTGAGTCCATTTGAGTATGCCGAAAGAGTACATCAAGACCGGCATGACCCAACCGTTGAAGGCACGCACCTTGTTTCCGCCTGATAAAAGACTATTAAATACTTTTTTCAGGCGGCCAAAGAAGCGTTCCCTCAACGATTGTTTCATGTCAATAACATTGATGCCCAAAGCTTCCGACATACCCAAATACTTATAGGTTTCGGCTGCGGAGAGGGCTCGAAGTTTTATGGAATCCGAGAGTTGGGTTCCCACGGATTCCACAATCTCCCCTCGCTTTACATGCATGACCGCACATTTGTCCACACCAAAATCCATCCTAATGGCGCTACTGAAAGTTTCAGTTACTTTCAGTAGCTCCATCAGTTGCAAATTGTTGGGGGCAAAGAGTTTTAGGTCATCCATGTATAGGAGGTGAGATATAACCTGACCACCTCTCCTCAGTCGATAGCCTATACCTGAATCCTCCAGCAGTGTGCTTAGAGGATTCAGGGCTAGGCAGAACCAAAGCGGACTCAAACTGTCGCCCTGAAATATGCCTCGCTCGATCCTTATCGGTTCGCTATTCCTCTGGATATTTCGACATCCTGGATATCGAAGGACCGTCCTCCATTGCCCCATACATGACATCAGGAAGGTGCGCAGAGTTGTATCTACTTTATATAATTCCAGCACCCTCATGAGCCATGTATGTGGCACCGAGTCATAGGCCTTCTTGTAGTCTATCCAACATGTCGAAAGATCCTTTCTGGAACGACGAACCTGTTGGCTAATGGCCATATCAATGAGGAGCAGCTCCTTAGTACCGCGGGATCCGTTCCGACACCCATTTTGAGAGACAGACATGATGGAATTGGCGTCTACATGGTTGTAAATTTTAGCTCTCAAAATGGATGTAAGAACCTTATAGACCGTCGGCAAACACGTGATCGGCCTATAATTTTTGGGTTCCGCGGTACTACCAGATTTATGGAGCAGGTGGGTAACTCCTGTCGTTAGGAACTGGGGTAGCGAACCAGACTCCAAAGCAGTCTGGTACTGGGCCGCCAAGCGAGCGTGTGATCCAATGAACCATTTGATCCAGAAGTTGTGCAGCCCGTCCGGCCCTGGAGATTTCCAGTTTGGCAGCGGACGGACTGCACGAGCTACATCTTGGGGGCAGATGGTAATAGCCCCCATTTCTGGTATTGGATCGCAGGCTCGCTCGACTTCTCGAGTCCAATCACCTTCGGTGTGACTGACAGGCACCGACCAGATATTGCGCCAAAAAGAGCACATGGCATCATCATCCGGTAGGCGCGTATCAGCCACACCTTGATCCGGACGCTCCCAAGCCCTATAAACCCACCTTTCATCACTCTGGAAGGTGCGGTTCTGAGTGTATCGGTCTACTCGCCGCTTATACCTACGGATACGGTTTGCCCATGCATACACTTTCTGCTTCAGGAAGTCTATGCGCTCTGCGACACGGGACATATAATCCTGAGGGCTGGTATCAGTCCCTAAGAATGCCCGCCTCACAAAGCGCATCACTCTAGGGCGAGTGTTGCCCTCCCTGAAGCAGATTAGTTTGCCGATGAGGGCTCTGGCCCCACCAATACGACGTTCAATTCTGCACTGCCAAGCTGGTATGGCTGGTTTAGGTCGTGTAGCTCTAGAGTCATTAGCGAATTTTACGTGAGCTACACGACATGCCGCTACAGCCGCACAGTACAGAATTGAATGAGCATCGGTGAGGTCTTCGCAGTCATCAAAATAGTTTGACAATAGCGAATCCAGAGCCGCCATCAGCGCCCTATTTTTGTTATGCATGGGCAAACGAGGTAAGCGTGGCCTAAGTTCGGGCGACATGAACCGGTATTCCCGAATCGCACCCTCCAAAGCACTCCTCAATTCCTCATTGCACTGGGTACTTACGTTAGTAACCCTATCATCAGTCCCCTCGTCAGTTTGATCTGTATTTAACTGTGGTGGTATTTGTGATTCCACCACATTCTGTAACGGGGGAGCGATGACATGGCTACTCTGCATTTCATTGCGTAGGCGATCAAGTACTGTGTCATCCAACATATGGTTACGCTGGATGACCCGCACCTGATCCGATAGTCGTTGTGATGAAACGTTGATAGCTGGCTCAAGCACCTGAAACAGAGAGAGCATCCGAACACGGTACGCGGTCAGGTTGTTTCCTCCCTCTGTAGCCCCATAGTATGAGCGCATGACATTCTCATTAATGGATCGTGTCCATCTCATGCGCTGCACACTTCCGCCGAGAGCTGGGACCCTATCAGAGGCCGGTGGGCCTCGAGGTCCTAAACAGGTCGGCGGCCGGCGTCCTCCCCGTCGGCGAGCAGGTGGTGGCGTCGTGGGCGGAGAGAAATACTCGTCGCTCGAGCTCGACGCAACTACCGCGGCCGGTGTCGTCACAGCGCCCACAGTGGGGCTGGGTACCGGCGGCGGCGAGGCGGAGCTGAGCGACGAGTCCGGAGGTGGTGGGCGTGCTTGACGTGCCGCTGATCTTGTCAACATATCGTCCTCATCATCATTTTCCTGTTTTCCGTTTTAACTTTTTTCATTGTTGTTTTATCGGAGGTGACATCTGTCATGTCACCTCCGATTAGGCACTTCTATAATAAATTTTATTTCATTATGGTGATAATTCGTCTCCTTTTTGATTTTCCAGTAGTTTTTTGGTTTCAGGTTTTGTGTATATTGAAAGATTGTTGTAATATTGCGTCGGAATTATTTTACAGCGAAAATGAGAAGAACAAGACGTCTTTGTTGACAAAGTGTTGCCAGCTTATTTAATTATTATTATTATTATTGCGTATCTCAGTTGGTGGTGCCAACATTGCGTATGTCAGCTATTCACGTACAAACTCGTCGTGCATCAAGTGCTCCGATGTTGTGATTTAAGGTATTATTTGCAATTTATCTTGATGTTTTATTCCTAATAATATCGATTTAATGTTATGTGGTCACGGTTTAACTGTTAAAACAAGTGTGTTTATTTATTATTACGATTATTAGTCGCCTAAACTTTAATCGAAAATAACCGTGACTTACGCAGTGTTTACTGTGACATTTTTTATGACTTACGTTGTGTTTCCATTATATTTACGTACTTTCTTTCTCTTTTTTCAAGGTGATTGCATAGAAATATAAGATGGATTTTCTATTAAGTGATAGCGAAGAACTTGATGATGACATGTTGATTCTTTGCAGCGACTTAAAGATACATGTACCAACAAAAAAACAGAAGATATTACCGGTAACATTGACTGACTTAGAAAATATCGATATTAATAACTTACCAATAGAAATAGTTTCCGAGCCTCCATCTCCGCCTTTGCTGGATCTATTGAGCCCTCAAAATCAGGATACCATACCTCTTTCGTCATCTGAACAAGTTACCATGGTAAATTTGCCAAGAGAAGAATTGCAAGAATTGCTACCGTCTGACAGTGAGATCGAAGATATAAATTCTAATAGAAAAAGGAAATCGAAGGGATTCGCACAACCTAAGAAATGGAATAAAAACACAACAAAACTGAAGCGTATGCAAGGTGAAGAATATGTGGGGTACCGTAGGGACAGGAAAGTTTCAGGGCAAGAGAAATTTAAAGTACTCCATGATGTGCCACGTCCAGCATAGAGTTGTAAAAAAACGGTTTTTTATCTGAGATGAAAAAAACGTTTAAAAAAAAACATGAAAAAAACAGTATTTTTTCTGGAGCTGGTTTTTTTTTCATGAGTAGGAAAATAAAAATATGGTAAGGCGGTTATTGTATATTAGTTGATATTATTTTAATTTTTTTTGTTCAATAAGAAAATACCAATTGTTTTTTTGTTAAATAGTACATACATGTCTTAACATAATTGTCAACACCAAATATAAACTACATTTACGGACGGGGATTTCCCTAATCCTCGTTTGGTTTATGTTTTGGTTGATTTGCGTGCAGACTGCAGAAAGCTTGAGACAGTGAGAGTTCGTTTTTGTTGAGTGTTCTGTGTGAGTGTTAAGTAAATATTAAAATCGTATTGAGTAATTTTGTAGTAGTAGTTTTTGGTTATATTTGTAAATATGCCGAAACGAGTTGGTTCAGGTCGAAAGACATCAGTCGTGGCAAATCTTTTTAACAATGTTGTTTCCACTTCCAAAGTACCTAAAGTAGAATGCACATTCTGCTCAAAACGTCTTACAAAAAACGGCACAAGAATGTCAAAGCATCTAGAACTCTGTAAAAAATGCCCAGACTCTGTAAAAGATAAATATATGAAGACAACCACACAAGTTCCACAGCGTAAGTACATTTTTTTTTTGTATTTTTCTGTTTTCTCGCGTTTTTTTTGTGATGATGATTAAATTCAAATTAATCCGCACATGATCAACTCTTTTGATTGTACTGGCTTCTTGACTCGAACTACGGAACTCCGTGTTAAAAGTCCGAGCTGCATTTGTTGAAACTTAAAAATAATATTATTAAAAAAACTGCCGCTTCGTAGTCCATGTATGTATTTATTATCAAATAACTATGTTGTAGTGATTTATCGTGTTCCTTACCTTACCGCACTGTCTTTTCTTTTTAGAAGTATCAAGCATTGCCAGTACATCTATGCTTGTAAAAAAGTTAAAGACACCAGGTATTGCAGCTTTTATAGACAACATGAATCCAGAAGATCAAGACAAGGCAGATGAGCTTCTCAGCAGGGCAATTTTTGCGAGCAGATCACCTCTCAGTGTTGTGGAAAATTCTCATTGGAGGACATTGTTTTCGTTTCTTCGGCCAGCATATAAACTACCTTCTCGATACATGTTGTCAGGCCAGTTATTGGAAAATGAGCACAAGAATGTGTCTGCGTTGGTAGCAGAGGCAATTGCCGCTGCTGATTCTGTTGCATTGGCTGTGGATGGCTGGAGCAACATTAGAAATGAGCCTATCGTAAATTTTGCTGTCACGACGCCGAAAGCTTTTCTTTACAAGGTTTTACAGACAGGAAGATCAGGTCACACTGCAGAATTCATGGCTCAAGAAATGAGTTGTGTCATTGATGAAATAGGACCTCAAAAGGTATTTGGCGTTGTAACTGACAATGCTGCTAATATGAAGGCAGCTTGGAGACTACTCGAAACGAAGTACGCACGGACAAACTTATTTACCTACGGGTGCCTAGCACACTCCCTCCAATTAATATTTACTGATATGAATACTTTGCCAACTTTAAAGACCCTCATAGCCGACGCAACAGCTTGTGTCAAGGCTATAAAGAATTCTCACAAGCTTAACACAGCTTTCATAGAAAAGCAGTTGACCACCGGCGTCAAATTAAGTCTTAAACTTCCAGTTAAAACGCGCTGGGGATCTCTAGTCTCCTACTTAGAGTTTAAAAGAAAACAAACAAACTATTAAAACCATGGCAATTGATGAGAGTCTTTCAGATGTTATAAATAAAGTGGAAGCATTAAAAGTAAATATGTTGAGCGATGACTTTTGGGATAATGTTACTCGATTCTACAATTTATTGAAACCAATATTAGACACTATTACAATTGCAGAAAGTGACACTCCACAGATGTCTCATGTTTTAAGTTTATATAAAAAAATTGAAGTCAATGTGGAAGACATGTTGGACAAGAGCCCCCTGTTAAAATCCGAGGAAAAAAAGTCAGAGAAATACTCAAAAATAGAAAGGCATTCGCTATATATGACGTTCATAAAATCGCGAACCTATTGGATCCTCATTTTAAAGGATGCGATCTGACTCCAGAAGAAGAAACGGCTGCTGTAGAACAAATTTATAATGCTGCTATAAAGATACCAGATATCGAAGAGGATATAGTACTGGCAGAGCTTGCAAATTACATAGCAAAACAAGAGTTTTTTTCTAAGACTTTTTTGTGGTCATCGGTGAACAAATTGAATTCCATTGCTTGGTGGGCAGGACTTTGCAAATCAACTGCTTTGTCTAAAGTAGCCGTCAAATTTCTCTCTCTTCCTATTACATCAGCTGCGTGCGAAAGAACATTTAGTACGTACAGCGATATTCATACCAAGAAACGTAATAGACTGACAAATGACAGGGCTAGGAAAATAGTGTACATTGCGCACAATTTAAGATTGCAATCAGTACAATCATCAACAATATTAACACAAGCAGAAAGTAATAGAGTCCCTGATAGTACAGTCGTTGATTCAGAATCAGATGAAACAAATACAGACACAGAACGTCATTCCGATGCTGATAAAACAAGCGTAGCCGTAGCTACTGATACTGATACAGATGAGTGTAACACATTAAGTATTTTTTAAGTTCATAATAATGTTACCCATTGATTTAAACATAATTTGACTTGAATAAAAACAAAACAATCAAACTTAGTGTTTTATTCCACTTTAGTTATAGTGTTTCACTTTTTCTGAAAAACAAAACCAAATGTAGAAAAAAAACAACGGCGCCAAGTTTTTTTTCATGTTTTTTTTCAAGATTGTGAAAAAAACCATTTTGTTTTTTTTTTTTCAATTTACATCTCTAGTCCAGCACGTTCAATTGGTTCACGTTGCACTTCCACGTTTTGCTCGAAGTCTAAGTTACGTGGCTGTTTTAGCTTGTCTAACATCTAAAGAGAGAACATTTTTGGCAAGTTCTGGAAAAGCATGACTTGGGAGCAACGGAAACAGTACGTTGTATCTCACGTCTCCGTTTGTGAAAAAAAGCAAGTAAAAGTAAAATCTAATTCTCGTAGAAGTGAGAGTAAACAGTACTTTCTCAGTACATCTGAGGGACGTACCCAAGTTTGTCTGAAGACTTTTTTGAACACTCTGGGTTTGAAAGAGTCGAATATAAGATGCTGGATCGATAGATCTGAACATGGCATTGCTAAAACAACACCACGACCAAACGACGACAATGATGAACGCGTTAGCGTTATTAAGAAAGAAGACATGACATTCCTCAAACAGTTCTTCGCTTCGTTACCAAAAATGCCCTCACACTATTGCAGGGCATCTACATCGAAACAGTATTTAGAGCCGATTGTTGAAAATAAGAACTGTCTTTTTAGGTTGTACATCCAAGAGTGCGAAAAAGAGTCGAAAAGTCTACTTAGTCGCTGGACTATGTGCAGAGTTTTTGATGAGTTGAATCTAAGCCTGTTCTCGCCTAAAAAAGATCAGTGCGATACTTGCTGTTCGTACAAGGTAGGCAACATAGCAGAGGAAGAATATAGATCACATATTAAGAAAAAAGACATGGCAAGAAGCGAGAAAGTGAAAGATAAAGAGAGGGCTCGTCAATTGGATGACGTACATGTTTTTACACAAGATTTACAGGCCGTAAAGTTATGTCCACAACTTCAAGCCAGTGCTTTATACTTTAAAACTAAACTATGTGTGCATAATTTTACGATGTATAATCTTGCCAACAAAGAAGTTACCTGCTATTGGTTTGACGAGAGTAACGCTGGTTTGACTGCTTCTGTGTTTATATCATGCATCATAGACTGTTTTAAAAAAAACACTATAGAAGAAATGCATGCCAATCATTTTATATTCTGATGGTTGTACGGCGCAGAATCGGAATGTTTATCAATCGAATGCTCTGCTACAACTATCGATGGAAAAAAATATGGTTATAGAACAAAACATTTTGGAGAAAGGTCACACACAGATGGAGTGTGATGCGGTTCACAGTTCAATCGAGCAAAAATTAAAAAACCAGGAGATCTTTCTACCAAGTCAATTTGCGACGTTATCAAAACAAGCTCGACCGCAAAAACCTTATTTGGTTGAATACTTAGACTATAGTTTTTTCGACGACTTCTCAGACAAGAATTCGTTCATGTATGACTCCATACGGCCTGGTCGCACCGTCAATGATCCTACAGTAACGGACATACGAGCATTGCAGTATAATCCAAGTGGAGTCATCAAATATAAATTGAACTTTGAGGAGGATTATCAAGATCTGCCACGCAGAATTCGACGAAGAGTAGTAATGCCCGAAACTTTACGCCCTAGACCAAAACTCTACCAAAGTCGCATCAAAATATCAGTAACTAAATGGAAACATTTACAGGAGTTAAAGACTATTATTCCTTCTGACTGTCACGGGTACTATGATTCCCTACCCTATTGATCTCTTAAAAGTCTGATTATAGATAAGAAGTTAATTCGTTTTAAGCAAAACATTTTTTATAACACAAATTATTATTTTTTCTTTTTATAAAATAAACTTTTAACACCATTTTGTTAAACAATTGTATGATTTCCCTTCTCCATATTATCTCCTTTACCTATAATAATTAGATGAAACATGACGTAAGTCAGTGACAACTACTGGCAACACTGCGGAATTCACCAAATTACTTCAATGGAAAAGATTCTTGCGATTTTCACGAGTTCAAATCATCACAGAGTTCATTTGTATTAATAATTAAACACAATACGGCCTTATGCGTAAGTTACATTCATTTCATACAGTTTTTTCACTCTCCCGTAAAGTAGCCATTTTTGACTTCCGTACTGTTAGAACTTCACTGACGAGATTCATTTTAACAGTAATCGATGAGTACTCTCGCTTTTCGTTTGCCTTTCCGTGCTCTGATATAAGCGCGAAGACGGTAATCAAGCATTTAGACTGCATTTTTAACACGTTTGGCATGCCGGCCTACGTACACTCGGACCGTGGGACATCATTTTTATCGGCTGATGTAAAAGATTTTCTACACTCCAGGCAAATAGCGACGAGTCGTACAACGCCATACAACCCTCAAGGTAATGGCCAAGTTGAAAGGCTCAATTCTACGCTGTGGCAAACTGTACAGTTAGCATTGAAAACTAATAACCTGCTTATAGAGAGCTGGGAGGATGTCCTACCGCAAGCATTACACTCCATACGTTCGCTTCTTTGTACTGGTACAAATTGTACACCGCATGAAAGGATGTTCCGCCACTCTCGGAGATCGCCGAATGGAGATTCAATTCCGACATGGCTAACGGGCTCAAACAGAGTACTTATGCGACGTTTTGACCGGAAAACAAAATACCAACCACTAGCCGAGGAGGTAGAGCTACTGGAGACTAACCCTACCTATTCGTACGTTCGAACGATGGATGGTCGGTCGCGAGACTACTGTGTGCAACCGCCATTTGGCACCTTTGGGAGGCAACGGAGGAGATATCCCCGCAAGTTACGAGTTTGTGGATGCCGAACCCCAAAGATCACAGTCACCATCACCATCATGATCACCACCGTCAACTCCACCTTCTTCACCGACAACATACTCGCTACCAGTCTTGCTGCCGGCGACTCCTTCATCACCGCCACCATCGGAGGTTTTGCAAGGGGTACCGGAGCGAATGAGCTCGGACGGGATCGAACTCCCAGTCCCGGAGCCACCCCGGAGGTCGGCCAGATCACGGAACCCGCCGATGTTTTTACTCGATTACTTCTGGCCGGGGTGAATGTGGTAAACTCTTTTACCACTTTATTCTTTAGTGCTTCTATTTTTGATTTTGATATACATATATTGTCATAGAAACGAATTGTCATTGTAATAACAATATGTCACGTTTTGCTAATTAAAACCTACAGAATAGGTTTTGGCTATTATTTCAATCAGCCACAGACCATATGGGCCCACCTAAAACCTATCATAGAATTCGGGAAATCCTTAGTGCAAAATGTCAAGAAATCTTTTTTTTTCTGATGACCCTAGCTCGCAATGCCATCTTTCAATATTTTTCGTCTTTTTACAAAGATGATATTTCGTGGTCATATTTTGAAAGAGGGCACGAATAGGGTGTGGCTGATGCTATTGGAGGGGTACTTAAGAGGGTTCTTGATAGGCAAATTGCATACGTAAAACATTATAAGCGCTACTGATGTGTACTTGACGTTGGAATCTTTTGTTAAAGCTGTAAAAGTGTTTTACGTATCTGAAACAGAAATCAAGGAGATAAGTCAACTAATACCTGCTGGCCTAAAAACCATAAAAGGGACAGGGGCATTCAAGAAGTGATTTCTGTAATTGAAGGCAGTGATGAAATTCAACATCGCATCCTCAGCTGTTTTTGTAGTAAAAAAATATGTTGTTGTTATGATCCAGAAACCTGCATCCTCTTAAGTTGATCGGGATTCAGTTAAAAACTCGAAAATTAATACATAATATACTTGTAATCCCGCAAAAAAATCATTGCAGATTCCTGTGAGCGGTTTTTATCAGTTTTTTTTAGTTTATTTTTAATTTTACAGGTAAAGAACCACAACTTGTGTCTCGGTGGTCAAAAATGGTGATTTACCTTGATATTGATAAGCTTCTGAACAAGACCGACTTTTTTGCTTGTATCAAATATAATGTTGCTTGGGGCCCTGGTCGTCCACACATTTCGTATTATCAGAAAAATGTTTTGGTTGTGGAAGGGCTAATAATAATATATTGCAGTATTCTTCCTCATTTTGTAATAACGGTGAATCTTGAACAGATCAGACTGTTACTAGAAAATAATTTCTTTTGGTGTAAGGCATGCAAAAGTTTTAGTGTTTACTACCACTACCCTTAGGATGAGTGTTTGTTTTGTTATGTTTGATTTTTGAACTTTTTATAAATATTTTAATAATTAAAGTGTTTGTCAGTGCTCAAGTTTTAAATCCCTTTCCATTGAAGCTTGCATTCAGAAGGCAAGATCCCTTAACCAGTGCCTTAACTGCTTACGTAATGGTCATAAATCATTTAAGTGCAGGATGGGTGGCTGCAGCCACTGTCATAAACGACATAACAGCATGTTGCATTTGAATGGGCCATACAGTACACAGGATAAAAACAATGGTAGTAGTGATTCCACACCTACTTCTACGCAACCTACTCCTAATACTAGTAGTGTATGCACAGCACAGCCAAACACACAGGTGTTAACAAGCTCACAAGATGATTTGGTTCTGTCAGCCACTCATAATCCTCATTGCGTTATATTGCTGTCAACGGCTATCATTAATGTAACTGATCCTAGTGGTCACAAACACAGAGTCTGTGCCCTATTAGACAATGGTAGCACATCAAGCTTCATTACAAAGAGCCTATGTGACAAACTCAAGTTACCAACTCGTTCAACCTCGACATTAGTTGAAGGGTTAAATCGTCAATCTAGTTGTATCTTTAAAAGATGTGATATCGTTATATCGTCACTTATCAATTCATATTCTGAGAGTATTCATTGTTTTGTGGTCCCACACATTCCTCAAACATTACCTTGCAAACAAGTCAACCATAAAGGGCTGGATATATCCCAAAATATTACATTGGCGGATCCTTTATTCCACACACCGGCCCAAGTAGATATGCTGCTTGGAGCGGACTTATTTTGGAGTGTATTGTTAAACAACAATATTTCATTACGTAAAAATAAGCCCACATTAAGTGAAACAAAGTTTGGATGGTTGATATCTGGGCCCACACACTTATTACAACATAACATTAATACAGTTCACTGCAATCATTCAAGTACTGAATCACAACACAAATCTGAGCTAACACAAATCTACGTACAGAAAACATTCAACCAGGTATTGTTGAACTTCAAACGGAGTTCCACTTCCTTGTGGCCAGAGTGCTGATTAGTCCTGTTCAATACTGGGTCCGTTCTTATTCTTAGTGTACATTAATGATTAACCATTATATTTAAAGGGATCTGTGACGTTGTACTGTTTGCTGATGATACCTCTCTTATCTTTAAAGTAGACAGGAATAGACAAGATTTTGACGACGTAAACAGTGCACTCTCAAGGGTTACGGATTGGTTTACCACGAATAATCTAGTTCCCAATGGCAAGAAAACTAAATGTATAAAGTTCGCTTTACCGAATGTAAGTAATCTGGTACCCAACATCATCTTAGGTAATGAGGTGCTTGAAACTGTAGACTCAGCAGTTTTTCTGGGCATAACAGTAGATGCCAAACTTCAGTGGGGATCACATATATCAAGCCTAGCGGGAAGGCTCAGTTCGGCCGCCTACACCGACAGGAAAGTAAGACAATGCACTGACGTTGATACAGCTCGGTTAGTCTATTATTATAGTTATTTTCATAGCGTTATGTCCTACCTACGTCATTCTGCTGTGGGGCAAAGCCGCTGAAATTCAAAATATTTTTTGTTGAATGTTAATTACGAGTACCTACTTACCTATTATTGTACAGAATCAAGTTCTTCCAACTTAACAGACAGCTGTGCTACTGGGGAATTTGTTCCGCCACTTCGTCTTCCCAGCTAAAGCACTAGGAAGTGGCGAAGGGGGGGCGTTTTTTGGGGACTGTCGTATGTAATTTTTACGTTTAAAAAGTCAGTACTTTTTGAACGGTCATTTATTCAAACTAGGCTGAGAATCAGCACTATCAGCCTTGTTTGAATAAATGACTTTTGATTGATTTTATATCAAAATCTAAGGCGAAGCCCTTAATTTTCGCTTTGATGACAGACCGCAAGAAGCACAGTTATCACAACCTGTTTAGCTTAATTAACTCGCAAATACCACGATGGGAACCCACCAAAGTACATTGTGACTACGAAAAAGGAGCAAATAACGCTATTTTTAAAGTGTTTCCCAACATCACCGTAAAAGGATACTACTATCATTGGACGCGAAATATATGGCAAAAAGCAAAATCTTTGGGGTACACTAAAACAAAGGCTGAAAGAAGAATTGTGGGCATAACAGCAGTTTTACCACTTCCATGTGTGAATCCATTTGAGAGGCTTTTGAATATATCAAATCCGAATGTACTGCCGATATACAAAAATTCATGACAGATTTTTACCGTCTTTGGAGAGCGTCATAGGACGAATAGCATTTTAGAAGGTTACTCCAAATTAAGGGTATTACATTGCTCGATGACCTCGACGATTTGAAGTCTGTACTAATAGACGCCTTCTACCTGGAAATGAACATACTGCAACGAGTGACGTCACGGACGGATTGCGGTACACATCGGCTGCTCGTGTCAGCACTCATAAAAAAATATAGCGCCTATCAGTTCACAATATAATCCGTTTTTTACATTAACACTGTAGTGTTCCTTACGTGTGTGGTTGTTTTCAAAGCATTTTAACAGCAGTTCGGTAGTGTAAAACCGCATAAAACTATTTTCAATCTTACTAGCTATTTTGACGTTAGGGTCAAACGGTTACATTGTGCCACGGATACCCCCAAAAAGCGCAACTTTTACAACTTTTGAAAAGTGTAAACGACATTACCACAGATTGTACAGGCGAATCAATAAATTTGTTGAGCAGCAAGCGCCATCTATTGTCGCAAAAGAGCCTTGAGAAAGCTGTGCGACATCTAGTTGCTCCTAGCCATACTATGGTGAAGTGTGCAGCCTGCGGTAGATTTCTTTCTGCAAAAGGGGGGCGCTGCGTGTGGCAACTCGGCGAGCCATAACAGGTATCACCTCGCTTGCTTGCTGTTGCCCGATCCTACGCAGATTAGCAGTGACTGGCTGTGCCCTGAGTGCAGGAAAAAGCTGCCCAGGGGAGACAACAGCGCTACACCCGTCAAGGACCTGGGTAGTGGTCCCGCTGTTACTCCAGCAGCAGCGTCAACAGCGGCGGCAGCCCCTGTTAAGTTAACCTCTGGATCCGCAGCGGATCCTGTTACGGCAGCGGCAGCAGCTGCGGTTGCGGCAACAGCCGTAGGCACCATGATCAGGTCGCCAGTCGCGGCGCCTCAGGTTCGGGGCACTCTGACCAAGCCCTCCGTTGCCGAGGCCAAGGTACTGTCTCGGGCTGGTAGCGAGCAGGGTGCTGATGGAGAGCCCTCGCCAGATAAGCAGCTGACTCTCCGTGATGAGATAAGGCTCTTCCGTAGCGAGCTGCGGGAGGTTCGAGATGAAATGCGAGAATTTCGTCGTGATATGGCCGGCCTGCATTCGTCATTGGGGGTCTGTACCGAGCGGGTTGACAGCTTGGAGGCCAGGATCGAGGCATTAGAAAGCCGGCAAAGTGCAGCAGTGCCAAACGGCAAAGTAAGCCAGCTCGAGCGCGTGGTACTGAAGCTGCAGCTTGACCTTAATGACCGCGAACAGGACTTGTTTGGCTCCGACCTTGAAATCGCCAACATCCAGGAGACTCCTGGTGAGAACGTGTTGCACACCGTCGGGCTGGTTGGGGCAAAACTTGGGGTGACTCTCGACGAACGGGACATAGTGTTCGCGCAGCGGGTGGGCCTACGAGCCTAGCGAGAGGTACACACGGGCTCTACGGACGGCGCGAGTCCGGTCAGCGGAGCGAGCCCTGGGGGAGCAGCGGCGGAGACAGCGCGCGGGCGGCGCATCGTGGTCCGCCTGGCGCGGCACGCACTGCGCGACGACCTGCTGCAGAGCGCGCGCGTGCGGCGCGGAGCTACTACCGCGGACCTAGGTCTCCCCGTGCCCCCGCGGCGCTTCTTTCTCAACGAGAGGCTCACGAAAACAAAAAGACCATTGTTTTACCGTGTGCCCGAAGCTGGCAGCCGTCTCGGCTGGAGGTACGCTTGGACGAAGTTCAGTCGCATTTTGGCGAAACAGGGTGACGGCAAGTCTACCCACTGCATCCGCTCTGAGGAGGACTTTGCCCGTGTTTTTGGCTGCGACGTGCCTACTGAAAAGGAAGTCTAATCGCATGGTTCCTGGCAAGCATCATAGTAAAATCAACCTTACTAGGGGACGGACGGGCAAGAAGGAGAAGACGGGCATGAAGAATACCTCGTCTAGTTCACCGCTTGATTGATAGAAAGAGACAAGTATTGTGTTACTAGACGCGTCACACATAAGCGGCTAGCGGTCAGTGCACGCGGTGACTGCGCGACTTATAGACAAGTTTTTACGAGCACGGAAAGGATTTTCGTTAAAAAATTGTGATAAAACAGCCGTAAGTACAATCAGTTTGTTTTATTGTGTTCAGGGATATCCCTGTTCTACCATTTTTAAGTTAGTTTGTTGTAATTTGACGTGCAAATCACATTGTCGTCTTAAGTTTTCGTCTCTCGGTTTTTATTTGAAATTTAGGTTATTTCGAAAACTACCCGACGGGCAAGACGGAGCCGGGTAAAAAGGATAGTGTCCGTCTTGCCCTCCTTCTTTAATATTGATCGATTATTTGAGTGTGTTTCCATTTGTGTTAATAAAAAATAATATTTGTTGCAGATGGTGTATAACTATAAGCGGAAGACGGATCGGGCCAGTTGGTCCGAAGAAAATTTGGCGAAGGCAATAGAAGAAGCCAAAATGACTTCAATATTAAGTGCAAGTAAGAAGTATGGAATTCCATATGCAACATTACATAGACATATTAAGAGTGGTTCTACTGAAAAGAAATTGGGCCGGTTTGAGACTGTTTTTACGCTGGAGGAGGAAAAAGAACTCTTGAAGTATGTTCAAAAGATGGATAGTTTATTCTATGGCGTCACGCGAACCGAGTTTCTGCAGATTGCTGGTGAGTTTGCTAAAAGGAAAGGAAAATCTGGAGTTTTTTCGGGAAATATAGCTGGAAAGGGGTGGTTCAAAAATTTCAGGCTTCGCCATCCAACACTGACTTTGAGATCACCTGAACCCACATCTATTGCTCGAGTTAGAGGGTTTAATCGCGAAGCTGTTAATCGATTTTATTCTTTGTTGGAAGAAGTCGTAGAAAAATACAAATTAGCACCGGATATGATTTTTAACATGGATGAAACGGGAGTGAGAACTTCATCAACAAGACCACCTAAAGTTCTGTCAACTTATGGAAAAAAGCAGGTTGGGATAGTTTCCAGCAATGAAAAAGGAGTCTTAACGACCGTTGTTTGTTGCTGTAGTGCATCGGGAACATTTATCCCACCCTTTTTCATTTTCAAAAGAAAAAGGCTCAATCCGAGACTCTTAGACGGTGCTCCACCTGGTGCTGAAGCAACGACCACCGACAGTGGATGGATTAACTCTCAGAAATTTTTGGATTGGTTGCATATTTTTGTGCAAAAAGTACGTCCCAGTAATGATCATAAAGCACTTTTGATTCTAGACGGTCATGAATCACATAAAAGTTACGAAGCACTTGATTTTGCAACAAAAAATAATATCATATTTTTGACTATTCCTCCTCATACGTCACATAAACTACAACCTTTGGATGTTGCAGTATACGGACCAATAAAAAAATACTTCGAGATCGAAGTCAACATTTTTCAAAAACAACATCCAGGAAGAATTATTAGCCAGTATGAGATTGCAAAAATCTTCTCTGGGGCGTATTTGAAAGGAGCTACACCTGCAAACGCAATCAGTGGATTCCGTGCCAGTGGCATCTATCCATTCAATAGTCACATTATTGATGAACATTTTGCGCCGTCTGAGGTTTATCAGGGGAATGCTCCGAACATCATATCCGAAACAAATACCAGTACTAGTCCTAGTAGAGGAGATCAGCACAATACACCAGTAAATAACAACGCAATAGAGAATGATACATCATCGTCAGCCAATCGCTGTCCAACACCGGACACAGACTCCATCCAAAATGTGCCACCTAAGCCTGTTCCCGGATCTCCGCAGCCAGTCACTTCCGTCAATGAAAAAATAAATGAAAACACACACAGTATTCAGCCAGATTGTAATATTTTGCAAGAAATTCGCCCCATACCCATTGAGGTAAAAAAAAGAAATATGCCAGGGCGCAAACAACAAAAATCAGAAATATTAACGAGCACGCCTATAAAGATGGCACAAAGAGAAAAACATGATGCTGCCGCAGCGAAAAAGAAAGTTTCTTTCGATTCCCCTGGTCCATCAAATGTTAAAAAAAGGAAGACACGTGCCAAAGCAGGTCTATCGAAAGGCAAAGAAAACGAAAAAAGAGACTTCTTTTGCACTGTATGCAAAGAACAATATATATATCCCCCCTTTGAAGATTGGATACAGTGTGATGTTTGTCGAGAATGGACCCATGAATCATGCTCGTCATATTCTGGAAGAGGGTCTTATTTCTGTGATGATTGCTTTGATTAGTTAACATTACTTGTTTTGCCCGACTCTTGTATTCATTTTGCCCGCTATGGGTGGGCAAAACGGATAATGAGCCAAATAAAAAAAAAAAATGGTATTAAATTAAGTAAGAAGATTTTTCTTTTTTTTCTTTTAGTTTCTAATCATAATTTAGTTACCAAAGATTGTAACCAGAATAGTCAATTACAAGTATGATTATAATAAATATTTTTTTCTTATTTTTTTAATTAACATGTCCTTCTTGCCCGTCCGTCCCCTGTACAAGTTAACCTTTTCATATTTGTTTGGTTTCTAATCAAATGTGTAAGTTTGTCTTGTGCGAGGCCGGCAATGTTCCTGTCTCAGTATATGTTGGTTTCTTTTGGTGGTCCAGCTGCTCGACCGAAGAAAACTATGTACTATATTTTATAAGTATCTCACTACCGCTAACAACTTCCGCGCGACGTCTATCGTTGGATCAAGTTATTCAAGATGTCGCCCACGAAAAAGAAGTTGACGTATTTTGGCATAAAATTTCCCAAACAGCTATTGATGCAGAGAAGACATACACAGTTTTACCTCAATTTGCTCTGGCCGTTTTGACACTTCCACATTGAAATGCAGACACTGAACGACTATTCAGCAAAAGTAATTTGACGAAAACCAGAATAAGAAACAAACTTGCAACAAAAACTGTTAAAGGGGCTTTACTTCAGTGCTATGTGTAAAAAACCAAACAATAGAATGATGTTATGGTTTAAACCAACTGAAGGACTTATACGTGGACTTCACGAGAAGAACACCACAGCGACATGGCGCAGATCGTTATCGATGGGCTGGTTGCGAGACAGGTAACCCCTTTTATATTTTTTAGTAAAACTCAAACTAAATGGTAGTAACTCCATACCATGCTAATCTCTTTCCAGTTGGACGCATAACGTACCTACACCACTACTGGGTATAAGTCTCGACTCCTCTATGAAGAAGTTTTTTAATCATTGTAGTTTATAATCAAAGGCTTTTAATCAAAGTAGGTGTTTAATCATTTTATTTATTATTATTTTCAGGAAGAACCTACCGACTTCATTTGCCGTCCATGTTGGCAAAGAGTTGAAAGGACTTTTCAGCGACGAATTCGCGAGGCAAATAAAGTCATCGATGCTCTGCCGGATGAACCTGCTGCAGAAGTAACCCGTAGCCATCCAACACTGATATTATCAGGATTCGTTCGCACTCCAAACACAACTGTGAATTGTGTTTTTCAACATTGCCAGAATGTGACCCGACTTTGAATTCCAAATAGTGTGGTTGTTCTTCTGATCGGACGTTACAATCTATTGATACCAGAAAATGCTCGCATGTGTCAATAACATCTGGAGCAAAACCTCTGGCATACACTTCCCCTACAGGATAATCTCGTGGAAGAATTTACGGCCTCTGAAATAGTGAGCGCTCGAACTATTATGCGAAATCAAAAAACAACAGATATACTCAACTTTGAACAATATGAACTTATAAATGCAAACGAACTCCACACTTGGATTGGACTTACTCATGAACAGTTTTCCAATTTACTGAACAATACCTCCAGTTTAAATAGTAACAGACACAAAAAAACTATACTGGCTGCAATATTAGCGAAACTTCGAACAGGGGATTCTAAGCTGAGGCTCGCTTTGATTTTTGGAACAAGCGAATCCCGTTTTCAACGATTATTGACCTTAGGTCGTGAAACGTCAATTTGTGATTTTGTTGCTATACACTTAGGATTTGACCATATAAATTGATAAGATGTAGCCCAAAGGAATTTATTATTACCAGAAACGTTACATGGAAATCCAGAAAGCCCAATAGAACAAAGAAACGCTATCACTATATGCGACGGTGCATATACTTATATACAACCAAAAAAGCTCCAACTACTATTTTCAAAGACTCACGTACAGTCACCATAAATATAGAAATCTGACGAAGCCTTTTTTATTTGTATGCTGTGACGGCCATATTATAGAGGTGTTTGGGCCACACGCTGCGACAACTTCTGACACCTATATAATGAATTATATTCTTGAGGACGAAGAAAGTGTATTTCACTGGCTTTATAGACCAGGAGACGCATTTATCCTGGATCGCGGCTTTAGAGACGCAGCATTACCTCTACAATCTCATGGATATTCAGTGCATATGCCCCAAACAAAGGTTACCTACTAATGAAACGCAACTGACTAAGGTACAAGCAAACAAGTCACGCCTCGTTACCATATATGCCGCTGGGTGGTGGAAGTCATTAATTGACGATTTAAAAGGGATTTTCGACTATTAAGAATCGTTCATTGCAATCGCGCCTTACCGCACATGTTTGAACATTTTAGGATAGCAGCAGCAATATTAAACGCCTAACATCAAGTGGACAATGTCCGTGCTCCAAGATTTTTAGAAATCATTCAAGAAAGAATTAATATTCCAAATACATTGGGCGATCTTGTTTCCAGATACAATTCTAACCGAAGACGTGCACAGTTTCAGCCCCTAAATACGAATCTGTCTGAAATCTCGTTCACCTTGTTTTGTTCGCCCTTGGTATATACCAACTTAAACAAGCACGTAGGTATTATGCAGAGCACATACAGGCAACTGGTATGTTTGTCATTGAAATCGGAGGACAAATACCTGATGAACATCTGCGAGAAGTTGAAGGGAGGGATCTCTACCTACTTCGAGGGCGAATCCAGTCCTGGCATATCCGTTTACGTACATATTATGTTTATATAGGCATAGACACAGCTCTCTCAGGCAAGCAGGCTATTGCGCATTATTATTGCACTTGCCATAATGGCAGAAGAACTATCGGCTGCTACTCCCATGTATTGTGATGTATATTGTGTGGTACATGGGGCATGCAAGGCATCTGTCTGTCATAAACATTCCTGCTGAAGGTTTAGCGAACATTTTTATTAGACCAGAAGAATAATAAGTATTTTTTTTTCCCGGGACTTTTTATATAATGCACGTGAAACTAAAAATGCAACTGACTACCATAACACCACTCACTTTTGACTAAACAAAAAAACTGCTATACATCTACACTGAGTGATACTTTGAGGCTATATGTTCGAACTCTGCCTGTGGCGTAGGTACACACGGTTATGCAGGCGTTGGAATGCACGATCCGAGGTACTGTCACACCAGGCCTATTTGTGAAGCGCACCTCATACGTTCTACGCGCAGCTGCATAATTACAGTCGGTCTTGCCTAAGCACATCAACTTATAAAAAAGTCCTGATTGGAATACGACATTGTTCGCGAAACGATAGCGGCACGTGACACATACGGACGTCCGATCGAAAGCTATCCCCACAAAAGACTGGCAAAGCAACAAGTAGCGAACGCGCCGGTAGGTAGCCAATCGGCGACATCAAAGAGTCGGCGACTAGTTGAAAAGTGCCTACAACTCGGTAGTGTAGGGCGGTGTTCTTTGAAATAAAAATAGGTAAAAATGCGGGTAGTGTTTTCAACTTATGAAAATTTGCCATATTCAGTGTCGCATGGATTATAAAAATAAAAAAAAACACTACTTTGTGTTTTTATGAGTTACATTAATTTTTATATTCTTATTTTTTTCTAGTACGTATGTTGAACCAGGAATAAGCCTTTACTGGATCGGACAGGTTTTTTGTTACAAACTGTATATACATTTATATAGATACATGAAACTCAGTGCGGAACCAGAAACATTAAAATATTTTATAGACACTTATTACGAAACCCAGAACGATACTGTGCATAATTAATACAAACCATTCAAAAACGTGTCCGAGAACTTAAGACAGCATTTTAAGATACTTTAAATTATTTCACTTTCGTAATTTAATTTTTTTTAAACACTTCAACGAAGCGCAAACTATTTATGCCAGAAACATCCAGAACCACTCAAAACATCTTATAGACACTCATCAAAACCCTCCACGAGACAAACAAGGAAAACAAGGGCCAAGAAGCAAAGTGCACCAGTTGCCAAAAGACCTAAAAAACTCAAAGTTTGTCCTCCATTACAAATAGACAAAAGCCGTATTTCAACATCCGCCTCTGTTGAAGAAAAAGACGACGATTTCGAAGACATACCTGCAGATGATTCACCCCTGGATTATTTCAATAAGTTTTTTCTCCCGATTTAGTTACTTTCATCACAGAGCAAACAAACATTTACTCCGTCCAAAAAACAGGAAAATCAATCCAATTAACTGAACAAGAATTCCTGAAGTCCCGTAAGATATGACAATGTTGGGCACTTTATATCCACTCAAAACGACATCTCATCATCATCATCATCAATAGATTATTTTTATAATTTTTCCTAACATATTTAACACCCTTAATCTTAGAACAGTTGTCAGATTATGAAATTTACACGATTTGTATTCATGCCAAATAAAGGGTTAATAATATACATGACCACACTAATAATAGATAATATCTTAAGGTTTTATTCACTTTGCTAAACATTTTTCATATTTTATAACAAAACAGCAACAAAGAGCGAAAGGTATTTCACCCTACAGCCTAACAGCCCGAGATCGGACGAAAACATACATTTTTCGCACTAAAATAAATCGAAATATAAATAAATCAATTTATGTTATGCATGAAACACCAACTAGTAAAAATTAGTATAAAATTGTGTAGCTGGCAAATTATAATAGGTACTTACGATTATTCCCTTCAATCACGAAATGGTCCAGTCACTTATTGTTGGTAATAGATTATTTCAAAGTATACATGAACCCTCAAAACAAATAAAATATGTACATGGAAACACACTCGGACAGCTAGACGTAAGTGCTTTCAAAAGCATTAATCTCAATAATTTTTTACATTGCTATCAAATAATGATTGTCATTGTAATTGTATTGTTTTGTTCATAAAAAATTTGCCTAATTTAAACTAAAACCCAATTTCAAGATTCCAAACCTCTTTCTGGCCAGACATTTTAATTCAATTTAGTTTTTAATGTCATAATTATAATCCCTACTTCTAAATGAGAAAGTAACTCTGTGCGTCTGTAACGCTTTCATGCCTAAACCGCTGACCCAATCGTCGTGAAATTTAGGCGGAAATATACATAGACATAGGCTATTTTTTTACGTGATAACCGACATACACGCGGGCGGAGCCGCAGGCAAAAGCTAGTGATAAAATAAAAAACGAAACTTTAGGAATTACTGATGTTCGAAATGTACTATTTGCAATTACTAGTTTTAGGATCAAATGCTGTCGAACAAAACTTCGAAACGCACACGTTATTTCATAATGCGCCATAGACAATTTGTTTTGGAGCGTATAGAACATGACATTTTGATTCCTTACATTGGTTTCTACAAGACACGATATTGACGTGGTGTGAACGTGGTATGATTCCGCGGGGAATATTACTTACCATACAGAATTGGGGCCCGGACCCTTATAGAAAAATGTTGTGAAATCGTAATAGTTTCCCTCCTCCTCCAACCTCATCTCTTTTTCACACTGGAACAATAATTGATTAAACCAATTATTGTTTCAGTGTGAAAAAGACCCTTCCCATCCCTTTTTCAGCCCCTGACGAGTAAATACCTGAAAAGTAATGGATTTGTTAAAGAGGCTAATAAAACCCGGAATGTTTTAAAATCGTTTTATAAAACATAATAAATACAGGCTATAACGTAATGGACAACAAATAGGTGGGTTTGCGATGAAATTGAAATTACACAGGACGGCAAGTGTCTTTGGAACCTTATGGTGACTTCACAATTATTTAAAATTTACATTTGTATTAGCCGACCGACTTTAATCGGACCAAAATAAAGTCAATTATTTTAATATTAAGACCCATCTACACGGCAAGATCTGCTGTTCTGGGACGAAAATGGGCATTCAATAATTAGGTAAGCTATACTTTTAAACGATTATCGCACTCGAGTCGCATTTGAAGCTTATTGACGCCGAGCGACTTCCTCGCCTTGCATTTCCTGAGCGATGTATTCTCCCCGTGTCAATAAGGCAAGATGTAATTTAAGTTTACTGAAATAAGAAGTTATACTCAGGCGTCAATATCGGATATTTGTGAACACACCAAAAGATCTTACATCGAGTTAATCTTATGTTTACACTGTTAACATTTCTGTTCACAACGTTGGTCACATTATCTCATTAAAAAAACGTTTTACTGTACTTTGAAACTAAAGACAAATTTCAACATGTATTAAATTGTAAACATCAAACACGATAAGAAACTGGAAACAGAATTTCTTCAACCAGTTTTACAGAGTCTGTCTAAGCACACACTTTTTTCCTTACTTTGTTTCATGTAAGAGTAACAAAGTACAGTAAAACACATTTACACAATCTATTACTACTCGCACTTTACGAACTACATAATTATATATTATGGGAAAATAAGGTTTTTATGAACACATTAATGTCATGTAAGGCGAAGCTAAAAATTAATTGCACTGACGACAAAGAACAAAATGACAATGCGTTGTTAAAAATGACTAGTACTTAGCTTATTAGAACTCCATTATAAGTTGGGACTATTTGAATCTGATTTTCTGATGGTTGTCAAGGATTTTTTTATGCACGGAAGTCATCAAGGTGCTTGTATAAAAAAGCGAGTTCCCGGTAACGACAAGTCGTACCATATAGTAATAACTTATGTGCTCACACTTAAACATTGTCTCTCCGTAAATCAACCTGTAGCAACCTATGTTGGAAAACCTGTCCTTACCAAGAACCTGTAAGGCTTCCATATTTCAGATTCAACATAATTTACCAAACAAATCGGCCAAGAACCCTGTCAAGAGACGGGGAAAAGTTGACACTTACTTCGAGCAGTCATAAGTAAAAATCGGTTTACAACCTATTATTCGAACTCGACGCTTTCGTCAAATCTTCAAAATTCAAATATGTAGTCACAATTCTATAACAGGTAAAAAAAAACTCATATCCAAAAAAATTACAAGCGTAGAGATTCGTTAACTAACTAGCAGACACCCGATAAAAAAAATAAAAAATATCGCGAAAAATAAAGCTCAATACACAAAGCATTTCGTGTAATACCCTTTTATAATAATTAACAATTAAACTTATTATGACTTCTTAATAATACAGTGGTTTATCTATTTGCTGTTTTGGTTGCGACCTTATACTTGTAACGTAAGTGTCATAAGACATTATTAATGTACACAAGGCTACACCTCAAGCTATACATTTCCAGTTTACGCTGATCTCGCACTGCACTGAAATCCTATAGACTGCGAGATCAGCTTATACTGGAAATTTATAGCTTGATGTGTGGCACTGCGTACCTCTCAATATCAACCTTACTGCCAATTTCTCCCGTTAGAGAGCACCGTTGCACTAGATATCTAACAAAGGTTAAAGTTCCTAATAACTTTAAATTGCAAATAATTTTAATATGTATAGGTCACCGTATGATTGTGAACACCGTTAGTTTATAATCTATCTCGCGAGATTATAAACTGTCGATAAATTGTGAACTGCACCATACTGCTTACCGACCGAATAGGTTAGGTTAGATTTGCGACCAACCGCGCGCGAGCCGAGCAAGCGAAACGACCGGTGCCGCGGCAGCAGCCGGCGAGTGCTACTTCCAAGTTAGTGGCAGTTACTTGACTATTTAGTAATAGCGCAAGGTACACACGGCTATACATTTCCATTTTATGCTGATCTCGCATTGTACTGAAATCCTATTCAATGCCAGATCAGCTTATACTGGAAATGTATAGCTTAATGTGTAGCCGTGTGTACTATCCGTCTTGATACCAGTTCACAATTTGTCGGACAGATTATAAACTATCGAAAAATAGTGCGTTAAATTGTAAATGGTTTTTGCAGTTCACAATCACTCGACAGTTCACAATCTCGCGAGATAGATTAAAATCTAACGGTATTTACAATTTTACGGTGACATATACAATAAGAGACCGTACTGACGTATTACGTAATTATATAAATAGAAAAACAAAGTTTAGGTCTCTTCTGTTATCTAAAAATTAATATATTAGGTCTTTACCTATGAAATTGCCGTTTTGCAGTACTGGCCATTTCAAATCAAAATAATTTTTGTTTGGGTAAGAATTCTAATTTCAAATTAATTTTATTTTAAAAACATGGATTTTTTTTTCCAAAAGTAGTCATTTGTTTATTGATTAGTGTTACATTTTCATCGCATTTCAATCTTTTTCGTCATCATGGATACGTTAAAAATTCGAGTAATTATGGAATATGAGTACCGTCGTGGCAGCAACGCGGCACAAGCGGCACGCAACATCAACGACGTTTACGGAGCTAACACTACAAACCAACGCACCACCTGTTATTGGTTTGCTCGCTTCCGTTCTGGAAATTTCGACCTGAACAATGAACCTCGCGGTCGTCCAAAGACTTTGGTCGACAATGACGAATTAAAGGCGATTGTGGAAGCTGATGATACACAATCTACGGCTGAATTAACAGCAGCTTTCGACGTTAGCGTCAAAACAATATTGGTCCATTTGCGTCAAATTGGCAAGGTAAAAAAGCTTGACAAATGGGTGCCCCACGAACTCAATGATCGTCAGCGCGAAGTACGCGTCGAGACGTGCCTTGCACTGCTCAACAGACACACAAATGAAGGAATTTTGAACCGCATTGTTACCTGCGATGAAAAATGGATTCTGTTTGATAACCGCAAGCGCTCAGCAAGTTGGTTGGATCCTGGTTCAGCACCTAAACAATGCCCTAAACGAAAACTTACCCCTAGAAAAGTGATGGTCACTGTTTGGTGGTCTAGCGCCGGTGTGATTCATCACAGCTTCTTACCAAACGGGGTGAGCATTACTGCAGATGTGTACTGTGAAGAACTGAACACAATGATGGAGAAGCTGGCACATCTCCAACCAGCATTGGTCAATCGCTCGTCTCCGCTGCTCCTGCACGACAACGCGCGACCTCATACTGCACAGCAGACGGTCTCCAAGTTGCAAGAACTGGGGTTGGAAGCTCTCCGTCATCCGCCCTACTCACCAGACCTTGCGCCTACAGACTACTACTTTTTCCAGAATTTGGATAACTTCTTGGCGGGAAAAAAAATCAATACCCGAGAGGCAGTACAAAATGCCTTTGAAGAATTTGTGGCCTCCCGTCTAGCTGATTTCTTTAAGAAGGGCATCAATAAACTGCCACTGCGATGGCAAAGATGCATTGATTGCATGGGTGATTACTTCGATTAATACAAATAAAAAATACATGAAAAAAATTCGTTTAAATTTTTTCATACAAAACGGCAATTTCATGGGTAAAGACCTATTATAATTGTTAGGTGACTGTGAATGAGAAATCCCATGTTTCTATATTATTTTATGCAGTAATACCCATTCGTCATGAATAATCTGTAAGATTCGTCGATCAGTGTATCATTGTTGTGCCACTAGGTAGTATTGGATTAATGGATTACCATAGATTCAGTACATGATTCTAAAACCCCCGGCCGGCGCTGCAATTTATTTGTCGAATTATAAAGAAAAATATAGCTGTTCCATACATTTTGACCGCGTAGGTATTGCGCTTTTATATGAAACAGCAGTTAATCTTTTTGATAACGCTAGGGGGTCGGTCTTGAATCATTTCCTGCACCCTAATTGCGTAACTCAAGAAGATGGCTAAACCATTGCTTCATATGTTCGAAAAATGTGTCTGCTCAACAACGTAAATAACGCAATGAATATTGTTGTACTGTCAAAATTATGATTAATCGCGTGTTACGCAATTAGGGTGCTGGTGTATAGGTGGCGCCATTTGCCCTCTCAGCTTTGCGTAAGATTCCCTATTAAATCAACTCGATGCAACCTCGGTGCAAACAAAAGTGGAGAGTATGTACTTCCCGAATGAATACTTGTACCAAAATAAGTGTTCTATCTAGTAGAGGAACGATGTCAATTTTCTGGTTCATTAGTTTCATGTTATAGGCAATCTTCCTGTCTAGCCGGATGCAGCTGAATACCATACCTAACTTACAAGCACAACCCAGTCACTGAGTAGTACGATACCCCTTGGTAAGACTGGTTTATAGACTTTCGGGACGACTACCTGTAACCAGGGACTTGAAACGTTACACAAAATAACGTTACGCGTAGTTCCAATACCGATATTTTGTTACCGTTCCACCAGGATCGTAACAAAATTAATTCCTTGGATATAACGATACTGACAAACGGAACGAAATAGTATACTGTTCAATAACAATACTATCAATATATCGTTATTAGTATAACGATATAATAACGTTATTCATTTCGATATGCGACGTTGCCGGCTTCATGAACTTGGGCTGCGTGCGGTGCGGGGCGCGGCGAGCCGGCGGCGGCGACGCAAACGCTACTACGATTTTCCGAGCGCAGTATGGCAACGTAGGATTTCGCCGTGTTTATTTACATTACTTAAGTCATAACATAACTGATTTCAATTAGCAAAGTTCTTAAGAATAACGTTATTATTGAACCTGTAACGTTTCACCTGTAACGTTATTACAAGCGGATAAGCATAATATTACTGATACCTATAACGTTACTTTTAATATTGTTCCACGAAAATGATATTCTATAACGTTTTTTTTTTTGTAACGTTATTGATATTTTTCGGTTTTAGTATCGTTACAAATTTTGGAACGTTATATGATAACATAAATGGTAACGGAACAAAATTCATTTCGTTTTCAAGTCCCTGCCTGTAACGACTATCAAATATCTACAAGTGACAGCGATAAGACTATTCTGAACGAATGCAGACGGTGGTGTCGAGACAATGAATATTATGTAGGTTCGGAATAGGTCGCTTTCTGACATTGCATTTTGCCGCGCGTATTTGTCTCGGTATACAGTCCGTTGAAATGTCACAATTAATGGGCAGGTTTAAAACTAAGCATTTGGCACGATTTCGACCAAGCGCCAAAAGATCCTTGTACTTATAAGTACATTAGACCTTTTTAATAACAGACAGCTTCTTATGCTTACTATCTCCGTCTTTATGTACTTCTAATCATTTAAACTGGCTAGGCAAATGCTTAAGACCCATAGTATCCTCATCTCCCGTCTGAATGCAAAGCACGACTGCCGCCCGCGCCCGCGCAGCGCACCTCTGAGCCTTTATCTCAAAATGGGGATATTCCTTGGCAAATGTTGATTAATTTACAATTGTGCTCTAGCGATTCTGTGGTACCTCTAACTATCTATTTTTCAGTGTATTTTTTTTCCAAATAACGAAGCCGTTTAGTAGGAGTATGGAATAGAAGCCAGAATATTGCGTGTTGCAAAATATTTTTTTACAGCAAAAGTATTAAACATACAAAAAAGTACCCTCGGCAAAATGATCTATATGAATCTATAGCAAAATCATATATTTTTCAAATCTTCAAGACAAGCCGTTAATGAGCAGTACGGTTCATAAAGTGACCGTGTTACGCTACCAAACGGGACTTAGGCCCTTAATACCCATAATTCGTCTTCCCGACAAATCTAACGCATATCAGAGAAATTGCACTTTAGTACTTTCAAGCTCAGCCGAGTTACTTAGAGCCTTACGCCACATAACTTTATCATTTTATTGCCGACTTTTTTTTTCTTCTAAATCTGCTAATATTTGATCTATTTCTTTGTTTTTTTGTAGCAAGATTTTGCTTAATCACTTTTTCCGAACAGTTCGTAAGCTGTATGCTATTAAAAGATGGCTTTTAAATGTTTATTGACGTAATACATCTGCTGTTCACACATACATACCTATGATTTGTTTTAGTTTATTTTATCACCAAGTGCGCTTGTCAGACTTGAAGTTGAAAACGATAAAATAACAATTGTTTCACTTCCCAATGCATTGGGTGTTAAAGCTTTATGTTCATGGTTTCTGCACCAAATAGAGAACTTATTTTGGCATATAATTATATTTCCTTCTTGCTTTCTATCGAAAGTAGGGCTAATTTAACAATCATACCAGTAAAACAGTTTCTATGGTGTCAAAACTTATTTAAATAGATACAGATGTAGAAACTTGCAATTGTTTATGATTGAAAAAGAATGAAGGTAGTTTTAATATTGAAATCTGAATATATACCTTATTTTCTAAGTGACATAGTTTACCAGATCGTTTTAAAGCTCTAGAAATGTTCTAGAATCCTCCAGAACTTCACACCTATTCTCTGTATAATTTAAATCTAAATAAATATTAACATTTATGTACCACACAACTAGAAATAAATATATTTTTTTAACAATTAATACTGCCTTATCAGCCAATTTGTGTACAATTATTGTGACTATACAACAGGTATGTCGTAAAAATGTATAAATTCAATGGTTTATTTGCAAAATGGCAGTGAAGTCAGTGCGTTTACTAAGTGACTCGTACACTATGTAATTAAGGCAATTTTGTTGCCCGTTTTTAGACATTATGGGGTATATTCATAAACGACTATTAAAGTTAAATGATGTTTAAACGTCATAAATGTATGGTTAAACAGACGCTAATCATTACTTAACTTTAAACAACGTTTATGAATAAGGGGGTAAATTTCTTAGTACACCATTGTGTGCATATAGCACTACATTAATTCGATCGCAGATCGCTAAGGGCTAGCGCACATTAGGAGCTGTGCCGCAATACAATGCACTGCTAAATTGCTCCTTAATCACTTTCGTACATTTTCTATAGACCATCGGGCCGCAATAGTTTTTTTTTTGTATTCCGATGCGCTGCGGCGCATTGCGGCTCCAGTAGACGCTAGCCTTTACTTTTCATTTGTTCAGTGTATGAGAACGAAACTGTCAGAGCAACTTTGATTATAATAGCATAATTAATACTCGTAATTATTTCGTTTGAAAATCAACAACTACGTCTTTGTGAACGTTTAAGCCTAGTATTCACTAGTGTTAATTAAAACTATAGTATGTACTTAATAATATTATGCGTAATTTAAAGATCGCCGCCAGTCAACCAGAATTCCCATCAAAAAAAAAAACCAGTAAAATAAATTTTAAAAAAGTAATATTGTTAAAACTATGAGCAATTAGGTAAATAAGTACCTATATTATAATCGTAGAACGTGAATTTTAATTTAATTAACATAATTATGTACAGGTTGTTCATTTACTCACTTGTGTCAACCATTAAGGTACTTCCCAGTTTCCATTTACTGAACAGCTTCTGTTTAGAAAACTATTATAAACTCGTGAAAAAAATGTGTTGGGAATGTTGTTCACGTGATTGTGCGAATAGAAATGTAGAACCAACTGATTCAGGTGGCTAAATCAATAACCTGTATGTACAAGCGGTAATTTCAAATTGACAAGGATATCAGCGAACAAAAAAACATTCGTCTTGTCCAGTCTTGTTTCAAATTGGTCTTGTATAAAGCAAGAATAATGACCAAGCTTCGGAGATACAAAAAGTTCAATGTAGCAAGCGATAATAGCACTTGTACAATTACAAAACTAAGCATCTTTTTTTGTAATTCGGCTTGCTTCTGTAATCAACTGTTGTGCTGCTATTCAGATTATGATTAAACCTCACATAGTCGACATTCAAAAACATGGACGTAATAAAATCGCGGTGAGTTTTTCCGCGCACTGGAGTTTCAATTCTAGGTGTTGAACCGACCATTGGAAATCCAACGGAGTGCAGAGCGAGTGAGTCTCAGCACGTTAAAAAACATAGTGTTCGATTTTCAACTCTTGGCGCTAAGCAGAGCGCTATCAGCATGTCGATTCTGTAACCATCTCACCGCGTGAAGTGAGCGTGGAGCGAGCTGTCAGTGTCATCCCACTGCTGCTAGGGATTAACCAAGCATTAGGTGCAATGACACTGACGGCTCACTCCACGCTCACTTCACGCGGTGAGTTGGTTACAGAATACAGATCCAGTGCGCGATAAATGCCCGCCACGATTTTATTACGTCCGTGGAAACTTGGGGTTAAACCACATATTACGTCTAAAGTTAAACAATTTTTTATAACCAGTCTAATTTTGTTGAGATGAGTTTCTAGAATAAAATAATATTAGTGTCTTTATGATAGAAAAAACCCATTTTTGTTTAAACAAAATTAAATCGGTGCTTTTTTGTCTTTTACAATGCAATCACATTTTTTTTATTACTAAAAGGGCCTGCTCTTGACCTCGATCTCGCTTGATGGAAAGCGATTGATGAGGTCTATGATGGATCGACCGTGCCCAGAAAATGCCTGTTCACTCTTGTTTTGAAGGTAGACGGGTTAATAGTGAAAGGGAACATAGACTCAGGCAGAGAGTTCACACTTCGGCTGTGCGCAAAATAAATGTGGAGGAGTAGCGCAAATTTTTTGTTATGTAACAGAGTCACAGCGTCTTTACAGCGTCACATGCAAGCTTACCCCATTGCTTTTATTGCTAGAACTGATAATAAAATATTTATATACCTATTTATAGTGGCAACATTTATACAGGCAGCTGCGGTAAAAAATAAAGTGCAAATATAAATATAAACGAGACCTTTGAAGGCCTTTGAGATGCTTTCGTCATATAACTTAACCATGATTTAACTTTCTTACACAAATATCATGTCATACCTTAATTCTTTAACAAGCCCACATAACAGACCAAGCTTTGCTTTAGCGTACCACGAATATGAACCTTACGACTATTATGAATAGTTTCAATTTGCTTTTTCCCGAGACCTACGAATTCTCTTACACATAAGTTAACTTATAAAGAAAACCAATTTAATGTCACAAAATAATAAGTTGGTATTAAAGAGATAGTATACTGTATGTTTTGTTTGGAGTACTGAAATTTTGTATATGATAATTTATTGTGAATAACAATCATTTTTCAGTAAAACATGTAGCTACTCGGTGTCTCATAAGATTTTATTTCTTTGGTAATTTAGCTGCACACTATATTTCTACGCTACCTACATGTCATATTTTATAAATTAAGATAAATATACAACATGTAACATAATTAACATAAGACCTCAAATACCCCAATTAGAGTATTGAGTTATTTAAAGCATAATACAATGACCAAAACTTTTAAATTAAAGCTGAACAACATTATTTTCGCAATGATACCAGTTCAACCAGTAATAATACCAGTTGTATTTTAAGAAAATAATGTTGAACCTCCATTACTTCAAAATTGAGTCGTATGTCGTTCAAATAAGATTAAATTTTCTTTGGCTCAATCGTCGATAGGTATGCATATACATAATTTTTGACAAAATACCCATTTAAAAAGTTACTGATTTTGATTCAGTAGTCAATTAATCGACAAACTACTTTCAAAAATTGTGTTTATTATGTTCAATTTTACACCCAGTTTGTTGAGAGCCTGGGGCCATTAAATATTCCCCCTTATTCATAAACGATGGTTAAAGTTAAGTAATGATTAGCGGCTGTTTAACCATACATTTTAGACGTTTAAACATTATTTAACTTGAATCATCGTTTATGAATAAGGGGGAATAAGTCTAGTGTCAAAACTCACATAGATAATTTTGAACCTTAATCGAATGTTCATAAAAATAACGTTTAAAATCGTCATAACGTCACATAATTCGATCTCATATTTAGCAAGGACTATAATTTAACCATTCATTTTAGCTGACTTGAGTTTCGGCAACAGATTCAACTGGCTTTCATATCGATACCAGCTGTTGTAGTCACATTATGGCCATATAAGCGTAAACATATTTTTCTAATAGGAGTATACTATCTCTTTAACCAACTACAACAACGTTATTGGGTGTCAACATCAACCCAGAGGTTTCTGATCAGTATGTACTTGTTTGCGTTGTCAGTTGGCGATGACGTCACATGTCCTCGAGTCGACATTCACTTCGGTCGTTTCCGCCGATTTCTCTTGTATAACGGACTCGGTCCGCTCTATACCCAGAGCGGCCGTTTCGTTCGACTTCGCACTGCACAAGAGACGTGGAAAATATAAGTTACAGATAGATTTTCCGTGCATGCATGCATTGCATGCAGATGTTCGATGATGACAATACGGGTTGTTACTATAATACGAATGTAAGAAATGTTCGGTCAGAATGCATTAACTACACGATTGATTTAAATAAATATGGTATACTAGCTGCTGCCCGCGGTTTTGCCGGTGTGGATGTCGGAATTTATCCCACGGAAACGTGGTACCAGGACAAAAATTAAGCTGTGTTTCTCCATAAGCTGGGTACTCACTTAGCAGTGTTGCATGTAACGTATCAGATGCTGTATCAACCTGCAAGTGGGTACGGCTCGTCCACGGTCCACCGCGTATCTAGCTACGAGCTGCCGGATCCGCAGTGCTCGCCGCTTTGTGTTCGCAGTGATACCGCCAGTCGGCGGGTCACTGCGAGCTTACAGCGCTCCACGCGCGAGCGGCTCGCAGCGGGCTCGTGCCTACGTACTCACTTGATACCGTATGCAACACTGCTAAGTGAGTACCCAGCTTTATAACCTCAGTTATCTGCCAGTGAAAGTCTCGTCAATATCGGTCCCGACGACTTTTTTTAAATGATTTTTTTATTATAACTACCGTATATACTTGCATTTAGTAAAAAGCTGTTATTTTGACAATACTAACAGACACTTCAATTTTATGGAATATACTTTCGACAGCATAGCGATTAGGTTATAATTCGATTTATTAGATTAGAATTTGTTTTCTGTGCTTGTATTCACGTAGTCACCAAAGTGTTAGTTTCGCAAATGTTCGTCGCGTAACAAGACCTTGCGCAACGTATGTTTGCATAACAAAGTCGTGTAGCGAATGCTCGCAGTTCTTGATTGCAACAAGAGCGTGGGATGTAAAATGTCAAAACGTCTTTTGTTTTTTTTTTATAGTAACAACAGTAGGTTCGGCAGCAGGCACTCACGTGTGGTCCCGCGCGCCCAGCGGCAGGGACTGCGGCCGGCGCAGCCACGTGCAGCGCTCCTCCTGCACCAAACACACATCTTATGCGCTTGACTATACGAACGTGCACGAACTATACATGGCAACACAAATCGACACGACAGCCACGGTGTGGTCAAAAAAGGAAACTTTTCAGATCTATCATCGTGTGGCCGTCAATGTTTACAATATATTTAAATCGTTTTAATCGATCAATAATGAATCGTCGTGGTCAGAATATATCAAAAGGGCAAAAACTCTTCGAATCTTCGAGACTTTCGACCGACGACGGATTTCGGTGTTACGCATTTGGTTAACGGTTTAACGGCACTTTAAAAATGTTCTCTAAGCCCTATTTTTGTGGTCCACAAGCTTCTTTGAGCAAATCGACCTTTCTGCGCCACTTGAATATGTTGAGCTGGTGAGTTTTAGCCACCAGCGGTTTCCTTTGAAAATCCATTATTGTCATGTTTTGTTTCAAAAAGTTCCGAGATTTCTGTTTCATAGTCGTTCGGTATATGACAATGTTCCGCTTACCTGAGGTGTGATGATAGCCGTAATATCTGTCTGCGTTGCGACCGGCTCCGCGTGGCTTTTTGTAGATACCGCCTTCAGAACTTCTTGCATACATCCTTGCAGTTCCGCTACCTAGGACGAAATATGTATTAGAAAATGGTAGCAGAAACCAGTATGGTAGCAATGCTTCCCCGAACGAGCTTCTGCACAAACTCTAGTATACTTGGATTCAGAATCTTGGACAATTCACACTCACTGCCACTTACTCAAATATCTACTGTATTGATATGTAGTTTAAGTTGATTTTCGAATAAAAACTTGTAATGAAATGGTAGTAAAAATGTTGGTTGCAATTTGCCTTGGATTTTGAACTTATTCACGTATGACTTTGAGTCTATATTATCAAAACTACATAATATATTTGTGCAAGAATCTGGATAATTTAACATTACAGTTAATACACACCTGAGCCTGTAGACTGAAGCACGTCTCCGACAGTTGTCGCAGCGCGTCTGAGCTGTCATCTGATTCCGATAGCCTTTGCTTCTGGTTATCTAAAATTAACGGCAAAAACATACAATTATTAACTAGATTAGGTTTTACGGATTAGGATTATAGTTCGAAGTAATCTATATAAACTATTATTAAACTCACTAACTACAGGAGTATGAAATTTGGCACAGTTAAAGTTAATATGGAGACGCCATATTAATCGGATTAGATCGGATATTCGGATGCATATTCACCTAACGTTGAGATGTTGGCTAACATGGAATGCGCTTTTGTATCGAAAAAATCTTAATTTAGGTAAGTAATTTGTTTATTTTTTGTTTTAACTAATACAAACCACCCCTCCTCCAGTACATACACATATTTGTATCAGGTTAAACATTAATTTTAAATTAATACACATCTGAATAGTTATGCAATCCAAGAATCCCGGGGTTTTTAATAAATATTACAAATAATTTATAAAGCCGCTTCCATACTTTCATAGCTAAAAAATATCTTTAGGTAAATATGCATCCGAATATCCGATTACTGATAAAAATGCATTCAATCTTAAATGAATTATGGTCGAATTCCGACCACTGGGCGACCACTAGTTCTTATATATATAACTGCAGTCACTAAATCGGCAAATCGACGCCGGTCGTCGGCATTTAATCGAAGAACAACGAAATTTTGACACTGCCAGTGCCGACAAAATAACTAAAATCAGTACGTCGATTCTGTACAAATCTGACCGTGAATAGATACTTGTGTGGAGTGAGTTGTCAGTGTTTCCTACTGATGCTAGGGATTGAACAATCATTATATTTACAATCATAATCGATTTTTAATAATATTTTATTTGCTAATTCTTTTGATTTTTTATATTAGGATTTTAAAGATAATATATAATTTACATTAATACTTGGCGGTATTTTTCAAATAAAGTAATTTAATCAGAAACTCAATGTCGATTATTTTATTTTATTATGATTAAAATCTTGATTATGATTGTAAATGTAATACTTGGTCAACCCCTAGCATCAGGTGGGATGACACTGACCACTCCACGCTCACTTCCCGTTAGCTGTCACGGATTACAGAATAGCACTGCAGGACGAACTCTCATATCAAGGGTAACTCACCAGCAGCCTGTAAAGTGGATACTTTCTTCCACAATGCGTTGATAGCTTGCATCTGTAGTTGTTGTATCTTTCGTTCTGACTCTAAAGCGGCCTTCGTCGCCTCCATGTCGCAGGTCAACCTCCTACGAAAAAGGAAAATCAACTAAATGTAACGGCGCTTGACACAGTACCGAAATACAGAACAATGAAAACAAAAACATGATAAAAACCATGATTTGATCGGATTTTTTTTATCGTCACTGTTAACTTTTATCTAAAGAATAATGTGCACTGTAATAAAACTCAAACTCAAAGCATTGATTCAAAATAAACCAATTACAGGCACTTTTGACTGTCAAGGGTCGTGCAGTCAGTAAGATGAAGCTAATTTCCAATTCTAAAGCGTAGTAAGGTAGATACCTAGGTACGTAGGAGAACAACAGGCAAGATACTCCACGGACACTTTTCTAAATAAAAAAATTCTACAAAAAATTGGTAACATCATGAGAACGATTTAAGAACACGTGAACATTAAAAGCGTCCGTAAACAAAAAATAAAAATATATAAGAACTTAAAATAAACCGTGGCAGTTAGGTAGGTAAAACGGGCTGTTGTCCGCAACTCCACGTCTAAGCGCGTATTTTGCGTACGGGTTGCACCCCAGCTCCTCGAGAAAGGCCAGCAACGCCTTGGTGTTGCTGACAATCTCACGTAGGGTACCTGGGTTACCGAAGTATTTTTCTCTATAATTAGTGACCACCGGGCAGTTTAACAGCACATGAGCCGCTGGTAGTGAAGAGATGACCAGTCCCTACTGGCAGCGCCCGTTCACGAACATCACGTATGGATCAGCACTATTCAGCTCAATTATTTTGAATGAAACTTAATGATCCAACACACCAGCGAGACATTTGAGGGAGCATGACACTCATTCAAGTCAATGAAAGACGCTTATAACGCTAAGTCGATATTCACACAGACGTAATAAAATCAAGGGAATATTTCACTGGCTCTTAAGAGGGGACGGGGCTTGCGAGGAATTTGAAAAATAGGTATTTGAAGAAACTATTGCCGTCGCGCTGTCAGTAAGTCTGCCCCCGTAGTGTGTGATAGGGACAGCTGCAGCTCAGACCGAAATTATCACAATTTTTTTGACTAAATCGACGTTTCGTATTTCCCTTTTTTCACCTCGAAAACTGAGCCGATTCAATTATTTTTTACATTAATATTTTAAGAAAGTGTATGTTTAGGTTCCTATAATTTTTTTTAAGTTAAAAACTTTTCTAATTTGTCTGGTAGTCCTCTAATCACGGCGGTAAATATAGGTTTTTTTTTGTAATTTTTAGAGGGTCGTATTTTCTTTAATAATTAGTTGCTGAAAAAAAAGAAAATGACAGGGACGTGTTTACGGCAGACCCTGATTTTATGAAAAAAAAAAATTGCTCTAGGGGCATTATTCAGGAAGAAAAAAGGGGAATACATTTGTATGGAGAATCGCACGCCCAGTTCCCTCTTAAACGCAAAGCTTACCGCCGAGAGTTGTAAATCGAACTCTGTGTATTTTCGACGCGCTGCTCTCTGGTGGATTCTCAATTCCGGTTCAACAACGACAGCTGAAAATCCAATGCCGCGAAAAAAATCCCGCCGCGATTTTATTACGTCCGTGTGAACGTCGACTAAGCGCACATTACAGCCGCGGCGGCCGGAAGGGGTCAGAGGAGAATCCCAACTCCCAACATTTATTATTAAACTCTTTCAAGTAAAAGTGTATAAATAAGTCTTATAAAAAAAAATACTCTTATTGTTGGTTCTGCTTCTTCATATTGGGGGGGGGGGGGGCATCCGATGAATTTGCCACGGGCCTCGAACGGTATAGTTACGCCACTGCCCGCAGCGCATCACATTTCAATCTAATAAAGTGCGGTGTTGCCCGTCTGTAGTGTGCGAAGCATACGAAAGCTATGTAGAATGATTTTTACAATGCGCGCCTAAATCTGGATCGGCCTTGGAGCTACAATGAACCAAAAAAGCAGTAGTACATAAAACTCACTGTATATGCTGTCTGGCCCTCGCCGCTTGTATAGCGTGCAGTATCCGCAGCGTATCCTTATTGAGGTTCCTACTTCTGTAGCCCCTCCACATCTTCTGTATAGTGACGGCAGCCATAGATTCCACGCTCATTTTTTTCTGCCGTCTCTGATTCGACGCTAACTTCATGATGTCCGCTCCGAGATTCTCCGAATCAATCGTGATTCCGTTTAGTTTTTTCTCGTCATTTTTCAGTTCTATTTTTGATAAGCTGCCTTTCCGTTGTTCCATTCTCGTTTTTAGTTTGGGTGATGACGTAGCGCTCTTTGGTAGTTTCGGGGAACCTTTCATGTTTTTGGCGTGTCGTGGCTTGTCTTCATGAATGCTACTGTTACTCGACTGCGACGAAGTGTTTGACACGCTGTGTATCGAGTTATTAGTCGGCTTTGGTATTGATCTTTGGATATCGTATATCGGGTCTTGGTAGTCGGGACTCATTAACGACTCGGGTACGGGAACCATTTTCGATGCGGCTTCTAGTGAATGGTTTACTGGTTTTGGTTGCGGTATCTCTGTGAAAGTTGAAGAGTTGTAAGTCTTCGTAGGTTATTAATTTTAACGAATTTAATGAGCAATGGCTTAATATGTACAGTAGGCGCCGGTAAGGTGACACATCAAGTTTTAGAAAGAGACTGTCACACAGGTATAAGTAAAAAAGACGATGCTTTACAAAGATGGGTTTTCTCTAAAACTATATTTAACGTTAGTCCAAGCCGAAAACTTTCGAGCCCCTAAACAACATAGGCTTGGGATTCACTATTTTTAGTAATAAGAACTTTAACTTTGACGAAATAAAGTTCGAAATCCGAAAGTAGTGCGATGGTTTAACCCCGGATTTAAAGATAAGTAACGGCCTACACTACTTTTCGCTAACACATACCTTGTACTCTTTCTCTCTCCTTTTCTCTAGCGATGTCCCGTTTCTCCGTAACATACATGAGTCCAGGCGAGTCAAAGCTCTGGCTCATAGCAGTGGGTATACCGGGGAGGTCACCACACAGCGATGACGTCATTTGATGGGATGGCGACGATGACTTGGTTAGTGCTGCGTGGTAGCTCGAAGTGAGGCGGTCGGGCGACCGGCCCATGTGGCGGGGCGTGGATATACGAGCTGCAAGTTATTATGGCGATAAATCATAATTATGCAGATGAGAGGCTGTTGGGTATTTCTTTGTCAGGTCGTCGTCGTGTCAGTGTCGTGGGTTGAAATCAGACACAAGGCTTCGTATGATGGTAACGTGTAATATCGTTGTTTAAAATACAGTAGTTTTATCTTCTAATATAGCGGTTACAAATTTGCGTGTGTTCGTTGGCGTGTCACAAAGACAGTGAAAATCCGCTGCGGCGCTAGTGTCGCGCCGTTGTCCTCGCTCCATCCTCGCGCGCCGCCTACGTCACATCGATGATATTATTTTGCCCCAGTAGATGGCGCTGTAGTCGTGAACAGAGGCCATTGCTAAGTGTTGATGGACAGCAAAAACTAATATCTGCTAATCAAGCTAAGCTATTGCTAGGTACCTACTGTTTATTTTATTTTGAAATCTATAGTACCATTAAAACGGATCGTGTTCGAAACACAAAACTGCGCTCATGAACATTTCGCTTGATATGTTTAAGTCGCTTGTAATCGAGGGAAATTCAAGAAACCGATTCCATTATATACACAAATCGTCTGTTGATATAATTTACATACTAATTACTTGACATCGACACAATAGTGAATGAATGCCTACAAAACCTTTTAACTATATAAGCGTAATTCCACAAATTCCAAGCATGACTCATTTAATTAAATATTTTAATTAATAGGTCAAACATTGCTTTACGTTTGCATAACTTACATTTTGTACAAACTATTGAGTTTCGAAGTGAAACGTTAATAAATGCGTACGTAGTCGGTACTACGGGTACGCATTTATTTACGTAAGATCATTTTGTAAAACTCAAAATCTAAACTGAAATAAGAATTCTGAAATTCTGAAAATTATATGAATCATGAAATTAAATTATAAGTGGTATAAAGTTATTTGTTTGTAAAAGGAACTCAGGAAATAATTTGTAATTACTATTATAAAAATTACTGATCCGATTACAAAAATTCTGTCTCTGATAGAAAGCTACACTATTTCCTAAAGACATACGGGCTTATTCATAAAAAGTTATCGAACATCTAAACAGTTGCTAATGTCTGGTTTCTCTTTGAAAACCACTTTAGCAACTGTTTAGATGTTCGATAACTTTTTTATACGCTTTATATTAGCTTCACTTGTATGTCAGTATGTCAGTATGTAACCGACTCCTTTGAGCGCGATTTTGACCCACTTTAAACGGTCAGATTTCATTGAAACTTTGTAAACTTGTCGAGGACCGATGACAACTTAATAATTTAAAAAAAAAATTGAGAAAAAAAAAACACGTTTTGTAGTTAGCAGAACTAAAAAATAGAAAATAAATAATAGTTTAAAAAACTTATTATATATACCTAGCGTATTTTTTAGTTTTTTAAACTATTATTTATTAAGAATAAGGCCGATAGAATACAGGAATATTATTCCCTAATGGCAGAGAAATCGACGCACAACCAGTTACCATGGATTCAATACCTGATTCTAAATCGCCCTGCGTTGAAATATTTCGCCGGTTAACAAAAAAGAAATAAGCTGTTCCATACATTTTGACCGCGCGCGTAGGTATTGTACTTTTCTAAGAAAAAGCAGGTTTTTTTTTTATAAACGACGAATTACCTACGATCGTCTGCGTCGCATGGCTCTACCACTCTGTTTTTTTTTTGCCGCTAAAAAGGTACGAATCCTGTGGAAACTCTATTCGAGTGAAACCGGGGAGCGTAAGTAGACCTAAATAAACTACATTACTTAAGGCTCTAAAACACGGTAAAATAACAGTAAATTGTAAATAATAGTCATTATTAGCTACAAAGTACTTACATTGCATTCTCGGTGACTGCAACTTGGGCTTCAATGGACTGTGATTTTGGTCTTTCAGTTGCTGCTGATGATGTTGTGCCTGCATTATAATAATGCTGTGTGAGTACACACCTTTTCCTAGTAACAGGTTTATTTAGTACTAATAATTATGAGTATCATGCCACGCTTAGTTTAACTACTTTTTTTTTTTTTGTTTTGGCTTCGCACGGTTTGTGCATTTAGCCAGTGTCAAGTATTTTTTCTTTTCGATCAAGTAAATGCCCCGACATCGGGAACGAAGTTACGAAATAGTCATGGTCGACTTTAGTTAGTCAAATCAAATTTATTGTAAAGCAGTAGTAACTTTACAACAACCTAGTAGGAGTTTTTGGGGGGAATACGAAAAGTCCACGTTAGTCACTGTTTAAACTTATGGGTCGGGAGGGTTTTTGCGGAATAAACCAATGTAAATACTTGATAAAAAATGCTTTTTATTTCACAACCAAAAATTATATTTTTTTCCATTTTGACAACAACTGTCACACTTAAAATTAAAACAAAGATTATAAGTAAAACTAAACTAAACATCAAAAAAAGGAGGTTATAAAACCTATGAGGTTTAAACCTTAACAGTCACTTATTTTCACCTTCACTACACTTGTGCACTCACACGTAACTAAATTGAATAATTCACTACCAAAATTATACAATTTAATTCGCTATTTCACTAAATTTAATGAAAATGAAAATTCGTGTGACATGTTCCAACGCGATCCCGCCAAAAACTCCGTTTAACTACTTTGATTTATCGTCTATGACATGACATACAGTCAGAACCTGCAGCTTTTAATCGAGGAAGGAATCCTTAGGAAGTCTTTGGTTCCGTATTTTAGTTTTTTCGTTTATTGCCACCAACTTTTCAGTTTGTAATGTTTTTTTCTGGAAGTCGGTTGGTTTTTTAATGTCGATGGCTATAAGAGTAGGGAGAGACCAAAGAAACGATGGATGGACTGTGAGAATGATGATATGGTTACAATGGGCGTGACTACCGCGATGTCGACTAATAGTGTAATATGCTTGACGTAAATGTAAAAAAATAAATGACTATCTATATTACTTTTATGACTAAAACGAATGCATGGATTGATAATAATGATTTATTTTAATAAAATGTAATGAATTAATTTTTAGTTTAATGTAATGAATTATTGATTATTTTCTAGTGTAATGTAATGAATTATTGATTAATGTTTTGTACTAACTAATAATTAGAATCATTATTATATTATGTACTTAATTTAATCAATTAATTTAATTTATTCTTATCTTAATTTAAATTTTATCCATTTGCTATGCCCTTACAGGGTCCATATTTCTGTATCTTTAAGCCCTTTGTTAAATCTTTTTTTACAATATGGAATACAATAAATAAATAAAAGACAAGTTGCACCCACCCCAAATATTTTGGGATAAGGGCGGGAGAATGAAAATGATGGTTGTTTTTTTTATTTTTCGGTATTGGTACCTAAGCCCAATATTTATAAACATAAATTCAAAAAAAGTCGGCAATAAATTATAAAAAATATTAATTATTGCCATCTCTCGTGCGTAACGAACAACAAAGTATGGGAACTATATTTTCTATCACCAAAATTTATATTTGTCATCAAGTTGTATCACCTAATAAATAGATCTATCGCCACGAAATATTTTCGTTCTCAGATAAACAAAAATTGTTCCCAGGTATGAATTATCAAATTAATGTTAATATATGTGTAAAATAAGAGATCGATAACCAATAAAATTATATTGCATTACATGAATATAAACTTCGTTCTTATAATAACAGTTTTGTTACTTAAATAATAGCTCTGTGCTCACAATGGTAGATCTGTCACCAAATAAATCGATTATCGATCCCTGACTGCGACTCCTTTTTATTTGATATTTTGTCACCAATACAGTAGTAACATTTTATTTCGTTCAGATATTAAATTAATAGTATTCGTTACCAATTTAATACATCAATTTATAATTTTAATGAAAAAATGATCAAATATTGATTATTTTGACTTTAATTGTTTTATTTACTACTCTGCTAAAAATTTTATTTATACCAGTCAAATAAAATATTAGGCGAGGAGCTATAAATAATGACTTGGCGACTAATAATGTTAGTAGGGTGGCAAAGATAATATATTACCAGTCTAGTTAGAGTACGTTATGTTTTTTTTTAATGGTTAGGTTAGGTTAGGTTAAAACTGTGACTTCCTACGCACGAGCCGAGCGAGCGAAGCGAGCGGTGCCGCGGTAGCGGCCGGCGAGTGCCAGAAACGACTAGATTATATAGAAAATCGAAACCTGCCCTAATAATACAATAATAATATATTATTTATGAATGCGGCCGGCGAGTGCCAGAAACGACTAGATTATATAGAAAATCGAAACCTGCCCTAATAATACAATAATAATATATTATTTATGAATGCCCATTTTCTATTTTATTTTCGCCATTAAGTTTCCGCTTAGATATTAATTCTGTTCCCAAAAGAAAAACTTGATGCTAGTTTAAATTAAAACGGAGCTTATTACTGATATATTAATATGCTACCTATTACTTATTACGATACTCCTTATTAGCTGCCAACCCATTATATATGGTACCCACTCTATTTTTTTTTTAAACCTATATTCATTTTACTTAGTTGCCGCATTAAATACACACCTATTATAATACATACAAAAACATTTATTTGGTACTAGACCTTATATCTCAGGATTTTAGGTGATTTATTGTGGAACTGATTTTGCATTGTTTGGTGACTACATTTTGGTGACAGATCTACTATTTTGAGGACAAACCCTATTATTTAAGAAACACAAAACTAATTAAATTGGTGATAGCTTAAATGATACCCACAAAGTATCACAAGTAGTGGAGGATATTTATATGCAGCCTAACTATTGATTACAAAATTATACTAAACTCAACCTTACCTTACTAAGTATAAGGCGCAGTTTCCTCTGATCCTCGGTCTCCAGCGCATCAGCTGTTAGGGGGCAGGTAGACGCCAAGTACTCGCATAACTCTTGATGCTGTCCCGCGTGGTAATGCCGCCCTTTACCTTGACTGTACAGCCATTCTGCTTTCAAACTGAAAGGGAATGTCTTGTTTATAGAGGCTTATAATTAATAGAGTATTCTTTATTGTCCACCGGTAGAAAAATAAACGGGTAAAAGGGTATAATAGTACTTGGACATATCTATTAACACTACAGTAATTGAATGGGGGCCACACTTGATTTACGTTTATAGACAAGATCCCAACAAAATGCCGGACTAACTATGTGTACAATGAAACTCCAATGAGTTTATGTTATCATCAAAAATGTTTAAATGTATCTGGAGTTTAGAACAAAAAAAATGATAAGAAACGTTTACAAACAATCCAATAATTAATACCTTCACTTCTAAAAGGCAGATTTTCCATCAGATAAATATCTGAGAAATTAATAATTATGCTTCTGACTGAGAGCGTTTCTATTTGTCAAAGCGCCGTATTTACTTTTGAGATAAAATATATTATGTGACGAAAGAACCCGTTAACATATTTAAATCTTACCTTTCTATAGCACTGACGACGAAGCCGTCAATTGACTTGACACTCATTATCCAGTTGAGTACAAATGGACGGTAATCAAATCCTCTGTGGTGATTGGTCAAGGAATAATTTGCTAGTATTTTTTTAACCAACCCAATTTTACATTTTTGTTATGATTTCGGAGCACTATGAACATAATATATTTATGGAATATAATATGTTCTCATTGAAAACTACAGCGAATAAACTTAAAACAAAGCGTCAAAAAACTCATCCGCATCGCTGTCGACTGGTAATGTACCCAAGAGACTGGCAGCATTACCACGTTGTATAGCAATACTCAGCCTCTGGCCAAAGTAAAAACCAGCCTTTGGGTCACAGGAAGTGTCAACCAGCCGTTTGGAGATTTCCTTGTAGAGAGCATGAGCACTTTTCTCATTGATAACATAAGTTGTGTCACGTAGAACGGCGCATAACTAGCTCAAAAGATTGAAAAAAAACACGTACTTATTTAAAATGGTTAAAAAAAACAGAATTAGGTAAGTTTCGACCTGAATTTCGCGGGATGAACAAATGACCATTCTTCGACCGCATTAAGTAGAAAGCAAGCAACCGTCTTCAATCCGTAAGGTAACATACACACGGACGTAATAAAATCGCGGCGGCCTGTTTTTTTAGCGCACTGAATTTTCAACTCTCCGTGTTGAACCGTGAATTGAGAATCCAACAGAGCGCAGTGAGCGTTGAAAAAAAACAGTGTTCGATTTTAAATTCTCGTCGCTAAGCAGTGCGTGTGCGCGCTAAGTTGATGTAGCAGGTGAAAAAATCCTGCAGCGATTTTTTACGTGGGTGGGAACGTGGGCTGAGGTGGGACATTCTCGATCGACGTAAAACCACGAGTAAGTAATTGCCATGTAACTCTTATCTTGGTCAGATTACTGAGAGTATTACTATTAGAATGATTACCATTCATAACTCGCTGCAATCATTTTAATTCATCCTTCATAAGCAGTGATAGGAATAGGTAGTGCCTATTTGCCTAAACTTCGAAGAACAGAGACAAGAAACGGAGACTTCCTTAGGACTAAATTTTTTCCGAGACATCTGTCCCGAAATTTCGAGACAACACATAAATACATTAAAAAAAAATGTTATTTGGAATAAGTAATTCGTCTATATTTACCTAAAGTTTGCGACTAGATATATCATGATAAAATAATAACATACACAGTCGTTGCAACCATAAAATTTTCAGAATTTTTTTTTGTACATTTTGTAAATGACTTGTTGATCGTAATACACAATGAATCACAATGTTTGAATAAGAAGCAGTACACGTTTCGAAGTAAATATCTTCTTTCTAGCTCACTCTCGGCTACGTTTAATGAGATTTCTAAAGTTCAAGTGTAAAAAAGTTCTGAAGTTCAAGTGTAAACTATCACATTTATAGACAAACTTTAGATAAATATAGACGAATTACTTATTCCAAATAACACATTTTTTTAATGTATTTAAGTGTTGTCTCGAAATTTCGAGACAGATGTGCCGGAAATAATTTAGTCCTAAGGAAGTCTCCGTTTCTTGTCTCTGTTCTTCGAAGTTTAGGCTAATAGGCACTACCTATTCCTATCACTGTTCATAAGTCGTAACTCAATAAAAATCAATCTGTCTAGCCTTTTCGCAACTATGTTGGGGTCGGCTTCCAGTCCAACCGGATGCAGCCGGATACCAGTATTTTACATAGAGCGACTGCCTATCTGATCTCCACAACCCAGTTACTGGGTAACACAATAAACTCAAACTCAAAGCATTTATTTCAAATAAACCAATTATGTACAGGCACTTTTGAATTGTCAAAGAGACAGAAAGATGAAGCTAGTTGCCCATTCCAAAGCGTAGGTACCTATGGAGCAGAATGGGCAAGAAACTCCATGGACACTCTTTTTAAATCATGATATTGTTATTAAAAATTTGTTACAGAAAGTAGGTCACATCATTTATATTCAAATTATCAATGAGAGCACATTAAAAGCGTCCGTAATTAAAAACAAAAATCAAGTGTCAATTTAGAAATAAAAATAGGCCGTGGCAGCTAACAGATGACCAGTCCCTACTGGCGGCGCCCGTTCACGAACATGACGTAGGGATCAGCACTATTCAGCTCAACCATTTTGAAGGGAACTTAATGATCCAACACACACATCACCACCAGCGAGACCAGAAGACTGATTGTCACTTTCGGGCTTCTGATGACCCGTAACGACCGTCAAAGATGACAGCCGAGACCAACAGCATAATGTGCTTTCCGAGGCACGGGGTAGTCTCGGTATGTAAAAATGGTCATCCATCCACAGGCCAAACCCGGCAAGCGTAGCTTAACTTGATGGTTCGACCCGTGCGGCTGTTATTACTTAGCCACGGGCCCCTCCAACAAAGAGAATACGACTGTCTATAACAATGACATAAGAGTTACTTTGCAATCACTTATTAATGGTTTAGCTGACCTGCGCTGACAACCTTCACTGGCAGACTAGCCACTTTCACCTAAATGCTGCCGTGGACTATAGGTGTGAATAAAAAGGATACAATTTGTCCTTCCCAGCCATAGCAACGCACGGGTTACCCTGTATAGAGAAGCTCTCCAGTTTGTTCAGGTGCACCAAGTGACAGATCTCATTCAGATCCTGGATACCGTTGTGAGCTAACCCTAAGTGTTCCAAGTGTGTTGGAAGGTAGCGGTCACACTGCCGCAGATCTGATATCCTGTTCCGTTCTAGATTTAAGTGCTGAAAAAGAGAGATGTTTTGATGATGAATTATGTAATTATGCTACTTTGGGTGGTTTCATTTTTATACTCTGTTGATGTTTATGTTGATTTGACGACAAACCTTTATGCTCTTTCATTGAAGAACGATGACAATAATTAAAGAGTCAGTAATTGTATGTTTAGAGTATGTAAGGATCGTAGTATTAAAGCAAGAAGGCGTGAGTTTATGATGTATGTATTGATATATGATGTACATTTATGTACCATAAGTCAAACGGTTCTATATTATCATCATCATCATCATCATTTCAGCCGAAAGACGTCCACTGCTGGACATAGGCCTCCCCCAAGCTCCGCCACTTCGACCGGTTCTGTGCTTCCCGCATCCAGCGGACTCCTGCGGCCCTCACAAGGTCATCGGTCCACCTTGTGGGAGGCCTTCCAACTTTACGTCTTCCGGTGCGCGGTCGCCACTCCAGAACTTTTCGACCCCATCGGCCATCTGTTCTGCGTGCAATGTGCCCTGCCCACTGCCACTTAAGTTTGGCAATTCTTCGGGCTATGTCGGTTACCTTGGTTCTCCTGCGGATCTCCTCATTCCTGATTCGATCACGCAGGGAAACTCCAAGCATAGCCCTCTCCATTGCCCTATATTATGAATTTTAATAAATGCATAATAGAATATTTATAACCAGCTAGAGCTAGAGCGCAGTGGTGGCCCAGTGGTAACGACCGCGTTATACGAGTTCTAGGTCGTAGGTTCGAACCCCAACAGACGCTTTACTTTGTGTAAATTATTTCATCACTACTGCTCTGAAAACGGTAAAGGAAAACATCGTGAGGAAACCGGCATGTCCTAGAACCAAAATATCGAAGATATGTGGCATCTACCAATCAGCACTGGGCCCGCGTGGCCACTCTCTCTCACATAGAGGAGGCCTGTCCCAGCAGTGGGAACGTTATAGGCCACAAAAAAAAAGAAAAACAAAAAGTATTTCATATCAATCATTATAAAATATAACAGAGTATATTGCCACAAAATACTAGCCTTCAAACTCTTCAAATAAGATATATCAGCTATGAAGGATATCTGGTTGTTGGACAAGTCTAGGTGCTCCAAGTGCATGTTGTGATTCAAATGTTCTATTGATTTTATGTTGTTACCTGCAAAAGAGATCATAGCCTTATGGAACGTTCGAAAATAGCTCTTATTCTTTCAAAATATTAGAGAAAATGTGGAGAGTAACAGAGTAACACTGTTCACTCTTGGACAATGTCACATACTCGTTACGTATAAACTGATGATGATACACTACCATTTGTTAATACACAATCGTCATCAACACACCATTTATCACATAGCCATAAATTGTATCTATCATAATAACGAGACCTAGTTCTAGGAATGGTAAATGTATTCATAGGCTGACTCTAGTCTAGATCCACATTTTGCCAGCTATATCTTAAATAACAAACCCAGACTCAAATTTTCTACTAGGAATTGGCTCTCGAGAATATTAAATAGGAAAATTAATTAAATTTCGAAGACAGTTAGTTAGTTAGTTCACTCAGACTAACCTCATTTTTATCAAACGTTAAACACCTTCGGATGACATCATTAATCAGCCCTGACTATAGATTAAATCTCAACTATGACTTAATTTGAATTCCTTAACTGACGTCATGATTGGTCTTCACCTTATAATAAAATGCCAACTGTAATACAGTGATGAAACTTTTAATATGTCATGTTATTTATTTTTGTCTTGTTAGTATTTCTCAGACAGGTTTGGTGAGGTGACTCCATCACCAAGTGTAATTCCAGAATTAGTTAATTTTCGTAAAGAAAAAGCCATAATATCCAAACCCTATTAAACTGTCCCAAACATACTGAAATTAAGAAGGCCATTCTTTAGTCTAATTTAGCAAATTACTATTGTTCGCTAAGAATTTCGTTACAAATAACAATTCCTTAAAGCAATGGCTCTAAGTATAGAGCATTATATATTCACTTTCAATGTTAGTGAAACCAGTCATACTCAATTTAAGATAGATATCTCAGTGATGAGTTATTTTATGCCATTAAGTTGATGGATGGCAGCTACTGGTAAAAATGCAATTTCATACTCTATCATTGATTAGTAAACAGTATTAACTAACTACTTTGTCACTGGCTGAAGAATCAACATCAGCTCATTAACTGAAAAGGAAAAAAACTAACTACATATGTACTACTAACCCAGTAAATACTGAGTTGGCGAGACTTTCATTATAAACATACTAGGAGCGGGAAATAATTGTAATTATTATTGAAAAAATGTTTTAGAGCTAAATTATCTAATTATTTTTATTCTTTCTAACAATTTTTTGAAGTGAAAACTTCTTTAGGAGCGTTGAGCAATTTTTGGCTGAACAAAAATCATGGAATGCATTCCATGAGCTATATGTATACTGTGTATATATGTGTTCTTTTAGGGTGAACAAAAAGCGTGAAACTCACGTCTTATCAGACTATGAGCCACTGCAGGGGTCTATTTAAAAGGATGGTTGGGTGAACGAGCACATTGATGAGTAGCGCACTTATGTCTTTTGGAAAAGTCCCTTTCTTTCATTAGGAAATTCTAATTCTTTTATCCCTTTATATTTTTATCGTAAAAATGTGCTGTTACCTTTAATGGCTGAAGTTGATTGCTCGTTTATTATTTTTACTGAGAGCAATCCAGGACCCAAGGACCCAATGTGAAATCCTGTATTGACAATTTAAAAAATACACACGTAATAGTTCAAGTTTTCACTTCTGTTGGCACTCCCGGAGTGCCACTTTTTTATTTTGTATTATTGTATTTCTAGATTTGATTTTCTGATGAGGTGTGGTGGACACTTATGACAATTATTCTTAGAAGCAACACAATGTTTGGAATTGAGCCTCTTATAAAAAAAACCTTATATTAAAAACTTCAGTTCTAAAGATCACAGCAAATGTGGTATGGCAACAGGAAATACTATATTCTTAGTACAGACGCCAGCACATCAAGCTACCCCAAACTGTCAAATTTTCCCAATTGAACATGAACCTTAAAAATATGTGTTAAAGTTGAAAATCTATCAAAGAAATTTGACAGATTGGGGTAGCTTGATGTGCTGGTGGCTGTACATAAATCAAGATGGCATTTGCACAGGCTACTACTACTTCCACTGCAAGGACTTACCTGCTAGTTTTAAAACTTTTAGATATATCAGGTCTTTTAGCCCTTCTATCTGTAGTATTCCATTGTTGCTTAGAGCCAATATTCGGAGGTTCGTCAGTCTGGACACACCATGCATACGTAGCAGGAAGTTGTTGCATATTGACAACTATTCACAAACAGAATTTGTATGATTATCTATGATGTTACCACTATCTGATTATGGACAAATACAGTCATGTAAACTAATTTGTAGTGACATTTCACCACTAAATGTTTTCTTTTTTTTATGAGTAGGGGAGTAGGGATAAAGCTTATAGTGAAACAAGATCTAATACAATTACTGTATGGCAAAAAGTAAGTAGTATCCGTGAATTAGAAATGCAATGAACAAAAATATGAAAATGTTTGAGTTAATTAATATTCCAGAAAACTAGGTATCTCACGAATTAAATATAAACTTCATGGTATCTTACATTTTCGACGCGGTTGTAGGTGTCGATGTTATCGAGCCGTTGCAGTTCATTTTGATCTAGGATTAAATTAATAATCGTTTTGGATTCCTCTGCGGGCGCTTTCTCTATTTTCTTCAACCCACGCCTCGAAAGGTCCACAGTTTCTTTTTTAGCCTCATCTGTACACAAATACCACGATAACATAAATTTATTTCACGTAGGTTTACTTCATCTTGAAATATCTTACTTACCCATTCTTGAATTAACACCGCATCTTATTCATTTATCAATAGAATTCAAAAGTGTAATTCCCAACAAAATCAACATTCGTAAATTGACGTCACAGAGCATCGTTTTCGTATATTGGATTGACGTTCAAAACCTATTTCAATAAAATAATCTATAACGCTGGACGTTTTTTTTATTTATTTTATTTGTCTCAATACATATTTCCTGTTTGCTTGTTCTGTTAAAAAATATCTTTGTCCATTCAATTCTTAGCTATCCTTAAACTTAATCATGCTACGCCTTAAATGAAGTATCATTTTTGTATGAAGAAGAATAAATTGTTAGTTTTCGAACATGACTGAACATGGCGGACGCGGTCATGGTTGACGTAATAGTGTTGGAGTGACTGAGTAAATATTTCGCTAAATTGACATTTTTAGTCGATTTTCATTATTTATTTATCATAATTATCATCGTTTAATTTTATGATTGATTCCAACTTGAAAAATAACAGCTTTTGCTTGACTTATGCGGGCTTGCAAACACTTGCCTGCTGATGGGAGATTCTATACCACGTCTGCGGGTTTTTAAAGGTTTGCCACAAGTGCCAAGCTTTAGAATCTGACATTCACCATCATCATTATCGCCCACAGCTGATTATGGGCTTTCTACCTTTTCTGTACGCAAAATACGCATAATACTAGGTGTTTGTGCCATGCTTCTTTTTTTGCTTGCTGTGCGAGTATTGTGTCTCAGCCAGGTCTTATCCGCGATTTTCTGAATGTCAACCACCTCCTCTGGCTGTTTGTCTGCCAACACTCCTTGGCAACCATTCAGTGGCTCTAATAATCTTGCCTTACTATTAATTAATATTGAGGCAGCCAATAAATTAAACAAATTTATATTCATAATTTTATATATTTTGCCCTTATTTTCGTAATTCTGATGTTTTTTTTATTTTCATTCTATCTGTAAAAATGTATCTAAGAACAAAGCCCACTACCGTTACATTACTAACATAATAATAATTACTAATCAGTAGTAATCAGTGAGTGAATTCAGTGAATTAACAGAATTAGCACAGCACTACTTCGCGGTGGCGGCGGGTTTTGTTGAGGTTAGTGAAATAATTACGAAAAAAGTGTTTTTGTGTTTATTTTTAGTTAAATCAATCGATTAAAATGCTTTGAATACAACCATGCAAAAGTGTTCCTTAATTATATTGTGTTAAAAGCTTATAGTTCATTCAATTCCAGCGTTAATTATAAGGACGCGTTAGTTGACACTTTCGTGAGTAAAGTTTGTTTCGTTTGGTAAAGTTATCAACACCGAGATATCTAATTAGATCAATTTTTTTATAGCGTTAATTGTATGAAGTGTTAATCTTGGTCAAGCCTTTTAGAATTTCGATGTTTATTGAGCACATTATAGCTTTCTATTTATAGACAATTCACATGTAACCTCTTTCGTTTTAGGCGGGAGAATGGTGTTGGCAAAGGGCCTGAGGCCTCTTCAGGTGGCTTCCGTGATATTGTTTGTGAGGATTCTGTCTGTATTCCTAGTGCAGACGTGGTATGTGCCTGATGAGTACTGGCAGACCTTGGAAGTGGCTCATAAGCAAGTGTTTGGGTATGGAGCCCTAACTTGGGAGTGGCAGAAAGGCATCAGGAGCTATTTGTACCCAAGTGTAGTGGCTGCACTGTACACTCTGCTTAAGTTTACTGGTCTGGACTACCCTGAAGCTCTGGTAAGCTTAAAGTTCTAAATTAACTGTAATGGACTGAAAATGGTCACTCACCATGACCAAGCAAAAGATTTAGATTGGCTAATATCTTGTTACTAAACTCCACTATAGTAGTAGTGACTAAGCGCAACAAAAAAAAAAAAAGTCATTATCTTTTTTGTAGTGTCACAATGATTTAAATGTTCCATAAAATTACAATAAATATATACAAAGTAATAAAAAGTAAGAGGATTTTTTATCCCAAAGCATAGTTCCACCTTCATAATAAGTAGTCCTTATACAGAACATTCTAATTGTGTATAGTGTTACAATACTAGTTTGTAACATGAGTAGCGGTTACTTAATATCTGTAATTGAGTAGTTTCTTTGTAAAACTTACAAATGTCGTATGTAGCTATAAAGTTATGTTGAAAAAACAAAGTTGCAGAATAGCTTGTAGACCTTGTAGATAAGTCACGGGTACCTGATCTAATATGGAGTAATAAAATCAATTTGAGAAAAGCTTCCTTGCAGTGTATGTTACTTAATAAGAAAGTGGCTCTGAGCTACAATAAGTCCACAAATTATGCTATTATGACATAATATTTTATGACAGTAGTAATATAGCTTTTATATAACACTAGCTTTTGCCAGCCGCTTCGCCCGCGTCGAGTTCGAAAACTATCCTACGTGAACAACGGGGATAAAAAGTATCCTATATGTTAATCCAGGTTATAAACTATCTTAGTGCCAAACATCCAAATCCATTGAGCTGTGTTAGCGTGATTGAGTAACAAACAACCAAACTTTTACATTTATAATATGAAAATGTAGTAGGATAACAGCACGCCTTGTTGCGTGCTATTGGGCGGAGCTAGTCTGGCTTATTTTTTGTTAGTCAGAATTCCCATACACAATGAACAGATAATGATGATGTGAGTCCCTTTTCCGCACGTAGACTCCCATTCGGTCCGTTGTGCGTGGGGATTCTGGCTAACAAAGCCAGCCTAGCTCCGCCCAAAAGCACAGAAACTTCCTGGGAGCTTCACATGCTTTGCGGAGCGACCTCACTGTTCCGAGGATTTCTTCTCATTGGGAAGCCACGGCCTCGCATTCCATGATGACGTGGGCTGCTGATTCCTCGGCGTCAAGGCAGACCCTGCAAAGCGGGCTGTCTGGGGCGCCTATATTATATAGATGTTTATTATGAGGGTTATGGCCCGTAATTGTTCCTACAATTGTTCTAAGGTTATTTCTACCCAGGCTGAGAAGGTTTTTGGTCAATCGCGGGTGTAAAATTGGTAAAGCCAATTTTGACTGTCTACAGTCTGTTGCCTGTGACCATCTGTTATTATGAAGCTCAGTCGATCTTTGGCGAATCCACGCACGAAATAGGTATGTGAGAAAGGCAGGGGGAGAAGTGAGTACGGGCCTAGCACTTTCATATCTGAGGCTCTCTTCGCAAGTTCATCTGCGGCATCATTACCTAAAGAACCTCCACTATGCCCTTTAATCCACTGGAGGGTAATACGATTGGACGTCGATAAACCCTCCAGAGCTAGATGGCACTCAAAAACTAGTTTGTTGTTGGTTTGTTTGTTTGATAAAGCTTTGAGCACAGATAGGCTGTCGGATAAGAATTTAATGCCGTAGTTCCGGATGCCTAAGCGCTTTACTGCTGTTGCGGCTTGTGTTAAGGCAACACATTCGCACAATGGACAGACAGACAGTTTAAGTGCAGAAAAGGGTGTTCCGTCATCATCACGCCGTGTGAGTTGTTCGAAAGAGATACCGTGGCCCCTGCCACACAGGCAACTGAAGGAACACGGGTGGGTTTTATTCAGTAAAAAGTCTGACATGCCCTGCTTCACCCAGAGCGGGAGAAGTTATTTGATGATTTCCCAAGCAAAAAAAAAGTCATCATCATGCCTTATTTGTTCAAAGGGTTGGGTAGACAGAGGTTTACCTATCATACACCCATATTTCGCCAGTTAAGTTTAAGTTCCATATAATAGGGGTAGTAATAGGGCCTACAGTTTTTATTTAAGTATTAAACATTGAAAACAAGGAAAAAAAATTTTTTTAATCTTTTTTTATGTTAGCCTACACAGCCTCCACCGCTGCGCAAAGGCCTACCTTTTTCATTTAAATAAAGTTAATATTTTAACGAAACATGATCATAAATAATTTAAACCACTATTTATTTATAGATTCTTCTGCCTCGCATCCTGCAAGCTATTGTCAGTACTGCAGCCGACTACAGTTTCTACAAATGGACAGGCAATCGTAAATGGGCATTGTTCCTGATTCTCACGTCATGGTTCTGGTTCTACACGTCTGGTAGAACTTTGCTCCAGACCTTGGAGACTGCGCTGGTTGCTATTGCCTTGTCCGTGTTCCCATTCAAGGCTGGAAAGCTGGGATATTATGAAAAAGGTATTTTTTTTTAAGATTCCAAACAAATGAGGATCAGAACCTTTATAATATGTATCACTGTCTTATCCGTCTGTTTCATTGTTTACCTAATAAAACCATAGAAAACATAGAATATTATTTGTGTAAAAAAAAAAGTTATATTGATTTTCTAGCCTCTTTTTCAATGTTACTTTTTAGCTTTTAACCCCGGGTTATTTCAGAGCATAATTAAACAATAAATGGTTATTTTCCCATAGTTATCATAACAGGAAAAGTATCTTGTAGTGCCCAGCTTTAAATAATTGACCTCAGATTCCTCACAGATTGTTGTTTTCCTGTTGTGGGAACACACAAAACAACTTATAGATAACTAAATCGTAGTTTGTCCTTTGCAATGTAAAGCCCCACTGACAATATTAAACAATTCTTAGAGACTTCAGGCTTTACTGCCTAGTAAGTCTAGCGTTAGTTGTGAGCTTTATTTTAAAGGTTTTTCGAATTGCTTATGAGGTACGCAGAGCGGTATATGAAGATACATGCCCTGATAAGGCATACTGACACCCGGTTTCAGAACAAAAACATATCACATCATGTCAAATGTTGCGATTGACCGAATTATCAACATGTACATAATCAGATCACTTGACATGAGTTATACTCGTTGTTAAATTCATTACAGAAACAGGATGTAAGCATGCTTTCCCTGGGCATGGGTCTCTCTGCACATGTCTAAATATTTTTTTTAATAATTTGAGGCGTGCAATGCTTGGTTAGTAAATGGATGCCAATATCAAGTAAACTTTCTCCTTGTTACAGAAAATCCTCAGTGGATATGGCTGGCAGTGCTCTGCGTGTTTCTTCGACCCACATCGGCACCGCTGTGGGTTGTACTTGGGGTTTACAACTTGCTCACAACCAACCAAGGACGGCTGAAGCTTGTTGTACGCACATACATGCCTATTGCGTAAGTTTCTCCATTTATTTATTTAAACTTCGCGCACACAAAAAAGGTATTTTAATGCTGTTCGCGGGCGGTGTGTGAGCGACAACGCCCCTGTGTATTAACGAACACAGCATTCGACCGCCGCCGTCAAAAGTAAACACAGTGAAGGATAATATAGTCATGGTAGAAAATGCACACAAGGATAAACTTTAAAACCATCTAAGGCCCTATGCACACCACGTTTTTTAAACGCGTTTCTAAAACGCGCGTCAACCTTCAAGTCTCAAGTAATTAACACAATTGCTTTTCTATTGTTATCAGAGTCAATTGAGTCTGCCTAACAGCCGAGGGGATAATTTTATAAAACGAATGCGTTTTGTTTCAGTCTAATTGCCGGTGGCGCCCTCGTGGCGTTAGACTCTTACTACTACGGCAGCCTCGTCATCACACCCTGGGAGTTCTTTAGGTTCAATGTCCTTCATGACATCGCCTCTTTCTATGGACAACACCCATGGTATGTATTGAATTTTATGACTGCATGCTAATTTAATTTCGTCTGTTGTCAAGTGGATACCCCGTTGGTCTAGTAGTCGCAAGCGCTACTGCTGAATATGAAGTCCCGGGTTCGATTCCTAGGTCGAACAAAGTGTTATTGCGGTTATTATCTGGAATTACTTAATAGCAGCCCAGAGTCTGGATTTGGGCCCGGTTGATGGCAATACCGACATAGCCAGAAGAATTGCCAAACTTAAGTGGCAGTGGGCAGGGCACATTGCTCGCAGAACAGATGCCCGATGGGGCCGAAAAGTTCTGGAAAGGCGACCGCGCACCGGAAGACATAAAGTTGGAAGGCCTCCCACAAGGTGGACCGATGACCTTGTGAAGGCCGCAGGAGTCCGCTGGATACGGGAGGCATAGAACCGGTTGAAGTGGCGGAGCTTAGGGGAGACCTATGTCCAGCAGTGGACGTCTTTCGGCTGAAATGATGATGATGATGATGACAATAGGCTCGTCCCATATTACATGGGGCTTAACCATAACTGGCGAAATGTGGGTGTAATATAGGTACACTGCTCTGGCTACTAGCTTCTGCCCGCGAATTCGTCCGCGTGAATCCTCTCGTGTCCCAACCCACCCCGTCGCATCGCATTGCCTATTACTTCGTGTTAGTGTCTGACGTCTGCGTTCTAACTTTTTTTTTTTTTTCATTTTGCTCGGCACCTAAGGTCCCTATCTTGATGTCAAATAGCCTATTCCAATCCCAAGCATGTGCTCATGCATTCATGGTTACAGTTTGCGCGTTGATGTCGCCCCACCCTGTATGTGGTGAACTGCCACTTACACTAACATACTTACAATAATAAAATCATTTATCATCATTGTCATTTTTTTTTTGTTGGGCATCTCGCAGTTGGCCTTGAGAAGCCGTGACTGCTCAACCGGGCTTTCCTGGGGCTGCCATTAAGAATTAACTTAACGCCTCCAGCCAGGGCTTACAAACTAGAATTTATAAACTAAGCGACTGCACGCAGAGGGGGGTGCCCTGTGGGGTACGGGCCTCTGCTCGGGGCGTCACTGATAGGGAGACAGCTAGTAAAGGGGACAGGCTGGATCAAGAGGTTGGCATTATTATTATTAATCGGGGAATTTAAAGCTACTGGCTCAGCTACGGCGCGGGCTGGCGCTTCAACGGGCAAGGGTCGGTTGGGGTCATTGTCAAAAGGGTCTTTTTTATTATATAGTACGGCCTGCCTTCGACCTCGATCTCGCCTGCTGGAAAGCGATGGTTGATGATTTCAAGATACAACTAAGAACTATTTTCTTCCAGGCACTGGTACCTGACGCAAGGCATTCCAGCGGTATTAGGCATCAACCTGCTGCCCGTGCTCTGGGCAATCTACAACATACTGCGACGACCGAAAGAGAACAAAATAGGAAGCCTGCTCCTGACAGCCGCTACTTTACACGTCGGTTTATACAGGTATGTGACTTAGTTGGAAGAAAATAAGGTTCAGAATTGAGAGTTACGAATACAAAGCAGTGGGAAGAAAATCAGTCTTTCTATGGATTCAATGTTACACATACAGAATAATCGACGCTGTATCCCTTCGAGAGTTGTCCAGATTTTTTAATGTGATTACGTTTCTTTAGGAAAATATAAGACTTCTCTCCAGTATCTACAATATAATAATTTAAAATTTTATGCAGGTGACCTGACATACAGGTTTTGTAAAACTTAGTTTAGGCACCAGTCTTCCACAAATTAATTATAAAATTGTGTCTGTATACTATTTAATTACTTTATCTGTAATTTGTGGTAAGAAATAAATCATATTTTGACCATTTATGCACTAATTTGTCAAACCATTACATTACATTCGATCGGCAGTTCTTTGTGTAAGTAAAATAAAATTAAAAATATTTTTGTTACAGTTTCATTCCACACAAGGAGTTCCGTTTCGTGTTACCTCTGTTGCCGATCTTCATGTATTTGGCACAAGACGTCATAGTGCCGTGGAGCAGGAAGGCTAACAAGTAAGATTTGTTACACTTGAACTTAACCTTGGAAAAATAGAGAGTCGACTTAGTCATACACTTACTATAAATTAAATCGCTTTTCATAACTGTATGTGTGACCACGATGTTTTTCTGAACTGCTCAACTGATTTCGATGCAGTTTTCATGATTTAGAAAATAGGGTATTATACCCATTTTTTTAAAGTGTCCTAATTAGATTCTAAAGTGCTAATAAACCACTAATAATAAACACAACATTTTTATTGTAATTTGACGAAAACGCTGGACGCAGTGGACGCCATATTGCTCTATGGGTATGACGTCAGTTTGCTATATAGACAAATATTTATATATTTTTTAAGATAATTGATCATAATTTAAAAAAAAAAATATTTTTCTGCTTTTCGTTGGTTTGCTGTTCCTCAATGCAAAATATTATTTAAATAAAAATTACTTTGGTTACGAAAATAATAAAAGTACAAAGTTTTTTAATAACATGGCGGCTACTATTTCTTGGTGTTCAAAAACAGATAAAAAAACTGAAATCTTTGAATTGAAGTTTAAAATTTATTTTGTTATTTCGTGAACTAAAATTAACATTTTCCGGCTGCACTTTGCCTTTTCTCATATAGAGTAAAATACCCTATTGATTCCGGAAGGTTCATGTGTACAATTCATAATTATTAAAGTTACATGGGGTATAGACACGCCCCTTATTACATGTTGCTTAAACTTAACTGGTGAAATATTGATGTACTATAGGTATTGTTACGAGCTTCGAGTTCGTGACAATTAAAAACTGCCAATAAAAATTACCAAAATCGACACTTTAATTAAACACTCAAACTTCAAAACACAATTTCACTACTGATCACTCTTAATCGCACTTGAAGATCGCTTACGATGTTAACGCTTGTATCGCTTGACCAATACTACTCGGTCCCTTTTTTTTTTTTTTTTTTTGTTGGGCATCTCGCAGTTGGCCTTGAGAGGCCGTGACTGCTCAACCGGGCTTTCCTGGGGCTGCCATTAAGAAGTTACTCTTAACGCCTCCAGCCAGGGCTTACAAACTAAATTTATAAACTAAGCGACTGCACGCTGAGGGCACCCCCTGTGGGGTACGGACCTCGGCTCAGGGCGTCACTGATAGGGGGACAGCTATCGCTATTGGGGACAGGCTGGATCGAATTGGCATCATTATTATTATAGGGGGAATTTAAAGCTACTGGCTCAGCTGCGGCGCGGGCTGGCGCTTCAACGAGCAAGGGTCGGTCGGGGGTCTCGACGTTAGGCGCCGATACTACTAGGGGTCTTCGCGGGGCGCGAGGACCTCGGCGGCGAGGTCGGAAGGACGATTTTGTGCGGTGTGTGCGAACTGTACTGGTGGCCCTATTGCTTTCCTGGAGGAGAGTAATGTGGTCGTCTGGGTCGGTGAGGACATGTCTCGGCCGTCGGACAGAGCTAATCCTACTGGGGACATAAGTGGCGGCCTTCACAATCAAGGGATTGCGGTGAATTTCGGCTTTATCGAAGAAACGCTTCGCGGTGCGTTTCATGAATTGACTGACCGTGGGGATTTTCAGATCGAGATGGAGGATCTCGTTCCGAACGAACCAAGGGGCGCCTGTGGCTTGCCGGAGGAATCGGTTCTGTAGGGTCTGCATCCTATGGATGAATCGGGGATTCGCGTGCGCAAAGATTGCACACGCATACGTCATGATGGGCCTTATACACGCCGTGTAAATCCGCAACTTGCACTTTAGTGACAACTTGCTACGTGCATTTAGAACAGAATGTAACCTGCCGAGAGCGAAGGCGGCGCGTGAGCGCGCCTTCTTTATGTGCTCTGCGAAGGAGAGATGCTGATCCATGGTCACACCAAGGTATTTGGCTTGCTTCTCCCAAGGGATAGGCTTGCCGAACAAAGAGATGGGACGGGGGGGCTCAGGTCTAATGCGTCGCGGTCTCGTAAAGAGGACTGCTTGGCTTTTATCCGGATTTATGTCGATCCGCCACTTTCGAAACCACGCGCCAAGGACGTTGACGGTGGTTTGGAGAGTGGCGGCTATCGCGTCCTGACTTTTCCCAGTGTAGTAGATGGCTGTGTCGTCTGCGAACAGTGCCAACTGTGCCTTTCTACTTTTTGGGATATCGCTCGTGAATAGAGTGAATATGAGCGGGGACAACACCGCGCCCTGAGGGACGCCGGCGCGAATGGGATGGGGAGACGAGATCGCCCCTTCGATGCGATAGCGAAAGGTGCGGTTCGACAGAAAATCTCGTAAGATGAGCACGAGACGGTCTGGCACGCCGAGACGGTACAGCTTGTAAATCAAGCCGTTGTGCCAGACCTTGTCGAAGGCTTTCGCTATGTCGAAAAATACTGCACCGGTTATCGTACCGCGCTGGAAGCCAGCGCTTATATGTTCTACGATACGGTGGACCTGTTGCACACAACAATGTTGGTTACGGAAACCGAACTGTTCGTTGGGTATGAGGCCTATTGTCTCGGCGTAATTTCTGAGTCGCTTATAAATAAGTCTCTCATAGATCTTGCCGAGACTACTCAGTAAACTGATGGGGCGGTAGCTCGTGGGCTCGGATTTGGGCTTGCCCGGCTTCGGGATACCGATAACCGTGGCCTGCTTCCATGCATCGGGGAATATATTATTACTCAAGGCACCATTGAAGATGGTGGTCAAGAGCATGATCAGGTGGGCGGGCAGCATCTGGAGCACCTTATTGGTGATTCCGTCAGCGCCGGGGGCCTTGCGGGGTTTCAGACCTTTGATGACCTCGTGAACTTCGTCCGGGGTGACGAGAGGTAATTGGTCATCAGGGTCTTCGACGGGCGGGAGGGAGGTTCTACGTTCGACTTCAGCGTCCACCTCAGCGAGATGTGCTTGGTCTACTGGTTGAGAACTGGGAGTGCATTGAGCCTCTAGACTGGCGGCTAGACATTCGGCCTTGTCAATGTCGTCGAAGGCAACGGTGCCATCTGGACGGGTCAGGGGGGGCATGGAAGCTACTTCTTTGGATTTGAGTTTCCTCTGAAGTTGCCAGAAAGCTAGGTGGGTCGGCTCGAGGTCGCTTAGCATCTTGTCCCAGCCCGCGTCCCGCAGCTCCGACATGCGTGTCTTTACAGCTCGCTGTAAATAGCGCATGTGGGCTTTGTTGGCGGCGCAGGGAAAGTTGCTGTAGGCACGAACAGACGCGTTCTTCTCATTCAGCAGTTCGCGTACATCGTCCGGCAGCTTCCAGCGGGGGTCTTCCCCCACCGGAACCCGCCTCGAACTTTCGTCCAGGACAGATTGTACGTGACCCGTGAATGAGTCGATCGCGGCCGTTGTGTCGGCGAGTGAGTCGAAACGATCGGGTATAGAGTCCAAGTGGGCGGACGTGTTGGCTTTCAGCGAATCGCTTACTTGCCTCCAGTCCGTTACCAGTTTGGTGAGGGGCGGTAGGACTACTCGGTCCCGATCCGCTCCCGCCTTTTATAGGGCCATAGAACATTCGGGAATCGAACCATCTAGAATCTTCGAGTACATACCGGCCCCAACTGAACGGATGTTGATAATTCTAGAAGATTCTGGTATCGAAATTGCTGGATAGATCTTGACTCAATTTATTCTGCTACTCGATACTAGATGGCGCTAGTGGTAACGAATTACTTAAGCTTTAGCGCGTAACAGTATTTATGCCTATGCCTTCGTGGATTAGTCTTGATATTATATTATGTTATGTAAAAACGGGAATCCTAGACGTAGGCAAAAAGGCTGCCAGGCTAAAATGGGACTGAGCGGGTCACTGCAGCCGCATGCACAGTGACCGCTGGGCAATTATCGCCACACAGTGGGTGCCCGAGGATGGACGGCGGCGCCGCCGAGGCCGGCCCAAGAAAAGGTGGCGTGACGATCTAGACGTGTATTTCAAGGGCTGTATGGAGGTGGCCCTGGAAAAGTATGCCTGGAAGGATTTGGGGGAGGCCTTTGCTCAGCTGTGGGACAGTGTAGGCTAATGGAAAAAAAAAAAACCTCGAAGTTTTGTCAAGATATAAAAAGTGTGTGAAGCCTCCAAACTGTGTGAAGCAGCAGAGTTAGGTTAGGTTAGCTCGGCTTCACATAGTTTTTATGCCTTGACAAAATCCAGATTTCTTTGTTATTAAACATAAATGCATAAACTAACCTCTTCTTCCCATGGGGGTACGCAGAAACTACAGAAACGACCTGCTACGATCCTTACATATGACAGATGGATCCTTATTAAGTGTTGTTTATCTCACCAGGACGCACCTGTACCTGCTAGCCAGCGCGGTGTTCGTGGGCAACGTGTTCCCGGCCGCGTACTTCGGCGCCGTGCACCAGGCGGGCACGCTGCAGGTCATGCCGCTGCTCAGGGACGTCGCACACAACAGGAGCGCCATCACCTTCCTCATGCCGTGCCACTCCACGCCACTGTACAGGTACGAACTTGTGAATTAGAACCTGTAACATGCAATAAAACATTGGACACTAGCCTACACTAATATTATAAAAAGGGAAAGATTTGATTGCTTGTAAAATTATTTCTTATGGGTAAACTGAAAAGCTACTAAACCGATTTAAAAAATTATTTCACTTAAGCAAAGGTACATTATTCAGTAGTAACCTATAAATTTTACGCGGGCGAATTGCTAGTTTTAAATAAATTAATCCTTTTGTTTTATGTAATGTTATAAATATACAATAAATAGTTAAATAAGTAACTAACTAACGTATATGACTATTTTGTAACACGAGATGTTTTTGTTCCTATCTCATCCCACAATGACCAAGTCGACTAATTTATTTTTCGTGATTCCCACAGATTTCACATAGTTTTACCAGTAATAGGCTTGGACCCTGGTTTGAATGGAACTTTGGAATATAACTGGCGAAATGGGATTTACTATACACATAATTGTGCTCATTCCTTCAGGGAATCAGGCGTAATTTTATACTACATGTAACATAATTAACGCAACACTAATATACCATAGTTAGAGTATTGAGTTAAAAGCATAATACAATGAACGAAACTTTATTTTTTAAAGTCTAATTTTATTATAGAAAATCGTGTTGACACTATTACTATATACTTTGTGAATTTAAAATTGAGTCTTATTGCCTTAATATAAGATAGAATTTTCTTTGGCTCAATTGACGGTAGGTATGGCAAAATACATAATTAAAAAGATAGAAAGTTACTGTAATCGATTCAGAAGTCAATCATGAACAAACTACTTTCAGGACTTGCGTTTATTCTGTTACAACTTGTCATATGAATATAACCTTATATTTTGCAGCCACCTTCACCTGAACATAACAACACGCTACCTGAACTGCGACCCGCCAATCAACAAGACCGACGTCGTCACCGAAGCGGAGGCGTTCTTCAACAACCCGCAACGTTGGTGGCGCACCGAACATGCCAACAGGCAGACGCCCGACCTTGTGGTACTGTTCGACAGGCTGAAAGGAAGAGTCGAGACTCTGCTGACAGGATACAAGCTTATCCATGAGATACCACACACACAGGTAAATACCCTATGTACAGTCAGCGTCAATAATATCGGGACAAACAGACTGTTCAAAATGATCTAAATAACTATGAAAATTTAATATTAACTCAATGACACAAGGAATGTTTCAGAATGAAGACAGTACACAACTGTCATTCTGACAAGAACTTTATCCAATTGAGATAATGTTTAAGTTTCTTAGTTGTTGAGATCATTTTGAACAGTGTGTTTGTCCCGATATTTTAGACGCTGACTGTATTTCTTCTTCTTAGCCTAGGAATGGCAAAAAGTTGAAACATCTTTGGCCTAAATTCAGCGCGAACTCCGCTCACTGACGCAGTTATAAGTTCATGAAATGCACAAGTGACAGGGCATGCGGCGCAGTATGGAAGGTGGGCCGTTGTCTGTGAATAACCTATACCCCATTTATTATAGCTTTAGAAAAAAGAGGCTCGTAAAAGCAGGAGTGCAAAACATTTTATTTCAAAGTCTATTTCTAACTTTTTTAGGTAGATTTAAGACAGTATTAAATACTGAGATAAACGAAGTAAAAGTAATTTTTATTTAAAATAATGTTCTATTTATTTTAACATCTTCATCACACATTACAAACATAAAACAAAATGAATGAATGAAACAAACAATCACATGATGTTTTAAATCTAATTAAGATTAAAAGGATTTTTTTTTTACAATACTTTATTTTAAATAACAACTTACGACCCACAATACGTTGGTAAAACTTCGTCGTCATCAGCTAATTTAGTTAGTCGGTGTTGTTCACTCCTGCTTCTTTTAGGTTTTTAGCATTGACAATTTATTTTTTTTGGCATTAATCGTAACTGCAACACGTTTAATGTACTTTTGTTACGAAGTGTACATTAAAAAGAACCTTTTTTAACTTCTGTCTAATGCTATTGTAAATGGAGTATATGTACTTTATACACGGATTATAGTCTACTCATATTATGATGATCGGTATAACCCGTAACGACAAGAAAGCGTTAATTATTTGTAAAAAAAATGTGTAAATGGCGGATCAAATAGAAGATGGAAGGTCTGAAAGATGATATGGGTAGAAAGGAATTTATCTCTCAGACGACGGCTAATAGAGTGTGGAAAAAAATATGATGTGTGTAAAAAGTCACTGTCACCTAAGCAAAAAGTCATTTTTTCAGAAGTATTTTAAACTTAAGTATCCTTTAAGTTGATGACACTTACCGATTTAGGGAAGATTGATAGTTTATTTCCCGAGGTGTTCTTTTAACTTTATGTTAAAGAAAATAAATTAACCCAAATAATTAAAATAAAAATACTACTTATAGCATTTTAAAATTTGGATCCCCCTCAATGTGACGTTGTGGCACTAAACTAAAATAATAAGTGTAATTATGACATAGTGGCTGATAAATAAAACCAAGGAATTACTACATTAAAGTTTTATTTGAACTCAATTTGCTGGACTTCGTATTTGTTAAACAAAAAAAAAAATGGTAAAAATCTAGTCATGATACAAACATAGGTTCATAGCAACACAACTATATTTTAGGGCATTTTGCTCCAAAATCAATAAAATAAAATGTCACAATTACCTGAATAACGTTGTAGGTCCATGTCACTCCTGCCGATGCGGGGGGCCGCGCACAACTCACCAATCAAACGTTATTTCCCCCAGTACCCCTTTGATTCGCGCCAAAACCACAACGACACTTACGCTCTCATACTGAAACTATGGCTACGTTCCGAGATACAATAATATCGATTTGAGCGTGCTCACACCCGTTCCGAATTGGCGTGAGCGCGATAACGATGTCCCGTGAATCGTCGTAGATGACGTCATGACATACGCCATCTTGCGATAACGCCGACCATGCTTATTACTAATATCACCGTGAGCGCTGTCAAAAATGACAGTTGTGCTGTTTTGTTTTGAATCATATCATATATATCTAACTTAGATATAGTGCTTCTGGCTAGAGTCGCCACCTAACCAAATAAGAAGACGAAATTTGTGGTGTACACAAGTTTTATATGGTGTAAATTGGTTTTAACATTGAGTGAGCACTGTTGGCGCGTTCACGAGCGTTCCGTATTGTTAACAAAAATGACAGTTCATAGCTGCCATAATCGTGATAACTATCTCGGAACGCAAATTATTGATCACAGCGCTATTTTTCTTATTCGGAATGTGGCCTATACATACCAAACTTGTGACATTATCACATCAAGTAAAGAGGTACTTTAGACAACTTATGACATACTTAGCTCATTTTTTAAAATTTTACATAAGTGACAGTGTTGCACTGGGGTTGCGAATATGTCATCTATTTCAATGAAAGATGCTACGACATCTTCAGTGGCGGCCATTAACTCACATTTTATGTTTCGTCACAATGAATATTCGGACTTAAACATAACTGGCGAAATGTGGATGGACTAAGAATACACCACTGCCTAACCCATCGGGCATTACAGGCGTGATGTTGTGTGTAATTAAATAACTATATTTTCTTCTCAGTTCCCGGAAGGCGAGGTGAGCGAAAAGGTATTAGTATACCAAAAGACGCAGAGTCAACCCAAACCTGTGGCTGATGACGTCGTGTAACCTCCTACGAGTATCTCCACCGCGTGTTCATGTTAGTGAACCCAAATCTATAGCGACGTAGTTACAGAAAACTGCACGCAATTGTGGATCTTATAGCTAAAAGAATAAGAACCATATTAGTGGGAGTCCGGTTATTTGCATAGACTGTTCTCGATGTATTTGATAATCAAGACAAAATATTGTGCCAAAATCCTTGTGTATCTGTTTTTGATGACTTGGAGATTGTGCTCTTAGGGCGATAATACACACGTTACAAAAAGGTAACTCGTGTTCTTTAACACGAGTTTTTCTGTTACCGAATCGTGTATCATCCCCCTAAGATTAAAAATAGCAATAATCCGGGTACAGTGTAACAAAGTTCTTCCAGCTTTATGAACAAGTCTATGCTTATAAACTATAGTTGCTATGTAGAACCATTTTAAACGATGCTATTGCAAAACATAATATTCGACCCTTTAACGACATCCACGAATTTCATTCTTATTTTAGTGTCTCGAATGATTATTCGGCTAAAATTTATTGGCTTTTGGTATTAAATTAAATTTAGTTATTAATTAATTATTGACTATGGGAATGTTTCCCCTTAAAAATGTGTTCGGAATAGAAAATTTACACTTTATTATGTATTTTATATGTAATTACTTCTACACTCTTATAATATTTATATTATACATGTATAGTTAATACAATAACTCATAAGATCACATAATTATATTCTTAAATACTGCAAGAAGTATGTAAATCCTTTTCTCTAAGTTAAATACAACGCATTTTCTAGTGAAATATAAGTAATCTTCAAATACTGTGACCAATATGACGTACGATGTCTTAAAATGTTAAAGTTACAATTTTTTCTTGCCTGCTTTCGACCAATTTATGAGAACCTGATCCGAGCCTTTGACTGGGTGACATGCTGTGTTGTAAGTGGTTGCCCAAAATAAACAAGCACATATCAGTAGATCGAAGATAACATAGAAAGTAAGCTCAAGTCAGGGGTTATATATGAATAAAAATGTCCTTGACAACAGGCCTGCATACTTTTTTTGTTTTAAGTGTACTCAACTCAAACAGTTCAATATTACCATATTGTCCATCATAGTGATCAATGAACGTATACGTTACTCAACTTATTCATTCAAATTTTAACACAAGTATTTTGTGGTCATATTGGAATAATGTTCAAATAAATAGCATATTTAATTTAATACAATAATGTGACGTGTGTGTGAGTAAACATAATCATCGTCAGTCCGCGGCTATCCAATATATCCATGACTGATATTTGCAGGACGCAAGTACAAACCTTAAACATATACACATGTAGTTTATATGCTTGCCAAAGTTATTCATAAAGTGTAATGATACTAACATAATTTGTGTTATGCCCGGCTAGAAATATACAGGCTTTTATAACGTAGATGGTGTCCGATATCTAGTTGGCGAGGTCAAATTGAATTAACTGGCTAAAGTTCATAAACGTGACGGTTTATCATATGTCTGCCTTTTTCCAATTATGTTGGGGTCGGCTTCCAGTCTTACCAGATGCAGATTAATACTTACTAGTTTTTTTTTTTACAATGGGTGACTCTGACTGCCTATTGAACTCCAAGACACAGTTACTGTTTAACACAATACCCCAAGACTTACGGATTGGGCGATATATTATAATGACAAAGAAAAGTATATTTTTTCAAAACTCATGGTTTCAAGTAATTACAGCTGACTACGGGGTCAACGGCCTCGGTTGGTAGTTACTTGAAATTATACACCGAGAAATTTTAATGGTTGTTTTCCCGCAGCGAAATGGTTTTGTCTTGGTAAAACAATCGTTTTATAAACAAATAAAATATTAGAAATAAAAAATGGCAGATTAACCATTGTGAAAGATCACCACGTGCGAGAGTTGAGTTTATTTTGCTTTGAACATTTATGCATCGCTATTCCCTTTGTTGGTGGCGCGTGCGATTCGAATAGTACCTACAAGTTACCTCTAATTGATTCTCACGTTTTCGAATTGATGAATATATTTTTTTTATTATTTTAAAACAAAAATATCTTTATTTTATTACTTTAATTCTATGCTTCGACATTACTCATTATGGCAAGTTGTTCTGCCGCGGCAAAACAACCATTAAAATTTCTCGGTGTATGTTTTGAAAATCGAATTTTTTTTAAATTTGTTATCACGTTGGTGAAGCATGGCCAGTTTCTTTTTTTATTTTAACTTTAATATCTCAGCATTGTGTAATGTCTACTTTAAAGGCTTTTGGAACAGTGTGTGTGAGACCAAAATTGAATAGATGATAAAGTTTGTCCTGTCCCTAAATTTGTTAATCTTATTCATTCGTGCATCGCCGATACCTGCCTACTTTATTTACCTCATTAATTTAAGGCTAACAGATACTTATTATTTCGTGTTGTATCTAACATTATATGTACCGCTCACCGCTCATCCAGTCATTTTATATTTTTAGTCGGGCCTACTTATATTTATTTTGTTAGACAGTTTATTTTTTTCATCTGGCATTTCTAAGGAATTCACTGCATCCACCGAGAAAACATCATAATAGTTTTAAGATCTGTGTGTCATCTTCAAGTAAAGGTTTTAATTTTTTAAACTGTCTTTAATTTCGGTGTGCCTAAGATAAGAAAAAAAATGAACACTTTTGTAAAAATTAAAACATATATACAACATATTTTTTAATTTATTAATTCCTAAAATAAGCAGTAAAAATCTCATTATAAAATAAATATGAACTAGCAATGACATTAATATGTACATAACCAATCTTTGCTTGAAGCTGACTAATAAAATAACAATATTATTTTAATAATTGGACCTTTTTAAATTAATTATTATTTAATGTCTATGGATTTTAATTGCAATACATTATTAAGATTTCTTTTTAAACGTAATTATTAATTTAGATTTATACGTATTTTAAGAACTCGATCGCTCAAAATGTAAAGACAGACAAGTATTTTAAGATCTCTTTGTCTTCGTTAATTTAACTCTGTAATAGTTGCTGCTACTTTTAGTGTTGTTTTATTGATTTATTAGTGACTTCGCGATTTTATTCTAAAATAATGTGACTTAAAAACACGACTGTTCTTGCTCAGCTGGAGGCAATGTTAGACGACAGATCGAAATGACGCTATTATCATATTTGTTGCAAGTACCAGTAAGCAGTAGTAATTGATCTTTAATTACGGTAACTAAAAACTAGACGAACTAAATTAAATATGTGTATAATAATGTCGTCTCGCGAAGTAGCTTACCATAAAACAACGCCATAAGCACACGAACGCAACGCATTTCAAATATTATGTAAAAACAATCTTAGTATAAAGTGCTATATAACCGAATTGAATACTGATAACATGTCTTGTCAAGTTGACTGCTTATTAACTGATCATGTTAATAACTGCCTTGTGTGGAAGTAGGTAAATTAGACTAAATGTAGAACATTCACCCTTTTTTTGATACCCTACTCAATTTAATCTGTTTCCAAACCGTATGTCAAGTGACATAATGTTAGCAGACTATTCAGAGTCTTGATTGACCTTTCAGAGACTTGATTGGTCTTACAAAGTCTTGATTGACCTTTCAGAGACTTGATTGGTCTTACACAGACTTGACTGGTCTTTCAGAGACTTGGTTGGTCTTACAGAGACTTGATTGGTCTTTCAGAGACTTGATTGATCTTATAAAGACTTGATTTTATTTTCAGAGACTTCATTGATCTTACAAAGTCTTGATTGACCTTTCAGAGACTTGATTGGTCTTACAAAGACTTGACTGGTCTTTCAGAGACTTGATTGGCTCTCAGAGACTAGGTTGGCCTTTCAGAGACTTGATTGGTCTTACAAAAACTGGAATGCTCTTACAGAGAATTGATTGGTCTTACAGAGACTTGATTGATCTTACAAAGACTTGATTGGTCTTTCAGAGACTTGAATGGTCTTACAAAGACTTGAATGGTCTTTCAGAGACTTCATTGGCCTTTCAGAGACTTGATTGGTCTTACAAAGACTTGAATGGTCTTACAAAGACTTGATTGGTCTGTGGGGTCGGGATCAGACCTGCACAACGGTTGTTTATTATTATTAAAAGTGCCAAAACATTCTACTTATTCATAATAAAAAAATGTATCTATGTTTAGTCTGTTTTAAATAGATTCTTCCACACAAAGCACTATGTGTACGTATGTGTATGAAACTAATTTTGAGCAATAGTCTAGGTTAATAGGTTGTTTTTCGTATTTAAGTCGACCAGAATGTCTTCTATACAGAATGTAGAGTGTGAATTTTAAATAAAGATTTTTATTTTTAATTTATCTTTTTATTTTATTGTGACAAATATTAACGCTGGTATAAAGGTGTAAGGTGAGTTATTATACCGTCTTTCGTTGTTCAAAACGCACAGAAAACAGATTTTTATCCAAGACGATACTTACTTGTTGTATTTTGACTTCAAAACCATGACCTGCAATTAGATATCCTACTTCCTACTATTATATATATATATATATTAATAATTATATATATATTAATTTATATTAATATTATATATATATATATAATAGTAGGAAGTAGGATATCTAATTGCAGGTCATGGTTTTGAAGTCAAAATACAACAAGTAAGTATCGTCTTGGATAAAAATCTGTTTTCTGTGCGTTTTGAACAACGAAAGACGGTATTATTATACTTATAATATACATAATTGTGAAAGTTTGGATGTTTGCTACGCAATCACGCAAAAACGGCTGAACGAATTTAAATGAAATTTGTCACACATATAGATTATATCCTGGATGAACACTGGATACTTTTTATCCCGGTAGTACGTTCCCGTAGGATAATTTCGCCCTCCGCGCGGGCGAAGCCGCAGGGAAAAGCTAGTACTTAAATAATAATTGTTTGACCTGGTATAATTCATTCGTAATTTCCACATTAGATATGAAATTACTTACTGATAAGGGGAGCTTCTAACTCGGACTCAAGATTATATGATTGAGTTATTTCCCTCATAAGAGTTAGTGTACACTTTCGAACCGTTTACACCGGGTAGAGAAGAATGCACTTAATAACATGCAGGCACTCCATAATGTAACTGCGTCCTCGGTAGAAAACTTCGAGTTCTGTCGAATGATCTGCACCCTAATTGCGTAACTCACGATTCATCATAATTGGTTTCGTTTTGAAACAGATTGCTAAACCATTGCTTCATATGTTCGAAAAATGTGTTTGCTCAACAACATAAATAACGCAATGAATATTGTTGAACTGTCAAAATGAAACCGATTATGATTAATCGCGTGTTACGCAATTAGGGTGCTGATCCGTGTGAGTTTAAAAATGATGTTATTGCTGTAAGTAGGTTTGTACAAAACCTTTTACACACCAATCATATTTTTTTTAATCGATGAGGTCGTGACGTCGCCTATTTGACTACTCTGAGAAAGCCGAAACAAACTCAGAGGTCAGTCTCTTTTAAAGTCCAGCCATAATCTTAGTCAGATCATGTAGATTGGCGTCTAAAATGGTCTTTTGAAGAAAGAACCACACAGATTGAGTGTGCACGCATTTATCAGTAATCATGCAGCTCAACTCAGAACTTAGGGAGGGAGCTCAACGATTCGACCAAAAAAAGGATATTTGGGTAGACCGCAGAAATTACTCAAACTGTCAGACCATGATTAAAACTAAATGAGAAAAAAAGTAATCAAACAAAACAGTTTGGAGAACCTAAGTCCTCGGTGCGAAACTATTGACATCTACTAAGGGTACTCTTATCCACGTACTTAGTTGTAGAAGGTCACCTTCCAAAATATTGAAGAAATAATTATCAAAGTAGCTTATAAACAGAAAGTAAAGCTAATAATTTATATACCTAGTTAGTACCCAAAATGTTCTTGAGCTTGTAGTAGTGAAGCGAGAAGTGACCGCAAATTGCTTTGAATTTAGGCGAGACAGCGAAAAAGAAATGCATGCTTGCATATCATTCGATTATATTCGCTGGGTGTTCGATCTTAAATCGGGCGCTCTATGAAATGAAATAACTACGATTATATTTTCTACAACGACCTATATTTGTATAAGTACTCAATTATTATTTCCGGGACATCCCGAAATTCATGTGCAACCATTCTTAACGTAAATACACTCAAGTACATTATTTCCTTACTCCAACCCACATTGATTACTCGGTCAGAGGTTACAGATAAGTCCATTAAAACAGACTACTACAGTTCAACAAAAAAAAAAAACGTTTACTAAAATTACACCATGTGTTAGTTCTAAACATGTTTGGGATAGAAAAGTGTTTGATCTTGTTTACTTGTATACTTTTATTTGGGATTGAGTGTAAGAGGTTAAACAGGAGAGCGACGCAAGATAAGGATGATGGGAAGAGTAGTTTGGCATTTGTTTTTGATACTACGGGCTCGATGTATAATGACTTGAGGCAGTTGCGCGAAGGGGCTGAAATGATCCTCAATACTGCGTTGAACGAAAGTGATGTGATTGCAGACTTTGTGTTTGTGCCATTTCATGATCCCAGTAAGTACGTCTTTGCTACCTCTAAAAATATTCCTTTTGATTCCTCTTCCTGATTTAATATCAGGACCGTCATACAATAAGAGTAAATAAACAGGTTTGACTAGTTGGTGTGATGAAGTTGATGGGAAGAGGGTTCTTTTGTTACTAGATTTATATTTCAACTCAAAACTGTTGTTATTCCTGTGCATTCGAATAATTACCTTAATAACTTCTTACTTTGGTAGTGTTTTGGATGGACAAACCTATTCACAGGACAAGGATTTACGTTTCTATCAACTGACTGACTGACTTCAGCTTTGACAATTTCTAAAAATTTTACTATAGTCAGAGCTCTTATAGTTCGCTAAGTACACTAAAAAAAACGCATATTGACACCAAGAAACCCTAAATTCACAGCCGTAGGCCCAGTGACGGTAACACGCAGGAAAGAAATATTCAAAAGAGCGCTAAGCAGGGTCAAAGTTCAGGGCGGGGGCGACTGTCCTGAGAAGTCACTGACTGGCATACATCTAGCGCTGAACGTCAGTAGACCTCGCTCCTTTTTGTACGTGTTTACTGACGCCACGGCCACCGACCATCGCATCGTCGGGAAAGTTCTGGACACGATACAGAGGAAACAGAGCCAGGTTAGATGGTAGTTGAGTACTTATTAGTTTTTGACAGTACCTAATAATAAAGCGCTTTTTTTATTGAACCGATGTCGGCTTTAATTGAAGCGCTTTAGGAAGTTGTAGGTTCTTAGTGTAAGACTGTGACTAGCATAAATCTAGCGCTGAACGTCAGAAGACCTCGCTCGTTTCTGTACATGATCACCGACGCGTGCTGACGTGGCTACAGAGGAAGGAAACAGAGATGTTGAATATTGTCAAAATTCAAAACATGCCTGTATTCCCTGTCAGAGATGATATACGAGTATACACCCACATTTCGCTAGTTATTTCAAGGTCCCATGTAATAGGGGCAACCCTATTACACATATCCAGACCCCGGCTCGAAATGAATTATGGAAATCCCAACATTTCCTTATAGGACCGCGGTCGCGCTTGCGGCTACTAAATTAAGCCCTAATACTGGCCATATAGGTCGGAATAAAATAAAGGGAAGATCCTTATCATCATAACATTAAAATGGTCTCCAGGTGGTGTTCATATTGACGGGTCACTGCAACGATTTGAAACGGCCCTCGTACAAAGTGTACCAGGAAGTCGCAGCCGCTAGTTCCGGACAAATATTCAACTTGAATAAAACCAATGTGCATATGGTGAGTAACGCGTATTTATGTTAAACATGTTAACATCTAACTTGATTCACCGCTAAGGTAGGAAATAAGTAGGTACATCCAGTTTTCGCCCCTTTAAAAGATCCATGGAAATGTAAAAATTTTGAAATTGGGGAAATAACAAGCCAAATGGCCCATCTCAACGCAACGGCCTAAATCATGACTCTGGACTGCCACTGACAAATTTTCAGAAACAAATTAAACCAAACAAATAAACCTTAAAAAATCAAACAAATAAACCTTAGACTCAAACCAATGGATAGGTATTATTACGGAATAGAAAACACAGAATATTTAATTGCACTTTTGGAGAAATAATTCTACCAATCTGAATCTAAGTAATGGACATTTAAAAAAATACTTAATTCCTAACTCACCAACAAGTCATTCAGCAAAGGTGTACTTATTTTTCAGATGCTGGATTTCGTGAAGAGTTCCATAAAAGGACGGATGGTGAATCTCGTTTCTGTATCAAACCCGGCGGGGTACAACTACACGCAAGAGGTACATACAGTATTCACAAAATCTTGCTTACAAAATATTAAGGGGAATCTAGTCGCGGACTCGAACTCACTGGTGGGCCTGACTAAAAAGCACCCTGTCTCGCCAGGCTTCGCGTCCGACATCATGAGTATCAGTCATGAGCAGTTAGACACTAAACTACACGCACAACGTTATTGAGTGAGATGCAGGTTCATTTATAGTCAAACATGCGCGTGAAAAATTAAGTAGTCCTTTGGAAGATCGGGTTTTATGGAAAAACCACTGCATAAATCCATGATCAATAAAGTTTATTTAACTTTTTGATAATTGAGCGTTGTTGGTAGGTACCCACTTGGTTTTGGAGATTTTACACTTGTTTTATTACTTAAACACGCCCAAAGTTTGGTTAAATTAGCAAGAAAAACTCATCTTTGTGGCTCCTAACTTTTTAATGGCTTATTATTTTAGTATTCTGTTTCCATACAGACAATATTAATAATGAGACAAAGCCATACGATGTTTAATTTTTGATGTGCATTGTCACAAAAAAAAAGTTCACTAGATTCACCCACCAGGGGAGCCCGCAAAATTTAAAACTGCCATTACATTCAATGGGAATTAATGAACTTAGTTACCTATATTGATGATTTTATGGTTATAAGTCTCTAAAGCCATATTTGCTACGGTCGCAAATCATATTTTAATCAAAATAAAACCTTCGCGCACCTTAGCGCATCGTCCACGCGAATGTGCCATAGGTAAGCGGGTGAAATTCAATTTTTCTAACGGTTTTTAGCAATTTGCAGGTTATTCATCAAATAGTCATTCAGTAGGGTAATTTGATTTATAGCTTAGTATTGAGGATTATCATTATGTAAATATATATTTACTAGCTTCCACCCGCAGCTTCGCCCGCGTGGACGTGGAAGTCGGAAATTTTCTCGCGGGAACGTACTACCGGGATAAAAGTACCCTATGTGTTAATCTAGGTTATAATCTATCTGTATGCCAAATTTCATCCAAATCCGTTCGGCTGTTTTTGCGTGAAAGAGTAACAAACATCCATACGTACAACTTTCGCGTTTATAATATTAGTAAGGATTACGGTCCCGAATCGTATTTTGATCAACATTTAGCTTTTTAGTGACCTGCAAATTACAAAAATACATTATAAAATCAAATTTCACGAGCTATTCTAGCGCATCCCCCTCGATTAGATCAATCAGCGTATATAGTAGTTACTAAAAGTCTTTGTATTCAATTTGAATTACTGTATTTTAGGGTTATCCGACTTAACTAAGCCTGACAGAATCGGTCCGGCGACGCTCATACTTAGGGGCTTTTCCTAACAGTCTTTTTTACTCTTTCAAAAGGTGTTTCTGAACGATCTAAAATACAGTTAAACTACGCACCCGGGCACATTGGTCTAGCTGTCCATAAGGAAGTTGATATTTTAGTGCACACGCACATGCCAAAGTGGAATCTCCTGTGTTCCCCAGATCCCAGTAGACAGTACTTTAGGGGAGGTGACGGTGTCTGTGTCAGGGGCCAAGCCGAAGATCACCGTAGTAGACCCCAAGGGCAAGCAGCTCACTGGGCCCCCAAAATTGATCACCACACTTGACCTGTCCGAGATTATGGTAAGTCAACCACGATAGAACAAGAATAGCCATTGCGGACACTGGCGGTCGACCACTTTTCAACCTTATCGCTTAAGACATAAGGTTGAAAAGTGATTTACCGCTAGTGGCCGCGGTTGTCGGTACCTATATTAAAAGTTAGAACATACATTAATCAGCAGATTATACTGCGTTCGCAATTTAATTTCCAAACAGGATGTGTTTTGGATCTATAACTTGAATAGTAAGTAATACTCACACATAAAGTTCAGTTTACGCTACAACTTCAAAATTTGCACTACCGTAAAGTTTATATTCGTTTTGCCGAATAATAGGCATTTTCCTTTAATACTCCTTAAGGCTTCTTCAGACGAGCGCGACGCGATTCTTGAAGAACAAATTCCATGAAGTTTACATAGAAATTGTTGTACGAGAATCGAGTCGCGCCTGTTTGTGGAAGCCTTTATGATTCCTAATTTCAAAGGCCAGTGCATATAGGTACTGCCATATTGGGGCGCAGCGCAAAACATCGCGAAACAAATGAGCTCAGAAGGTACGGGCCGCCTGCTGAATGCGATAGTTTATACAAAATAAACGAAAGTAATGTAATGTATTGTAAAAATCCTTCAAATCCCGCCAAGATATTTTTATTACGACGTCCGTCCGAACGTGAGCCAAGAATTTAGAACCCACAGACTTGCGTTTGCTATTAAGCCTATTAGACAACCCAAACTAACCCAAATACCTTTTCTAAAACCAGATAGTGAAGGTAATGCAACCGGAGCCTGGAAACTGGACGATCACAGTGGGTAGCGAAGAGGAACACTCCGTGAAGGTCGTCGGTCTATCCAATGTGACGTTTAATCACGGCTTCTCAGTTGAAAAGCCCCGCACTATGAAGGAGACCAGCTATAGGCCTCTCAGAGGTAAGCATATTCAACAGGGATCATCGGGAATCCTTATTACCAACATTGCTAGTGAAGCCAAAATATTACTATTTTTTACTCGCCGAAAGCATAACCTTTTCCTTTTTCGGGTTCCGTACTGCAAAAGAAAAAAACGGAACCCTTCGGTGTCTGTCTGTCAAGACCCTTTTTCTCCGGAAAGCGTGCTACCTCTACGCGTTCAAGTTGAAATTAATATCAAATACATACATCTACGGTCTCCAAGAGCTGTAAAAAAATCAAGCTTCTAAGTCAACGTATTAAAAAAATACGGCCATGTATAAAAAAAATATCAACACCTATACGGTACTCCCGTTGACCCAGCATCATGAAATTTGGCAAGAAGCAAAGTCCTTCAGTACAAGTAAAGGAAACAGTCGTTAATTTGTACACATTTTTTTGCCATTACAAACTTATAATACTTATTGAATGCCTCGTGGGTCTGGTGGTAGCAAGATCAGCTCTACTGTTGAGTATGAGGTCTTGGGTTCGATTCCCAGGTCTGGAAAGGTGTTATTGGATTTTTCTATCTGGGAATCGAACCCATAGGACCTCATGCCCGGCTGTAGCGCTTGCGACCACTACACGAACGAGGCAGGCATACATTATGATATTTTATGTTTGTACATTAATAAAACAATAAGTTATGATGATGTTTTGTTTTAAGGCACATACAACCACATGATGATATCTTTGTCTCCACTGAACGTGACCGCTAACATACAGTACGCAGAGGTACTTACTCTATCGGGACGCACGCTGTTCGAGCTGCCCCTTAAGCAGATAGCAACCAACGTGTATGTCGCTGACCCGTTCATACCGCCTGACGAGTTCTTTTATATTGCTGTGAGTTCATTCAATATTCAACTTTATGTCTTTATACGTAAGTCTGAATTTAGATGGCCACTTTTTGTTGCAGACTGATTTTGCCGTTGACTTACGTCTTTATAATTATTAATTTCAACCAACCCGCACTGCCCCCGCGTGGTGCATTACGAACCACTCCCTCTCAGAGAGAAAGCCTGTGTCCCAGCAGTGGGAACGTTGTAGGCTGATTATGATTACTTTATAAAGGTCCAATTGACGTCGAACAGTAGATTTGTTCGTCTTAAAAAATATATTTATCAATCGTGAAACGACTGACCATCGATCGTAATCGTTATCATCTGCACCAACCGCCCGCTAGCTCGTTAAACCGCTATCCGGATTTCGGATCAGGATATCGATGAATTTCCATTTTTAGTTAAAGCTTAAGGTTGAATTTCACAAATGAAACTGAACGCGATCAGCACATCTAAACCGCGTTCAAGAGCTGTCAGTGTCATCATTGTTGTGGAATATTCACACTAACAGCTATTGAACGCCGCTTAGTTATGCACATTGGGTTCAGTTTCATTGGTAAAATTCGCCCTTAGTCGGTCAGAACCAGCACCCTAATTGCGTAACTCACGAATAATTATAATCTGTTTCGTTTTGAAACAGATGGCTAAACCATTGCTTCATATGTTCGAAAAATGTGTCTGCTCAACAACGTAAATAACGCAATGAATATTGATGAACTGTCAAAATGAAGCCGATTATGATTAATCGCGTGTTACGCAATTAGGGCGCAGTACCAACAATAAGCGGCCAACTAATAAAATGTCAGTTCTCTGAGTAACGGCGTACTAAACAACTCGTATTATAAACTTACACAATTTTTCTCTACAATTTCCAGATTAATGGTCAGGATCAGCATAAACAAGATTTAAAGAGGATCGGAGCAACTGCTATTCAGGCACAGCTGCCAGGTAGTCTTTTTCATGATTTTTTAATGTTTATTCTTACAGGATACAGAATTACATCTACTAATAATCTTCTATACTATCTAATATATAAAATTCTCGTGTCACAGTTTTCGTTGCCATACTCCTCCGAAACGGCTTGACCGATTTTGATAAAATTTCGTGTGCTTATCGGGTAGGTCTGAGAATCGGCCAACATAATTTTTTTTTTTTTTGTGCATTAGGAAACTGCCAAAAAATCGGGAAAACTTAAATTACATTTTCTATGGGAATTTTGTATGGACATGACAACGTCTGTCGGTTCAGCTAGTATAATATATAACAATATTATAAAGAGGAAAGATTTGATAATTTGTTTGTTTGTTTGCATTGAATAGGATCCGAAACTACTGAACCGATTTGAAAAATGAGATCACTGTTGGGAAGCTACACTATCCCCTGGTGACATAGGTTATATTTTATCCCCGTATTCCTACGGGAACGGCTGCTAATACTTTATATTGTTGTAACACCTCTTACCCTGTGTGCACAAATAAACACATTTGATTTTATTCTTTCACTCTGAGTATTCAAGTTAAGTACCTAGGTGTAACTTTAAGACTGTGGATCTAGTGCGTTGTGGTCTTGTTTAAGTTTCTAACTTAATAAACTTCTCTTGCAGATGTTCCATATCTAACAGCACCCCGAAAGGTAAGAATATACTTCTTTGATTACTTAATGAATCCATTTTTTATTCAAATAAGTATCATATCTATTTCAGAATCTTAGATTTTAATTTTACATGTTTCGGAACTACTTACAAACCCTGTCATACAAAATTACAAAGTTCAAAATATTCCACGGCCACCTTACTTTGTGTAACCTTTTTGGTCATATTAAGTTAAAGTATTCAAGTCCGACCTGCCTGGGCAGCGTTTGGATAGGTACGCAATATCTTATCGTCTCTCGACGAACGTTTTTGACCAGTGCGTGTTGCCAATGATGACCTATCTCACTGAAACATGGTCGCTCACAATGGGCCTATTAGAATGCTGAAAGTCACCCAAAGGGATTGATGGAGAGAGCTATGCTTGCAGTTTCCCTAAGAGATCGAATCAGAAATGATCAGATCCATAGGGAACCGAGGTAACCGACATAATCCGAAGAATTGCCAAACTTAAGTGGCAGTGGGCAGGGCAATTTTTTTTTTTTTAAAAACGTTGCCCCACACTAGGAATTTCTCCTGTATTGTGGGTGCGTTTACAAACATTTAAAATCACATACACAAACAGCCAGACCCGGAACAAGTACTTGTAGGTCATACAAATATTTGTTCCGTGCGGGAATCGAACCCGCGACACGCAGCGCAGCAGTCAATCGCTTAACCACTGCGCCAAACGTGCTGTCAAAATGCTGAACACCGCTTAGTTATTTATTTATTTATTTTTAGTTTAAATAGAACGGCCGAAGCCAATTACACTATTTAAACATATTAATGTACACATTTACAAGCTGGTTATGCTGATTGGGTTCAGTTTCATTGGTGAAATATGCCCTGCCATGTGCTGCATTGCCCGCAGAACAGATGGCCGATGGGACTGAAAGGTTCTGGAGTGGTGACCGCGTACCGGAACACGAAGCGTTGGAAGGCCTACCACAAGGTGGACCAAGACCTGGTGAAGACCGCAGGAATCTGCTGGATGCGAAAAACACAGAACCGGACGAATTGGCGAAGCTTAGAGGAGGCCTATGTCCAGCAGTGGACGTTTTTCGGTTAAAATAATGATGCTGATATTCAAGTATAGTTTACCTTACATTTAGATCCCTTATTTATCGTTTTGGTCATTGGTGCGATGATTCACCCTTCGGCTTAGTTCTAATTAGGAAGAGGACGTCGCCAAAAATAGACAACTCGAAGCTACTTAAAAAATAGCTCAATTATTTGAGAATATTTTTAGGTGGAAGCCCATTCTCATGCGCGTGTCGTACTGCCATGTAATGTGGAAAGTTTGGTGCCGGTCACTGCCATGTGGACCAAGGACGTGTCGACGATACAACAGCAGATATCTAGCTTGTGAGTTTCACACCCAATTTATACTTATTTGCGCATACATTTCGCCCTTACTGATTCCTGGACCAAAGGCAATTTTGAATTATCAAGGAGTCTGTAAATGGTTTTATTGAAATAAATGCTTTGACTTGATAACTTTGATTTGAATGACTCTGGTAGTGAAGATGTCCGGAGGAGGCGCGGTGACGGCTTACCATCAGCTGCTCTGTCAGTGTGCTTTCCGATAACACAAAGACATCAACTATATAGACATAAAATATATAAACAATAGGCACAATTTATTCCGCTGACTGAACTTCTGACCACTGTTTTTATTTTCAGACAAACCACATCCATAGACTACGTGATAGAGAACATGAATGAAGAGCATGTTGGGACTTATAGATGTGTTGCACACAACGTGGCGGGAGTTAGCAAGACTGCCACAGAACTTACGCTTATAGGTAACTATCTCTTGCACGCCGCTTCGTCTGCGTGGAGGTCGGATATTATTCCACAGGAACCTACTACCGGGAAATAAGCCATCAGAGGCGTGAAGGCATCATCATTATCATCATTTCAGCCGAAAGACGTCCACTGCTGGACATAGGCCTCCCCCAAGCTCCTCCACTTCGACCGGTTCTGAAGGCATGAAAGGCGTTTCATTTAACAGACAGCGTTATTTTGGCAGTTAATAAATTCGTATCCGTATGGATTTTAACGCTAATCATACATCTTTAGGTATAATGGTTTTTACAAAAGCGAGTGTAACTCGCTCTGTTTGTATAGCCGATGTTAAGTATTTTCAATTATACAGCATAACTTTAGTTTTTTTTTTTTGGAGCTTTTAATATTTTTTGTAGCTTTTAATATTTGCTACTTTCCTTTAATTTTATCGCGTAACGCACGTCGACCTCACTGGAAGTAGGTTTTCAACTTTTTGTAGACTTCTGCTGCTACTGCATTATATTTACCAAAATATTTTTTATAGGCGTATGTTTGTTGACGTTGGGCGATATGTAGTTCTGTCGCCTGCCTACCCCAATGGGAAGAAGGCGTGTGTTTATGTATGTATGTGTAATAATTTGTTTTGTTCCAGTGGAACCTCCACAAGTCACAATAGAGCCTGGCAACACTACGGTAGAGCCAGGCGACAATGTTACAATATCCTGCACTGTGCATAGTGAGGCGCTGCTGTTACAGAATCGACTGATCTTTGACAGCATACAGACACGTTATGGTATGTATGAATATTATCAGCCGGATTACAGTGAATACAGTTCCTTGCTGGCTGGGTTACATGCACGGAGTAATGCAATTCATTTCTCCGTGGGTATAATATATGTTTTTGGAACGAAGTTCTATAACGCAGCTTGCGGTATGAGTAAAATTCTAAAAATCGTCACGTAATGAAAAAGCGCCCCCTCCAAGCAAAGTGACTTTTTCTTACGTATGATAGAAAGAGTCACAGAGAGCAATCTCTCTGTGACTCTTTCTATCATATAAACCTTGAAAAGGATCTCAATAGATCGTTTTCATGGTTTACGAGGGTGCTGATGCCTAGTGGGATCTAAATGAAAACCCAAGAAGGCGGCTGTGAACATTTTCAAATTTTTCATCACGGGTGTTGTTTCGTGATTTTCAAGGCTGCTGAAGAATAAGGTTTAAATAAAGTTTAATTATTTTTATGATAGAGTAAACGACGTTACATTCGGAGTTGATGAAAAAGCGTACGGAACTTTGTTCCTGACAGGGGTTCCACGACCCCACACGTTTTATTAAAACCACGTAATAAACTTCCCATAAAATTCGTAAAAAACACGAGAAAGCTGGTTGACCAACATTAGGTGATATTTCCAAGAGTTGATGCCATCAATGATTCTTTGCGAACAGGAGATGCTATTCATCGTGTATAGCTCCATCTCTTTCTTGCACAAGAACAATGATTACTCTTACATGTCATACGGCTCTTTTGGTATAAACCATTTTTGTTTTTACTAGCCTCCTCTGTCTCTCTCCTGGGGAAACCACCTGTCTCGAGCCCGTGCGTTCTCCTTCCAGTTCTGCTGGACCCTATCCAGCTCGTCCCGCCCTCTCCTACTTGGTCTACCGCCACCCCGCCTCACTGTCACAAGGCACCAGTTGTGTGCTCTTTGGGCCCACAGTTTGTCCGGCATGCGGCAAACATGTCCTGCCCATTTTTGTACACACAGCTAACACATCAAGCTAAACATTTCCAGTTTACGCTGATCTCGCACTGTACGGAAATTCTATACAATGCGAAATCAGCTTAGACTGGAAATGTATAGCTTGATGTGTAGCCGTCTTTACCTATGAGCTATAAGTATCAAGCTGTTGCCAAACGAAAGCTTACTAATTACGTGAAAAAAACTTTTTAACAAAAAAATTAAACCGCCGAAAAACTGAAAAGCAAAAAATTATGAACCTTTTTTGTTTAACCTTAATAACTAAGTTCGGAAGGCCGTGACATAAAATACATATCCAAAGTCACAAGTCACCGACTTCCGAACTTAGTTAGTAAGGTTAAACAAAAAAGGTTAAAAAAAATTTTGCTTTTCAGTTTTTTCGGCGGTTTAATTTTTTTGTAAAAATGTTTTTTTTTAATGATTTTATGTGGCTATAATCTACTAATTACCACATGCGTTATTTTTTATTACTTTTTGTAGTACTCAACTCAGAATTAAAAAATCTGTGAGTGAACAATCAATCATCCCCTGTTTTCCTACCCTTAGGGTTGGATTTTTTTTCAAATTGATATGGGTCCAACTTCGGGGTATACCCTTTCTAATAAAAAAGAATGATCAAAATCTGACAACTCTGTAAAAAGATATGCGTGATCATACATGAAAAAAAGTTAACGCGTCGACTTGAGAACCTGCTCCGTTTTTTCGTCGGTTAAAAAATAAACATGACTTTCTACATTTCAGCTATTGAAATAAACAAGGAGCCGAACATAGAAGGAGTATACACGTTCAATAAAACTATACAAATTGGTGAAAAAGATGTTGGAGTTTATTCCTGTGTTGCTGCTAATAGAGGTATGTAACACATGTGTATTGTGTAGGTACTATAGGTACAGGGTAAGTTGTATGTCTGATGAAACTGAAAAGACGTACAAAATGTCCAACGAAGACATGAATTAGATTTGAAGGAATTTGATACGGCATTTTTTATTCCTTTTGATTCAACCAGGAATTGGCAATAAATTTATGCAACAAAGTCAAAGTCAAAGCATTTATTTCAAATAGGCACTTAAAAGGCACTTTTGAACGTCAACATTTACATTAAAATAGAATTGATTCTAGTCGCCCCTTCCAAAATGTAGTTTCGTATGGAGAAGAATGGGCAAGAAACTCCACCGTTACTCTTTTAAAATTTAACCACGAAATTAAACCACACCGTCTTATTGCATCAAAAGATCTTGTAATGTCAAGTTACTAATGTCTCTTGAGATATTTATTACTTTACTGATAGTTGAAGGCATTTATTTTCACTCCTTTTATACCGACGCTAATTAACTTAACATTTCATAGAATAAATCCTTCTTTCTTTCTAGGAGGAAAAGCAAATCAATCCACACACATACAAGTCAAACCAAACCCAACTGCCCAAATATTAGGCCCCCACACACTCTCAAAGCAGATAAACTCAGATTTACAACTCATGTGTACTGTGGAGAACGCGGCGTCAGTGGTGTGGACTGCGCCTAATGGGACCGTGGTGACGTCACGTGACGTCATCGAGACCTCTAACGATGTGCTAGATCTGAAGAATGTTACTGAAGGTGGTGACTGGACGTGTTCGGCAATTAGAGGGCGACGTAAAGGTATGTACAGTAAATTTGACTCATCGAGAATTTGAAAGAAACCACCGTACAAAGTCACCGTAAGATTGTGAACCATCCATATAATGGATGGTTCACAATCTTACGGTGACATAATTATATACCTACTTTGTCTTCTATCCCTCCATTTACCTATACTCCATTTGAAATAAGGTTAGATATTTAAACAAACCTTTTTACAGTCAGTTCAACCGATTCTGACTTCTATACCGTAGGCATAAGGATGGCATTCAAAGCAAAAAAGTAGTTACAATACCAACTGTTTACTGCAGCTGCCATTTGTTATGCCACTAACGCAATAGAAGTCAAAATCGGTTGATCGGACTGTAAAAAAGGTTTAGTTAAATGTCTACTCTTATTTCAAATGGAGTATAGACATTTTTTTTAGCCTACTCTGCCCCACTCCTGGGCAAAGATCTAGCGCCACTCCTTCCATTACGCACACCTAGAGACTTACAAAAAAATGATTTCACTTACAATGAAACGCTCTTATGGGATGCCTATGTCTAGCGTGTACGGCTTTCAAGTGGATGACGATAATTACAACAGGCCAATTTATTTTAGGTTCAGATGCCGTTAAAGTGTCAGTACTAATAAAACCCGTAGTGAATATCGTCGGGTCTAGGAACATCAGCATAGTAGAGGGCTCTGTGATCGAGGTGACGTGCCAGGTGCTCGCCAAGCCGTTTCCTAGGATCCTGTGGCATCGAGAGACTGACGTCTTCTTGAATAATACTGTGAGTAGACAGCAGGGTTGAACCAATAACTTGTTTTAAAAACTCGAAAATTAGACCTATTTTTAACCGATTAGAACGATGGAGGAAGGAGAGTTTGATACGTTTTTGTCGCGTTTGTTTTACACCGATTTCTCCGTGACTTTTACGCAAGTCTTTTTTTTTTTGTTGAGGAAACCACATAATATTAACTTGTAAGTAGTTTTACGATCAACATCGCCAATAACTAATAGAAATAATTTAGTCCATTGTTTTCTTTTTTTTGCTCTGAGAAAACTTAACTGCTGCAGGCATAGTCGCCTTAATCAATCACATAGTAGCCTTAATCAATCTCGACATCAATTCTCAAAGTTGAAACACGTACGAAAACACAGCACTTCTTTGCAGACGGGTAGAAGTTATTTAAATTCTTAGTTCCCAACCAATTTTCGCATTTTGAGCAATGGTGGCCACTTGGCTATCACAAACATAACATTACTTGAAAATGTCAGAAGGCAAACCTAATTTGCTTTAGGACTGTTATGAAACATAGGAGTCATATATTTTTAGTTCAGAGTTGTTGCAAAACTTCGCCACAGTCGAGGAAATACGTCATACAGAACGCTTGGGGCTCGCGTGACGACATTAACTGGTAGCTAGTTAGCTACTTATTGCGTAGAAACAACACAATAGGATGCCTGACCTACCGCCCCTCACCAAACTGGTAACGGACTGGAGGCAAGTAAGCGATTCGCTGAAAGCCAACACGTCCGCCCACTTGGACTCTATACCCGATCGTTTCGACTCACTCGCCGACACAACGGCCGCGATCGACTCATTCACGGGTCACGTACAATCTGTCCTGGACGAAAGTTCGAGGCGGGTTCCGGTGGGGGAAGACCCCCGCTGGAAGCTGCCGGACGATGTACGCGAACTGCTGAATGAGAAGAACGCGTCTGTTCGTGCCTACAGCAACTTTCCCTGCGCCGCCAACAAAGCCCACATGCGCTATTTACAGCGAGCTGTAAAGACACGCATGTCGGAGCTGCGGGACGCGGGCTGGGACAAGATGCTGAGCGACCTAGAGCCGACCCACCTAGCTTTCTGGCAACTTCAGAGGAAACTCAAATCCAAAGAAGTAGCTTCCATGCCCCCCCTGACCCGTCCCGATGGCACCGTTGCCTTCGACGACATTGACAAGGCCGAATGTCTAGCCGCCAGTCTAGAGGCTCAATGCACTCCCAGTTCTCAACCAGTAGACCAAGCACATCTCGCTGAGGTGGACGCTGAAGTCGAACGTAGAACCTCCCTCCCGCCCGTCGAAGACCCTGATGACCCATTACCTCTCGTCACCCCGGACGAAGTTCACGAGGTCATCAAAGGTCTGAAACCCCGCAAGGCCCCCGGCGCTGACGGAATCACCAATAAGGTGCTCCAGATGCTGCCCGCCCACCTGATCATGCTCTTGACCACCATCTTCAATGGTGCCTTGAGTAATAATATATTCCCCGATGCATGGAAGCAGGCCACGGTTATCGGTATCCCGAAGCCGGGCAAGCCCAAATCCGAGCCCACGAGCTACCGCCCCATCAGTTTACTGAGTAGTCTCGGCAAGATCTATGAGAGACTTATTTATAAGCGACTCAGAAATTACGCCGAGACAAAAGGCCTCATACCCAACGAACAGTTCGGTTTCCGTAACCAACATTGTTGTGTGCAACAGGTCCACCGTATCGTAGAACATATAAGCGCTGGCTTCCAGCGCGGTACGATAACCGGTGCAGTATTTTTCGACATAGCGAAAGCCTTCGACAAGGTCTGGCACAACGGCTTGATTTACAAGCTGTACCGTCTCGGTGTGCCAGACCGTCTCGTGCTCATCTTACGAGATTTTCTGTCGAACCGCACCTTTCGCTATCGCATCGAAGGGGCGATCTCGTCTCCCCATCCCATTCGCGCCGGCGTCCCTCAGGGCGCGGTGTTGTCCCCGCTCATATTCACTCTATTCACGAGCGATATCCCCAAAAGTAGAAAGGCACAGTTGGCACTGTTCGCAGACGACACAGCCATCTACTACACTGGGAAAAGTCAGGACGCGATAGCCGCCACTCTCCAAACCACCGTCAACGTCCTTGGCGCGTGGTTTCGAAAGTGGCGGATCGACATAAATCCGGATAAAAGCCAAGCAGTCCTCTTTACGAGACCGCGACGCATTAGACCTGAGCCCCCCCGTCCCATCTCTTTGTTCGGCAAGCCTATCCCTTGGGAGAAGCAAGCCAAATACCTTGGTGTGACCATGGATCAGCATCTCTCCTTCGCAGAGCACATAAAGAAGGCGCGCTCACGCGCCGCCTTCGCTCTCGGCAGGTTACATTCTGTTCTTAATGCACGTAGCAAGTTGTCACTAAAGTGCAAGTTGCGGATTTACACGGCGTGTATAAGGCCCATCATGACGTATGCGTGTGCAATCTTTGCGCACGCGAACCCCCGATTCATCCATAGGATGCAGACCCTACAGAACCGATTCCTCCGGCAAGCCACAGGCGCCCCTTGGTTCGTTCGGAACGAGATCCTCCATCTCGATCTGAAAATCCCCACGGTCAGTCAATTCATGAAACGCACCGCGAAGCGTTTCTTCGATAAAGCCGAAATTCACCGCAATCCCTTGATTGTGAAGGCCGCCACTTATGTCCCCAGTAGGATTAGCTCTGTCCGACGGCCGAGACATGTCCTCACCGACCCAGACGACCACATTACTCTCCTCCAGGAAAGCAATAGGGCCACCAGTACAGTTCGCACACACCGCACAAAATCGTCCTTCCGACCTCGCCGCCGAGGTCCTCGCGCCCCGCGAAGACCCCTAGTAGTATCGGCGCCTAACGTCGAGACCCCCGACCGACCCTTGCTCGTTGAAGCGCCAGCCCGCGCCGCAGCTGAGCCAGTAGCTTTAAATTCCCCACCTAATAATAATAATGCCAATTTTTCGATCCAGCCTGTCCCCAATAGAGATAGCTGTCCCCCTATCAGTGACGCCCTGAGCCGAGGTTCGTACCCCACAGGGGGTGCCCTCAGCGTGCAGTCGCTTAGTTTGTAAATTTTAGTTTGTAAGCCCTGGCTGGAGGCGTTAAGATTAACTTCTTAATGGCAGCCCCAGGAAAGCCCGGTTGAGCAGTCACGGCCTCTCAAGGCCAACTGCGAGATGCCCAACTAAAAAAAAAAAAAAAAAAACAATAGGATGCGTAGGATTTGCTGTCGGGGACCGCAACAATGGACAACATAGAGAGCAATAACCACTTGTTATAACGGCCGCGATTTATGAGTCGGATCAAATCCAGACAGGCCTTTACTTTGTGTAAATTATTCCATCACCACTGTTCTCATAATGGTGACGGAAAATATCGTGAGGAAACCGGCATGACCAAAACTCCACTCCTTCTTACAGGCCCGTGTCCCAGCTGTGGGCATCATAGGATGATTGAACCAATTTCGAAACAATTTGTTTGCCACTTCCAGATAAGTGAAGTCAAACCGAACGTGTACCGAAGTGTTTTAAGACTGAACTCGAGCGCGGAAGCCGTCAACGCTACGTACTTCTGTTTCGGGGAGAACTCGGAAGGAATTCATCAGGACAGTCTCGTTGTTAACGTTAGGAGGAAAATGACGCTGCGACGAGGTTTTACAGGTAACATCTTACACATTTAGCCCCGATTGTAGCATTAATCGCTAAATGCGTTAACCACTAAACGTATCGGCCACCGCAGGCGCGGGCTTGCGGACGGCGAGTAATGGGTAGCTCGTTGTCCGGTAAGGACCAAGCCCGGGTCGACGGCGCATTGTGTTCCACGCGCGCCTCAAAGAGATGTCAGCACCAACTGGTGGGGTCCGCAAGGGCCGATGCCTGCCAGGGGTGCGGGTTGTTCGAAAAAGATACCGCGGCCCCTGGCACACAGGCAACTGAGGGAACACGGGTGGGTTTTAGTCAGTAAAAGTCTGACACGCGCTCCTGCTCCACCCAGAGCGGGAGAAGTTATTTGATGATATCCCACCCAAAAAAAAAACACTAAACGTATTTTAAACATCGCGTTGTTCCTGTCAATCGTTGGAAGATGATAGAGACAGAATGATGTTTTGTTCATTGTCTGCCAAGCCGACCCCAACAGATTGCCCAACTCTGTTGGGGTCGGCTTCTAATGATACCATATCGGATGCAGCTGAATATCCATATTTTACATGGAGTTACTGCCTATCTGACCTCCACAACACACACAGTTACTGGGTAATACGATCTTCGTTCTTCTAACAATCGCCTTCTTCAATGTCCCACTCACCGTACAGACTTTATTCATTCTTCCTTCTTCGTTCAGTCTATATCTCTGTGGAATGCGCTCCCCTTGGAAATCAGGATGGCAACCAACCGGTTGTCCTTTAAAGTGAAAGTTCGCGAGCACATTCAAAAGAAGCTGGCAGTATCTTCACAACGATAATGTTTTCCCATTGTTTGTCTTATTTATTTTATTAAATTTATGTGTATTTAAGTATGTTTATTTTTGGTTATATTTAATTAAGTATGTATATCATATGTATGAGTATAATAATATTAGTACCTATATTTACTTATATTTGAATAAATATTCAAAACACGAGTAATTGCACCTACCACTGTTTGTCTCTGCATCACCCAAAGGTCGACTGGTAGAAAATGCCTTTGGCATTAAGTCCGCCTCTGTACATTTCTGTGCGTGAAGTATTAAATAAATAAATACCCATTGGTAACGGTAAGACCCTGAGCTGACTGGGAACTTCCTAAAAGAAAAACCCAATATTGTAGCAGGTAGCGTTCTATAGTTTCTGCCTACCCTCATGGGAAGAAGGCGTGAGTTTATTTTTAAAAACCCAACCCGCGGGTCAAACATAGGACCCTACACTTTCTAATATACCATACATTTTCCAGACCAATCCGTCCAACTGTACTACCAAGTGGAACTTAATTGTGTCGTCGACTCCCACCCCCCGCCGCGCACTGTTTGGTACCACAACGGTACTCAGCTAGCCACTGGTACCAACGTGCACTTATCTGAAGACAACTCTACGGTGTACTTGAAGAGAATCGACTTTAGTGACTTAGGACCTTATGTGTGTGAAGCAGACAATGGGTTCGACAATTTGACTGTAGAAGGGTTTGTTAGCGTGACTGGACTGGGTAAGTTGTTATTTTAATAAATTATTATGTAACATTGTAAGGTGCGAACAATAGAATCAAAAATCAAAATATTTTATTTCACATAAGCCTGCATGGGCACTTATGAAACGTCAGAAGCTAGGTGCACGGTTCCAATTTGTCGCTTCTTATAGAGAAGAGCCGGCAAGAAACTCCACGGTTACTCTTTTAAAAAATAATTGGTTTTTACAATGATTTCAAATTACAGTGATAATAGGTTTGGGAGGACAGTGCAGGCCTGTCAATAAGTACCAGGTACTAGAGGAATGAAAATACAGAATAGAAAAAAGTCTACAAATCTAGTCTCTAAGAAAAGCAAGAGTCTTGTTCGTCTTGTTATTTTATTTTTTGTTATTAATCTTAATTTCAAGAAGTAGTTCGCCATTTTTGACTTTTAATTAGATTCTTTAGTCTTATTATTTTTGTGTATCTATTACTTATCCATAAATTGCTGGCTAACCTGTAATTTGGCGACTGTGTAAGCCCAAAGTTATTACCGCAGTATATATCATATACACAGAAGCTGTTGGTGGACCGTGATAAATAAATAAATAAGAGTGAACAGTTATCTTCTGGGTTCGCTCGGTCCATCATATAAATCATCTATCGCTTACCATCAGGCGTGATCAAGGTCAAGCGCAGGCCTATTTTCTATACAAATAAATAAAATAAGTAGTAACGTGTATGTTTGTATTGTCAAAATACCATCTTTTTACTAAATGCGGTATACGGTACTTATAACAAAAAGCAATGTTTTAAATGTTTATCTGTCTGACTGTCTGTTTGATCCGAAACTACTGGACCGATTTTGACGAGACTTTCGAGATTAATTTTGAGTTGGTGCCAGACCAACATAAAGGCGCAATGTATAATAATGGCAGCGTGATTGAAATGTTTGTTTGGCGCTGACTCAAAATTAGTAATTTACATTAATTTAGGAACTTATTTAGACTAATAGGTATTTTATTTCAGTTTAAATTTGCGTCGGTTTAATTTCTTTGTTAAGTTTTTATATTATGTATAAATGAAGATTATATCTTGCAGCATCCCCAGTATTGTCTAAGGAGCCAGCAACATTAACAGCGCGCGCAGGACGCCCTACTATAATCACATGTAGGTGAGACTATGTATCGTTTTAACTTACTTCTTCCATGCATTGTGTTTTACGTTGTCATAGCCACCCCACTGCTAGGCATACCATAACATTTATTTTAATTTAATCAACCCCATTTAAAATGAAAAATACGTTGTTCATAAACGTAAAAATTAAGGGACTTATAGAAAAATGTTTTTTAACTTTTTTATTATTATTTTTCCTATACTCAGCTGTTAAAACTCACTAAAATAGATTTGAAAATTGCATGTCCACTTATGCAGTTTCCAACTCTATTTCAGTAGTAATTTTGTTCATTATCAATTTGTCAATGAAAACTGTTGTAGCATTTTGCTGCTCAGACTTAGCCGACCCTTACAACTGAATAAGGCATTTAAATTCTTTATTTTACATTAAACATAACTTATTATATTTCAGTGTCCTCCAAGGCAACCCAGAGCCGACAATATCATGGCAGTACAGACACGGCTCTGCTAAAGACTTTGCTTCTCTCCCTGAACGCGTGTTAACAAATGATAAGGAGCTGAGTATATCAGATACCACAGAAGACCATGTCGGAGTCTATCGCTGTGTAGCCGTGAATGTGATCGGGAAAGACCAGTATGATGTTAGTTTGGCTGTTCAATGTGAGTAAAAATATTTTTATGGGGGACTTTTGCAAAATGTAAAACCAATTTGTTGAATAAACAATTTTTATTTCATTCTTAAAAAATCACGTTATTTGAGTAAAAATAACAAATGACCTGATTTTTAGGACAAAACGCCAGGTGCCCGCTTAGAGCCCAAGTTGTGTATCAATAAAAAGGAGAGCAATGCGTTGAGAAACCAAGGCCCAAACTCTCAAATACAAGTTAATTGTTAAGTATAATGCTATCACTGTCACTTTAATGTGAAATGTGGCGACAGAACGACTTTAAAGAACGTCTTACCCCGAGTCCTAAAGCTACGGTTTCCTGGAAGGTTTACGGTGACAAAAAACACACCAACTTACTTTCATAAATAATGTTTCGGTTCGTCATTCGCCGTATTTTCCAATTTATTAAAAACTATTCGAATTTGAAGATTGGACCGAATTATGTAATAGAAAAATAAAAAACGATTTAAATCAAATTTATTTTTCGTTGATTTGAATTTACCGCCAAAACACCCCTTACGATGACTTTTTTATCACGTGACCACACGTGACGTCAAGTTTGTGTAAACTAAAGTAGTTGTAAACAAGTGCATGTCGAGTTTTTAATTGGATAGAAAGTTGTGCTACTGGTGTTCGGTGCCTCTGTGCACAAATACTTCTAAAACTGCGCCACACAAAGTATTTGTACCGGTGCCGTTTACACAAAGCTGATGTCACGTGTGGTCACGCGATAAAAAGTCATCGTAAGGAGCGTTTTGGCGGTAAATTCAAAACATAAATTGAGAAAATGGATATAAATAAATTTATTTAAAAAAATCTGTTAAATATTTCGTTCCAATCTTCAAATTCAAATAGTTTTTAATAAATTGGAAATACCCTATTGCGGACACTATGTGGAGGCCATTTCTTCTTAGTGTGTCTATGGCAAAAATAACACAAAAAGTATGTATATGTATAGTTTTCAAAATGTTGTTTGTCCAAAACTTCAGCAACGTGAATACCACTGGAACCTCCATTCTGCTCTATAAGGAAACCGTAGTTTTACCAAAAATTATCTTTCGCATGAATAAGCGATCGCCAAGTTCATATATCACTTCTTTGTTCGGAACCGAATAACCGCGCCAACGCGTGTCCGCCGAACAAAATTAACATGACGCGTGTTCGCGCAACGATCGAATCGTTTTGGTTAGGACGCGGCTATAAAGTTATGAGCAGAGATCGGATATTCGGATGCATATTCACCTAAAGTTGAGATGTTGGCTAACATGGAATGCGCTTTTGTATCAAAAAAGTCTTAATTTAGGTAAGTAATTTGTTTAATTTTTTTTATTATTACACATATTTGTATCGGGTTAAACATTATTTTTTAATGAATACACATCTGAATAGTTATGCAATCCAAGAATCCCGGGGTGTTTAATAAATATTACAAATAATTTATAAAGCCGCTTCCATACTTTCATAGCTAAAAATTATCTTTAGGTAAATATGCATCCGAATATCCGATCTCTGTTTATGAGTCACTTAAGAATTTTTCGAAAATAAATACCTTCATTTTGTTTTAGATACGCCACGCTTCGACAAACCTGTAAAAGAGGAAGAGAAACCTCGACAAATAAAGCTAGGAGAAACAGTAAAGTTCCCCTGCGAAGCGGTTGGTTTGCCGCCACCCATAACAGTGTGGACTAAAGATACACACCCACTCGTATTTACTGATAACTTGTAAGTTAACTACTGTTCTTTAACGGCTATTGTCAGGAACCTGTTTGTAATAAATAGGCTTTTGAACCTTTAATAGGCATTTTGCGTCTCAATAACACTTTTTATATCTATCCTTGGTGTCAATGTATCTGTGAGTGCGGAGAAGTCAACAAGCAGGTGTAAATCTAATAGTTTACTTATGTCTATTTTCTAAATCAAGGTTTATTACTTCACTACCTTCCGCCTGCAGCTTCGCCCGCGTGGTATGTCGATAGATGGCCTATGTCCTTTCTTCAAATTTCATTGAAATCAGTCCAGCCGTTTCGGAGATTAGCCGGAACAAGCAGACAGACTGACAAAGATATTAAAAATGTTTTTTTTTTTGTTTTTGTTTTAAATACCGTGCAAAACGCTGTTATGTCGACATTACAGAAAAGACAAATAACACAAGACACACACAACACACACTCAACACACAGATACACTTCAATAGAATTGATTTGTATAAATAGAGTACTTATACCTATTTATTTCCTCTATCTTAGTCTCGTTTTATTTCATTTCACTGATTTTCAATTAATACATATTTATTTTGCACAGAATTCTGGTGAATAGCGGCGAGTTAGTAATAAAGAAGGTGACGGCATACGACTCCGGGACCTACACATGCAACGCAACAAGCACAATCGGCTCCACACACAAAAACTTTACACTCGTCGTATACGGTAAATAAACCCTTAGACCTATATCGGACTTTTTCCTGCGGTTCCGCCCGCGTGGATGTCGGTTATCGCATTAAAAGCCATCTATGTCCTTCTCCATATCCCAGGTTATATCTCTGCCAAATGACATGATGATTGGTTCAGCGGTTTAAGCGTGAAAATGTAACAAACAGACAGAGTTACTTTCGCATTTTTAATATTAAGTAAGGATTAGACCACTATGGTGACTAAACCATGGTTGCGCTGCCAGTAGAATATACACAGCCTTATGGTGGGTACATGTCCCCAGGCGTCCCATCGTTTGCGCAACCAATCATACATTTTTGGCAGTGTGACCATGTTTGCGTCACCATGATGTCCTAGTGAGCCACTAGGGACTATGGGCCTTAGGCGTGTAAATCACTAGGACTCCATGCTGGTACCACCGGTATACAAGGTAACGTCAACATTTTTGGCACAACCAAGCGAACACCAGGTGAGTTACCGTCAACTGTGGCATATTTACTATCTATCTATCTCACCAACCTCGGAATGATTGCGAAACCAACCATTTTATTTATGCAGCGTCATCATGGTCGCGCTCTGTACAGGGTCAAATTAAATTCACTAGAGAAACTCCACAGGCGTGATGGGTTTCCATATCTAAACTAAGTATAAAATATATGATTTGATGATTTTTTTGCGTCATTGACCGCTGGTGTTCTAGTTACTTGAAGTATGAGTCAGAAAACAATTTTTTTTATCGTGTTTAGGTATCCCATCACGTTTACGGAGTTTGGTTAACAGTTTTAATTTGTCGCATTAATTGTGCAATAGGATATTTTCTCACCAGTTTCACCAAGAGATTCCTATAAGGTGCCCTTTTTTTTTGGGTGGGAAATCATCATATAACTTCTCCCGCTCTGGGTGGAGCGGGAGGGCGTGTCAGACTTTTACTGACTAAAACCCACCCGTGTTCCCTCAGTTGCCTGTGTGCCAGGGGCCTCGGTATCTCTTTCGAACAACCCGCACCCCTAGCAGGCATCGGCCCTTGCGGACCCCACCATTTGGTGCTGACATATAAGGTGCCCTTTGAAGTCCAGATTTCTTAAGGAGTCCAATATTCCGCTTCAGAAGCAGGTCCTTAACCTACAGGCCACTACGCCTAAATAGAATAGTATTTTTATTCACCCATAGACTGATATTACCTTACCTGCCAGACTGGCTATAGTAAATCACCAATAATTTTCAGACCCACCCACAATATCACCCATCACCTCTGAGCCTATAGAAATGTTAGAAGGCCAGAGAGTAGAACTGCCGTGTTCTGCCCAAGGAGTACCGTTACCTATCGTGGAGTGGACACAAAATGGAGCACCTATCACCGGCCATAGGAAGTATGTTGACGAGGATGGATTGAGGTAAGAACATTAAAAAAAAACATAGGGACTGCCGACACAAATGAAAACATAAAACTATGAAATAACCGTCATTATGCTCGTGAACGGGTGCTGCTCGTGGTGACTGGTCGTCTTGCTGACCATGGTTTTGTTATTGTTAATTGTATTAAGTTTTTAATAATTTTAGTCCAGAGGTCCTAGTTTAACTTTTGTTATAAGTTACTTATAGCTATATTTGCATAATACAGAATTACATATGTAAGCGGGCATGCCCTTTATGCCTAGAGGCTTTTATTTAGATTGGAAGTTCTGTTTACGTTTTATTTTAATTTTCTATTATTTTTTCAATTTTTGATGGTATATTGGCGTGTGCTAGCTGACATATGGCAAATTTTACGTTTTTTTTTTTGTGTTTCGTAATTTTTATTACCTATTATTGTATAGAAACAAGTTCTTCTAACTTAACAGTGCTGCTGGGGAGTTTGTTCCGCTACTTCTTCTTCCCAGCTAAAGCACTAGGAAGTGGTGAAGGGCGGGCGTTTTTGGGGGGACTGTCTTATGTAATTTTATTTTGACGTTCAAAAAGAGCTGACTCTCAGCCTAGTTTGAATAAATGACTTTTGATTTTTGATTTTTTTTGATTGATTAAAAACAAAATCATATTAACTGTTTTATCATAAAAAATAATATATAAATATTGTTAAACATATTTTAACAACGGGATGCGAGAAGCTCAGAAGCGGTCGAAGTGGCGGTGATTATGGGAGGCCTAAGTCCACCTGTGGACGTATTTCGGCTGAGATGATGATGATGATATCTATATGCTTTCACTGCTGGCCAAGCGCAACACATCACACTCCAAGCTTCAAATATACTGTTATCATTAGCATGTCGGTGAGGCGAACCCACAAGATTTCTCCTTCAAAAATATTGAAAACTTACTAACGGTTTAACCGCAGTGCGCATGTTAATCAAACGGTGTTCCTGGGAATCACGCTAGACGAGAAATTACAATGGGGAGCTCATATAACATCTCTTGCGGGGCGGCTAAGCTCGGCCGCTTATGCAGTTAGAAAGATCAGACAGTTAACAGATGTAGAAACCGCACGATTGGTCTATTTTAGCTACTTCCACAGCATTATGTCGTATGGCATTTTACTGTGGGGTCGGGCCGCTGACATTGAATCCATCTTTATTTTGCAAAAGAGAGCTGTCAGAGCCATTTATAATCTACGTTGCCGCGAATCCCTCAGGGAACTGTTTAAAAGGATTAATATTATGACGGTACCTTGCCAATTCATTTATGAAAATATTATGTATGTAAGAAAAAATCTACATCTTTTTAATAAAATAAGTGATAGACATAATTTAAAATTACTTACCTTGATCTATTTTGTCTTTGTTTCTAGTATTAAATACTAGAAACAAAGACAAAATAGATCAACCATTTTTCAGATTAGCTAAAGTACATACTTACATCTTTTATGGGGTACTGTGTTAAATGTTACAACAAAATACCTTGTGATATATTGCAATTAAATGAAAGGAAATTTAAAGCTCACATTAAAAGTAAACTTTGTAAACTAGCGTATTACAAATTAGAGGATTATATCCAAGATAAGAATGCTTGGAAACATGCTGGTCCTGCTCCATAGGACAATCTAGAGTCTAGACAAAATCAAACTGGTTGCTAATTGAATTGTACATATAATTAATTATATTTATGACATTGATTTACACTCAGTAATTATTTTAACTCACACACTGACTCATTACTTGTTAATATTGTAGGAAAATCATACCTATACTTAATTTTACAATGTTTGTAAATGTGTGAACACCATGTATCTATCACAGAATTAATTTATCTGTATTGTTTCAATTTGATTCTTTTTACCCATTTTGGTATGGTAATTTTACTCTGGGTGCATCGTTTTCACACATAATCATATAATGAATGTAAATATTGTACTTGAAACATTTTAAAAGAGTAACGGTGGAGTTTCTTGCCCATTCTTCTCCATACGAAACTACATTTTGGAAGGGGCGACTAGAATCAATTCTATTTTAACGTAAATGTTGACGTTCAAAAGTGCCTTTTAAGTGCCTATTTGAAATAAACGCTTTGACTTTGACTTTGACTTTGCCCACAATAAAATGCATTTTTCTGACATAATTCTACGTAACTCAGGAATAGTGAAGCTTGCTTTTTCTACCCGTTAATGGTTTCTTCTAATCGGAGATGTATTTTTAGACATTATCCATTAAAAAAATACAAAAATCTTTACCTTTATTGACTTACGAACGGAATCTAAGCAAGATGGCGATGGTGCGAGTCGAAATTGACTTTAAATAAGTAGTAGAAAAAAACAATTTTCTTTGAAGATAGCTATGTTCTATTCTATTCTTTCATGCTTACATTATCACATGTGTAATGAATTAATGCTGCATAAAAATGACAAATAACGGTCATATATTTTTTTTAGATTTGTGGCAAACCTGACTGATTTTGGAGAATACGTGTGCACAGCTAAAAACATATACGGGAACACATCTGTCACCTACATGCTACATGTTTGGGGTAAATGATTTATTACACTCCGTTCATTAATTATGTTTGATATGACACATACTCATAACTTAGTAGATTTCCATGTTATCACCAATCTATCTCATATCCGTATGAAATAAATATTGTAGGTAGATAACATTTATTTGGTGCAAATACAAAAGAAAAATCACAACTACATTTAAAATGATTTACACTAAATAAGTACATAGGTACACATAAATTTAAAGTTACCGTCACAGTTTACCGAAGTGGTGCCAATATTCATAAAAGAAATTTAAAATGAAGAAAATTACACTGACCTATTCAAGTAAAGTCTGAGATGACGGCTGATAGAAATGTAAGACTTGCTGCGCTACCCCAAGTAAATTATAATAAGAGCAGTAGCAGCGTTTTGAAGCTATCAATATCGTCAGGCCATCGTCCATCGACCTTAACCAGTTTCTCGAACAAAAGTCAACAATCTGTCAAAATTAAACACATGTGATCCGATGGGTTGTTGTACATTCGTCACAAAGTTAATTCGTCACATTTTGTAATCTCCATACATTGAAAGTATATTCGTCACATGCATAAAAAATATGTGTAAATTCGTCACAAGCTTGCATAGGTACATATTTTTTGCATAAAGTACTGGTAGAAAACAAAGTTATTGATTTTTAGCGCTCGAAATGAAAATGATTTCTAAATTTTTTTTTTTTTTTTTTCTCCTGCGCTCCTGCACATGCTTTTACGCGCTCGCTCGCTCGCTTTATCTATCTCTTTCTAGCCGTACTGGTCAATGCATCAGCCCAGTCATCCAGTGGCTCACTTGACCTTGGCGATACGCGTGTGGTATTCTGTGTAATAATATTATAGTTTTCTTTGGGTGTTTTTTTGCAAATGTGATTTTCTTAATATTATAGTTACCATAGAGTTATAGCACATAATATATTAGACCGACGGTAGTTAGTTAGATTGGTGCATCTCTGAAAAAATGGATAATAATCAGCCGGGCACAAGCTCGGGTGGACATGGTGTAAGTATATTATTATTGATTGCAGTATTGTTTTTAAAAAGAGTATATATTATTATGGCTAAAATTTCCATTATTAGTCGTTGCTTTGGAACTCATAAATAGAAAAACTTAAAAAAAAAAAATAAGTTACGTAGATTCCTGGTTTACGAGATATAATATTATAAAGTTTCCATACAAATTGGAGACTAGCACGCCATTTGCAAATTTTAGGTTAGATAAATTGTCATGGTAGACGTCAAAGTTGACATTTCACGTTCCGTTGACGGTAGATGTGTATTTATTCAATTTAATGTCATATTTTTTACTTAAATATAATTTTATTTTCATACTTCTTCAATAATAACATTCCTCGTGTTCTATTCTCACGATAAGAATAAACGAAAAATACCCAAAACTACGATAGTGAGCGTGCTAATGAGAAGATAGATTACAGTTAACTCAGATTTGACAGATGATCATATTTCCAAGGATGATGTTGCCATATTTTGAAATATAATCGATTATTTGCATCGATTTTTGGTCTATATCAATTTAATTTTTATCTAAGTTATTTATTTCGCACTTAAATTAAAACATGAATATAATAATTATGATCTTTTCAGATCACATTTACGAAATCTAAAAGAGGACGGCGAATGCTTGTGAGACATGGTTACATGTACAATTTGCACCGGGAAAATAAATCTGGAAGTGTATGGAGATGTTCTAATCGTTCGTGCAGCGCAACTATCAAAATTTCGGAGAATATTGACATCAGAATTTTGCATGAAGCGGCCCACAAGTGTCAACCAAATATAGAAAAAACTGAAGTTATAAAGATAGTAAATCTTTGTAAGGAAGTAGCAGCGAACACAAGTACACCTATGCCTCAAGTGTATGAAGAAGCTTTTCAAGCAACCAAGGATGCGGGTTATGATATATTAAATGCTATACCGAAATTTTCGAACATTTCGCGAACACTATACAATGTGAGGAATCGTGAACTAAACGTACCCAAAACACATTTTTCAAGATGCGAAGATGTTATTATTCCACAAAAATATAAAAATTCTTTTTTATTATTCGATGATGACAGTGAGCCTGAAAATAGAATAATAGCTTTCTGCACTGAGACAGCTCGTGAAACCATAACAAATGTACAAACATTCTTTTTGGATGGCACATTTTCAAGCTGCTGTAAACCATTTTATCAGCTGTATTGTATACATGGAGACGTGAATAGCGATGATAATAATTCGAACATAGTCCCACTAATCTACGTTCTTATGTCTAATAAACAGGAACGGTCTTATGAACGACTTTTTACATCACTGATGCAAAATTTACCTACTTGGACACCGCTTACAATAATTGTTGACTTTGAAATTGCTGTGATAAATGTCATAAAAAAATATTTCCTGATGTTAAACTACTTGGATGTAATTTCCACTTCAAACAAGCACTGGCCAAAAAAGCTCATGCCTTACAATTGAATGACATTGAAGAGAAGAGACACTTAGCCATGTGTGCTGCATTGGCCCATATAAAGAAACAGGACATTGAAGATGCTTGGTTGCACATCATGGAAAATGCTCCACAGAACGATGCAGTCACAAAATTCAACGACTATTTTGTAGCCCAGTGGTTAGAAAACAATAGTATAGAGTTTATTTGGAATGTACATGGGGCTCGCCATAGGACAATAAATCTAGCAGAGGCATGGCATAAACGTTTGAACAATAAAATGGGTAAAAGGAAACCTAAAATGCTTCAGTTTCTTGATACTCTTAAAAATGAGGCTTGATCATATAAATTGGAAATTGAAGCATTTTAAATTTAATATACCACTAAAGTTGAGAACACGTCGATCTATTGCATATGACAAAGAATTGAAAACTATTTTGGACAATTACGATAACATATCCCTGGCTGAAGTTCTGGAAAAACTTTCTTTTATGCAGCATTTTAAAGAATTGTAACATACGTAAATTACCAAAAACCCGTATATTGTGATTTAATTATATTTCTATTATTTTAGTTATAATCATAACGTTGCAGGCAAATCAGCCACTTGAAATAAATAAATATATATAGTTGTAAGTAAAACTGTGATTTTTTATGTAGATGCAAATTACCAAAAAATAATGTGATCATTACTGTGATTTAAATATTTTATCTTTCTATTGTTTTTGTTATAAGTGTAATGTTGCAGGCAAGTCAGCCACTTGCAATAGATAAATATATATAGTTGTAAGTAAAACTGTAATTTTTTATGTAGATGCAAATTACCAAAAAATAATGTGATTATTACTGTGATTTAATTAT